>JABWTJ010000258.1:1164725-1428287 GCA_016801875.1 Solanum sitiens
TAAAGAAGGATTGATGATTGATAGAATGTGTTAGTGGGATCGGAGCGTCACGTTCCGGACCACATAGTCTTAGGGGATCGGGTGTCACGAACAGACACGTAGAATTAGGGATCGGAGTGTCACGTTCCGACACATAGTATTAGGGGATCGGGTGTCACGAACCGACACGTAGAATTAGGGGATCGGAGTGTCACGTTCCGACACATAGTATTAGGGGATCGGGTGTCACGAACCGACACGTAGAATTAGGGGATCGGAGTGTCACGTTCCGACACATAGTATTAGGGGATCGGGTGTCACGAACCGACACGTAGAATTAGGGGATCGGAGCGTCACGTTCCGACACATAGTAGTAGGGGATCGGAGTGTCACGTACCGACACAAGAGGAAGAAAGATAATGAATCTTGAGAGATGTTTATATACTCAATGTAATGAACCTAATTTTCCCAAATGAGTGTGGTATTGAGGCTTGAGTCCTCATGGATGAACTTGGTAGTACTTATTGATGATTATAGTACTTGTTGCTACATGTTGAGTATTGTAGTTGATTTATGATATGAACTGATATATACTGTTTTCTATTTTGAGTTGGCCGATGATACCTACTCAGTACTTGTGTTTTGTACTGACCCCCTACTTGTTGTTTCTTTCTTTGTTATTTGGGGAATGCAGCAAACGTACCGTCGTCTTCAACTCAGCAGCAATTCTAGCCAGTCTTCACTACACCGGATTTCAGGGTGAGCTAATGCTTCTAGCTTGGACTGGATCTTCTCTTCAATGTCTTGATGCCTTGAACTTCCGGCATGGACTAGCCTTTTATTTATTTTAGCTTCTTAGATACTTTTAGATTAGTAACTTGAGGATAGCTGTTCTTGTGATGATGACTTCCAGATTGGGGATACTGTTATAAATTTTAGAAGTTATTTAATTGATTTCGTTAATGAGTTTTAAGTCTTCCGCTTTGTATTTTGTTCAATATGTTGGGGTTTTAGATTGGTTGGTTCGCTCACATAGTAGGATAAGTGTGGGTGCCACTCGCGGCTCAATTTTGGGTCGTGACAGTCCAGAACCTACGGACCGTAGTTAGGACCACAGTCCATGGACCAGGTCCGTCGGTAACTCCAACAACAGTTAAGTTAAGGGTCCTTTGGTCTTTTTCTAGTTCATTTAACCCATAAGATATACCATTTGAACCCTAAATAAAAAGATTTTAGTAAGTTGAAGCCTAGAAACATAACTAAAACTTACCTAAGTCAAATTCATTAATTAAAACTTAGAAAATTAGAATCAAGAGAAGACAAAACCGTCAAGAACCCTAGATAAAAAATGCAGCAAGATTCCATCAGTTCCAGCCCCGTAATCCAAAGATTTCTCCGTGGAATTCATCACCATGTACTTGGAATTTTATTAGTGAGTTCCTTTCACCCATTAGATCCCTAGTTTCAGTCAGTTTCTTGATTCCAATATCATGACTAGACTTAGGGTTTCTAGAACATCAACAAATTACCATGAATTAGTTAATTATATGTTTTAAATTAGATTACTATGTTATTACTTAGTTTACTGAATGAATTTCAGAACCCTAGTTATGTATTCCTTTAGTTCTTGAATTCCACATGCTAGGTCGGATATTTCCGTTACTTCAGATATACATGCCTTATTTATTAACGCATTATTACTAGGTTAATTGTTGCATTCTTAGTTTATACGTTCAGTTTTGAGCTATCCAGTATGTACAGAAATTCAGTCATAATATGTTAATCACTTAATGCATTGGTAGTAGCATAATATTGAGTTGAAGTAGGGTTCAGTGTACCCAAATAGTCCTAGAACTACTAGCCAAGTAGGTTCTAAGTCCCCTCACTGGGCATCAGTTTAGTGATCACACCATTATGCCTTTATACCTTAGGCAGGGTATATTGGTCCTCTGGATGGGGAATATACATCAGACACCACATTTAGCTCATGTTGTTTTATTATCGGTTGGTTATTAGTATCTCCCACAGTTCATTAAGAATTTATTGCATTGACCATATTTACAGTTCACTTAGTATTCAGTCTCAACATGTTATAAATTTGGTCATTGCATCCAGTTAGCTCAAAATTCAGTAGATCATGTTCAGAATATTATACTTGCTTTTGTGCTTGTTCAGTTATGTTTTATTTCAGCTTTACTCTATCCTACATGCTTAGTACCTTTCAATTACTGGTGCATACGTGCGCTACATCTTTTCGTGATGTAGTTTTAGGTTCTCAGCATCCAGATCACGCTTATATCGATTCCCGATCTCTAGTTCAGCAGAATATGTGATGTGTCCTCATTCTATGAGGGCAAGAGTCATTAGTTCATCTAAGTCTTTTAGTCATTTAGTTTTAGTTTTTTCTAGACTTAGTTGGGGCTTGTCCCAACATTTCAAGTCAGTTAGAGGCTATTTTCAGACATAGTTAGTTTAATCTGAGTATTGATTTTATATGTTCTTTGTATTAAACTTATTAGTTTTCAAATATCTCAGTTATAGTATATGAGTATTTCCCATCTTTTCATTTTTTATGATGATTTAGATTTCACATCAGTTTATTATCTTTAGTATGCTCATGATCATGCCAGGAGGGTTACCTTGGGATAACTTGTGGTCCTAGGTCCCGTGTCCACTTCTCGAGGGTAGCTCGGGGTGTGACAAACTTTTTATGAGAGCACTAGGTTTAAGTGTACTAGGATGTCTGAAAAGCCGCACTAAGTAGAGTCCTTTTTATGGGTGTGATGTGCACCATATCTAATGAGTTGGAGGCTATGAAGTGTTTACGAAAACATCACTTTCTTGATATTTTTATCATGCATTGGTATGATCTCCTTTCTAATCCTTCGTTCTGCGCTTAAGATCATCCCTCCTTGTAGAGTTTATGCATGGAATGCTAGTGCACGCAATGCTAATGCAGTTCTTCTTATCGTAGACCATGAGGTTTCTAATGTAGAGTTTTGGAATACGATTTAGATTTTGGCTCGACATACGACCAACCAGAATAATCAGCAGGTTCCAGTTCCTACTAATAGAAATGTTGGATCAGTGGCAACTAGGATTAGAAATTTGGTTAGGAAGAATCCACTTGAGTCTTAGGATCCAAAGTTTTGTGAGGACCCAGAGAAGTTCATTGGAGGTCAAGAAAATATTTGGAGTGATGCAAGTAACTGATAGTGATAGGGTGAAATTGGCATCCAACCAGATTAAGGATGTGACTCACATATGATTCACTCAGTGTAAAGACAACACATACTATTTTGTCTTTTGTAACTCAGTATAGAAATAAACTTTAGTATTAGTCCAGAAACATTCTCAAAACCTTTTTCTATCTATACTCCAGTTGGTGACCCAATTATAGCTAGAAGGGGTACACAGAAATTACCCTGTCACAGTCTCTCAGAAAGTCACCTCCGCAGATCTTGTAGAGTTAGAAATGGTAGACTTCGATGTCATTCTTGGCATGAATTGGTTACATTCCTACTATGTTTAGTCAATTGTAGAACTAGGATTGTTCATTTTTAGTTTCCAAACAAACCTTAAAATGGATGGGTAGTAGCTTAGCGCCTATGGGACAAATCATTTCTTACCTTAAGGCCAGAAAGATGATCTCTAAGGGTTATCGCTATAATTTATTTTGGGTTAATGATTCTATCAGTGAAACCCCAACTCTTAAGTCAGGTCAGTAGTCAATGAGTTTCCAGAAGTGTTCCGAGAAGATCGTCCCAGAGTCCTTTCCGAAAGGGAAATTAAATTTTGAATTGATCTCCTTTAAGATACCCCATCCTATTTCTATTCCTCCTTGCAAAATGTCACCAACTAAGCTTAAGGAATTCAAAGAGCATTTGAAAGACCTTTAAGATAAGGGTTTAATCAGATCTAGTATTTCTCCATGGGGTGCACTAATGTTGTTCGTAAAGAAGAAAGATGATTCTCTCAAGATGTGCATTGACTATAGACAGTTGAACAAGGTCACAATCAAGAATAAGTATCCCATCCCCAGGATTGATGACTTGTTTGACAACCTTTAGTGTGCCAGTCATTTCTTGAAGATAGACCTCAGATCAGGTTATCATCAGCTTAGAGTCAGAGATAGTGGCATTCTCAAGACAGCATTCAGGACTCGGTATGGTCATTATGAATTTGTAGTTATTTCATTTGGACTAACCAATGCTCATGCAGTTTTCATGGATTTGATGAACAGAGTGTTCAAACAGTATTTGGACTTGTTCGTTATAGTCTTTATTGATGATATCCTCATTTACTCTAGGAATAAGTAATAACATGCGAGTCATTTGAGAGTTGTTCTGCAGACTCTCAAACATTGCCAGTTATTCATGAAGTTTAGCAAATGTGAGTTCTTGTTGTAATCCGTTTCTTTCCTTGATCACATTGTATCTAGCGAGGGAATCCAACTGGATTCACAGAAGATATAAGTAGTGAAACAATGACCTAGACCTACCTCTGCTACAGATATCAAAAGTTTCTTAGGTATAGCAGGTTATTACAGAAAGTTCGTGGAATGATTTTCATCTATAGCCTCACCATTGACTAGGTTTACTCAAAAGATGGTCAAGTTTAAATGGTACGATGATTGTGAGAAAAACTTTGCAGAATTGAAAACTAGATTGACTACAACTCATATCTTGACTCTACCAGAGGGTTCATATAGTTATGTGATCTATTGTGATGCATCCATAGTTGGTCAAGGTTGTGTGTTGATGAAACCAGATAAGGTTATAGTTTATGCTTTTAAACAACTTAATGTGCATGAGAAGAATATCCAACTAATGACCTCGAGCTTGCAACAGTGGTGTTTGCACTCAAAATCTGGAGACACTACTTATATGGTGTTCTTGTGGATGTGGTCAATGACCATAAGAGTCTTCAATATGTGTTTACCCACAAAGAGTTGAATCTTCTCCAGACGAGATGGCATGAGTTCCTTAAGGAATATGATATGAGTGTGCATTACCATCCTAGTAAGGCGAACGTAGTAGTACATGATCTGAGTGATCACACCAGCATGCCTTTATACCTCTAGCAGGGTATATTGGTCCTCTCGATGGGGCATATACATTGGACTCCACATTTAACTTATGTGGTTTTATTATCGGTTTGTTATTAGTATCTCCATTAGTTTAGTCAGAATTTATTGCATTAACCATATTTACAGTTCAGTTAGTATTTAGTATCAGCATATCATAAATTTGGTCATTGCATCCAGTTAGCTCAGAATTCAGTATATCATGTTCAGAATATTATTACTTATTATTGTGCTTGTTCAGTTATATTTTATTTCAGTTTTACTCTATCCTACATGCTCAGTACAATTCAAGTACTGAGGCATACATGCGCTACATATTCTCGTGACGTAGTTTAAGGTTCTTAGCATTCAGATCACGCTTAGATCGATTCCTCATCTCCAGTTCGACAGAATCTGTGGTGAGTCCTCATTCTCCGAGGACAGGAGTCATGAGTTCATTTCAGTCTTTTAGTCATTTAGTTTGAGTTTTTGCTAGACTTAGCGGGGCTTGTCCCAACATTTCTAGCCAGTTAGAGGCTATTTTAAGACATAGTTAGTTTCAACTTAGTATTGAGTTAATATGTTGTTTGTATTAAACTCATCAGTTGTCAAATATCTTAGTTATAGTATATGGGTTTTCCCCATATTTTATTTTTTTTATGATTATTTAGCTTCCGCATCAGTTTATTATCTTAAGTATGATCATGATCATACAAACAGGGTTAGCTTGGGATCACTTATGGTCATAGGTCTCGTGTCCACGTCTCAGGGGTAGCTCAGGGCGTGACAACTTCTCTCTTAAATTGCTATAAATTGTTAACTTTACAATTTTTTTATTTTATTAAATTGAATTTTCAATATTTACATGGATAAACTTCTTACCAATTGAAGAAAAGTAAAAACACATCTCATGTGACGATAGTTAAGAAATTAAATGACGATATGATTCAATGTCTAAAATGTGATAAAACGTATAGGAATAAATTCACATCGAACTATAATGAGGATGCCAATTTTTATCATAGGCACTTGCTTAGGCATAATCATTCTGTTCGGATGCAAATCTTTCTTAAAATTTGATGTTTGAATTATTTAATGTAAAATGGAATTTTTCAAATTGCAAGTTTTTAAAAATAGAAATTTCAAAATTAATTGCATTGAATATTATAATTTAATATATTACTATCTCTGCACATGTGTTGCATAATAATGTAATACATATTTTTATAAATAATATCAACATTATTAAACCACATAACCAAAAAGACAGATTTGATTAAATGAGACATACATCAAAAATGAAACTATTAGAATTCATAAAGTTTTTATTTTGTGAAATTGATACTACTGGAATTGATATATTTTTTTTCCTGAAAATTGAAATTTCTAGAAATGATAAAGTTTTCATTCAATTATTATTGGGTTGTCAGGACTGCAGGGGCTCCAGCAAAAGGAAATGCTTTGTTCATTATTTAGTAAGTACTATCAAACATTCAAAGAAATTTAGCAAAAATAAAAGTCAAGAATCCAAAAAAACTCAAAGTGTCCAGCTCTACCCGTATATATATATATATATATTTATATACATACATATATATATATATATATATATATATATATATATATATATATATATATATTGAACCTAAACATTAAGCCTAGAATTAACCAAGAACATCTAATCTTGAATACACCACTCCAAAACTAAAATTCTTCCCCCCCCCCCCCCCCCATGGTATTCTGTAACACTCCAGAAAATGCTAGGTTGAACTAGATCATAAACATAAAGTTAAATTTAATAAAAATATTTCCCCTAAGTTAGTATACCAGCTAATCATTTTAGGGGGTTTAGGAGTCAAGGCCTCATAGAGGAGTGTCAAGAAAAAACGGCAAGCCAAGGCCAAAATCCAAGGCTGCCCGAAACTTGGAGCTACTGCCTTAAGGCTCCACAACCACAACCATGGCTCGTGGTCAAAACCACGGTCAGTGGAAGGTTTTGTGGAGTTGCCTTGGCCAATAGAGAGAGCCCCAAGTGTCCTAGACATTGCCCCAACCCTCACGAGGGGACCACGGGTTATTTTCCACTCTACGACTCGTGAGAAGGGGCGTGAGACTCACTTAGTTTTTGTAGGAAATGGTTCATTTAGGGGAGCTACTGCCCAAAGCACCATGGCACTATAACGTGTTGTGGTGCACTTGACGAGGGGAAGGGGGGCTCGTGAACTTGACTTAGTTATTGTAGGAATTGGCAAGATTGAAGAGGATACTGCCTCAATCCTCACGACAAGCACCACGAGTCGTGGTTCTCCATACGTCTCGTAAGGTATGGCCCGTGAACCTGGACGAGTTCTTTTAATTAAGGTTAGTTTAGTCTTTTACTTTTTAGTCCAATTAATGAGGGGTTGTTTTGGGTAGTTTAGGGGTAAAATATAAATAGGTTTTTGCGTCTTTTTCATCCATTTACAAGACTCAAACTCAAAAACCCAAAATATTCTCCCAAACCCAATTCTCTCAAATATTTCTCCCTAAAAATTTCTTCATTTGAAGAACACCAAAAGCTCTAAGGATAGGGTTCAAGCTCCGAGATTTTCATCCCAATTTTGTGGTAAAGCTTCAAACAAGGTATGGGAACTTTCATTCATGGGATTTCTTTCCCCATGAAGCCATTCCTCTACTATTTTCGAAATTGGGAATTTGTTCAAAATTAGGCTTTTGATTCTAACCTTGGGTTCTTCTCAAAAAAAAAATTCTTTGTGTTGGTTATCTATATCATAATAAAATTGACGTTTAATTAGGGGTTTTATTGCTAAATATCCCTTGAACCCATGTGTTTTCTCATGCCCCAACTTTATGAAAATTATGATGGGTTTCTTTATGAATTATGAATATGTGGGATAGTATGCATGTGGATTTAGTAATCACTCTTGTTTAGTCAATGCTTATAGTAGTAATTCTAAGTTTATTTCAAGATATGATCTATGACCCTTTAATGATAAATTATAAGTGGTGAATCTTGAATTATGGCCATGAAGGCAATGTATGAAGGTAATCCTATGTCCAAGATTCTTATATATGAATTGTTTGATCCACTTGAACGGTTGAGGTCCTTATGTCACGACCCAAAAATGGGGGTGATGACACTCGTCTTATCCGACCAAGACAAGTCAGCCTAAAACCCAATAACCTAATTAAGTGAGGAAATAAAATAAAAGTCCAATAACAATTCAAATTAATTCAATCCCCAAAACCTGGTTGTCAAGTGTACCAAGCCTCTAGTGTTAACACTATAATTGAAATAGAAGAGCAAGTCTTAAATGACATTGTCTTTCAAATAAAAACAAAATCATAAAAGAGAGTAGAAAGGTTTGCTAAGATGAAAAACAACTACCTCACAATTCTCCAAAAGACGCATCGAAAACGAAGACAATGGAAGGTATCACGAAGATCCATACTCGTAACCTACAAAAAATTGTAGATACAAGGGGAGAGTACCAAACCACACGGTACAAAACAAGCAAACCTCTAAAAAAACATAAGAGAACAAAAATACGGGTACTCTTTGCACCCTATCCGGACCTCCACACTACAACTTGCATAAAACCAGCCCAACCTAACAGTTCACAAAGTACACAACTCAATAAAAACACTCTAACTTATTAAAATTCTCAATAACAACTAAATATTCGTCAGTAATGAGTTCGACAGAAAAAACTAACAAGGTCAGCAAAACACAAGTTCATGTTTATCAATGATGAAAATGTGAAATGCCATGAATTGCAATGTCAAATACAGCGATGCATGTCCGACCTAATGACACACACCCGTTGTCTCTCAGTCTGGGACCCATGTGGGACATATATGTCCATGCATCCATCGCGACATGCGATACGACCCTCGATAATAGTAACCATCACGGCACACGATACGTCTCTCGGAATATCATATCCATCGCGACGCGTGATACGACCCTCGAAATGTACATCCTCTTATTACATACAACTTATCACAACCATGTCCCACATCAATGCAAATGACATGCTCAAATAAAAATGAGGAGATAATCTTTTTGATAACAAGGCACAATTTACAACAATGCAACTGTAATAAAACACCAACAAATAAGCAATAAGCCTCCAAATCATTCTCAAACATCACACAAGGAAATACACGAATTTCATACGCTTAACAAGGTTAGAAATCCACTTGCCTTAGCCAATCGAATAATCACTCCGAGACTTGATCCTTCCCTTTTCGCTGAGCTTCCAAAGCAATATAATCTATTTAAGTAAATAATCACAATAAGGTTTTGAAACTAACAACACCTATATTACTATAGGTTTAGCCTAAATCCAAAAACTCACTCAAACCAAAAATCACGTTCCTATGTTTCAAACTTAAGATTAAGTCTTTATCCCTCCAATTGACATAATTGTAGTGGTATTAATTGAATACAAAACTAATAAATAATTGTCTATATTAATATACCAAAATTTAAATAATAAATAGATTTTGACAATACCGGTCAAACAACAACTTTGAATAAATAAACTTAATAGCTTAACCTTGAATTCTCAATCATTACATGCAGAAATTTCATTACTACGGTCACATCATTAATTATTAATCCTCACTTTACATCACTTTTAAATTTTTATTATTTATTTATACTTACAAACAATTGAATGAAAAGAGAGATAAAATAATATTACTAACTATTGTCCTAATTATGACTTCCACTAAGGGTCATCTAACCCATTTAATGTTTCCTTACTTTCACTTCCAAGGATCCACTAAAATTATATAGCAATAACAAAATCAATTAGTTTTGTTATGTAAATATAAAAAGACGTGCACATTTAATTCATGTGTAGTTTATAATTTTCTTCTAACACTTTATTATAACCATTAATAATGAAGTATAATAAAAACTATTGTATATGTGCAATGTCAGAAAACAATATGCCAGTAAATAATACATACAAAGAGATTATTTAATTCAATAAAATATACTTCCCTTCCCAATGATACAGTCAGCAAAAAATATGCCAGTAAATAATACATACAAAGACTATTATTTTATTCAATAAAATATAATTCCCTTCCCAATGATAACTTCAATACTATCAACAAGTGGGCCATAATTACTAAATCACTAAGGTGGAATCCTTGGTGCAATTCTTGTCAAATCTACATGTGATAGTGGGGTCTACGGTAGTTAAGGTCAATTTTGTTTATGGAAATTTGAAGAATGTAAGGAAGATGAAGGTATTTTTAACACTTACATGTACGTGAAGCAATCATTTCGACACCGGCCGCCACTTGCACTAGGTATGCCCGATCCTTTTTTTACATTATTAAATTATGACACAAAATTCTTAACCCTAATAATTTAATTCACTTTAACCCTTTCGTTATTAAATAAAATTATTTATTTAATAATTAACCATCAATTAGTTCACTCTAGTTAAATAAATAGTCAAAATTCAAAAAATGACTTTTCGAGTCATTACATCTTACGTCAATGTATTTATGTATAAAGTTATGTTCCACTTGAATGGTGAAGATCCAATAACTAAGGTGTGAGATATGGTATTGTTGAAAGACTAATTTCCTTTACTATTACACATGATTATACATTCATTGTATTGAATGATTATATGATGATTCTAAGGTGAAAGGTAGTTCTCACCATATTCAATCCATGAGCTATGTATGAGTTGGGTTGAATGAAGGGTAATGTACTCCATCACATATAAAATAACAATTCGCCTTAACTATGTATATGTTGGAAAATAATGTTTAGTACCGAGTTGATATGGTAAATGAGGTAGAGACCTTCCCTCTAGTTTAGGCCGGGTTTTCTAAATATGCTCTAATGAGATGGAAACTCTCCCGCTAGTTCAATAGGCCAGGTTTTTAGAAGCAATCTTCCTATCCCATAACTATGTGCCCACATACGTCTTAGCTAGTGGATCCACATTATATCTATGTATGTTTAGTTGTACCTTAGGCAAGTATGACGCCTTCTTTCAGTGTGGGGTTATATGACACCACATTCTACGTAGCTCACATGGTCTATGTCGGTTAAGGCAATTCTCCCAATGTAATAAGGTAGTGAATACGACTTGAACCATACTTGTGATTTCTTGACATGTTTACTTAGTAAGAGTGGGGGTATGAGACTTAACTTTTTACATTACACAAGTAGTCTTTGAAGGAAATTATGGATGGGTCCATGATGCTATGATAAGACATGAAGGTATGATATACGTTGATTGGTTTGTTGTTAAGACATGACTCTCCTTATGTATTTGTGATGAACATTATTATTCATTTATGTATGATTGTGGAATATGATGGGATCTAACGTTGATATGGTGTAACTAAGGTGATTCTAAATGGATACTTAGTATAGTTGGCCTTATGGGATGCCAACTATTTATTGCACAAGTATGCTTTTAGGGTTGCTAAGGTGATGGCCTTACTATGTTACAAAAAATCATATGAAGGCATAAATGGTTTTCCAACTTAATAAATGTATTATTTTCACTAAAATGTCCTTTTTAGCATAATAAGTGTTTTATGCATGTTTTCATGGTGCTGTTGTACTAACCCTTTCTCTTCTACATCTCTTATGAGTTTAGGTTCGGGCTGTTGAGGAGCTCTTGGTCCATTATTGAAGGAAACTTGGGTTGCTACCTCCAAGTTTTGGTGAGTCTTCGATTCCGAGTATTGGATGTTATTGATTCTATTTCTACTTTTATTTCCTTGTTAAAGACTATACAATATTTCCTTATGATAAGACTTACTATTGATGTAAGGGTTGAGTCCTAACTTTCGTGCTCTTTTGTTTAGATGGTGTAATGAGACAAGTCTAGCTTCCTATTTTTCGTATATGAAGAAAGTTGTACTTCTATTGTAAAAGTCTTAATTTTTCCGCATTATTCTTATGTCTTATGTAATGAAGATACGTTAAGGGCTTGTATGGGACCCCTTCAAAGTCAAGTACGTTTTGTCACTCCTAGGGGTAGCCTGGGTCATGACTTATTCAATACCATGGAAATGAGATTTCTACAATTGAAAAAAGAAAAAGAAGACTTTTTAAGAAAATGAAATATCTCTTATTTATAAAAATGAAATTATGACTAATAAAGTGTGTATAGAGATAGGAAATCATTTCTCCATCCAATACCCATAGTACCACTAATTGCATATCCACCCTAAGCAACCCAACACTAGTTTATGAAGCGTCTTAAGAAGGAGGATTTTGTATCACTAGAAAACCTCTAGTAAAGGATGAGAATCACCACTACAAAGAATAATTTGTGAATAAATACTAACAAAAAGAGGGAGTTTTATATTGAAATAGGAGGGACAAAATGAGTGTTACCAAAATGTAGATGGGCTTGACACTACTCTTAGTAAGAATCATAACAACATAGGGTTTATTAGAAAGTGGCAAACACAAACATTCATAATTACTGATTTATGTTCTTCTAGTGCTTTCATTCATGATGAATTCACCTTTTTGGTATGAAACGTGTTCAGAAGATGATCCACCCTAAAAAAAATAATGAAAAGATCAAATAAGTTTTATAATCAACAACGGAGGTTTGAGAGAAAGAGAAGTAGAAACATATTATTGTTTAGGGTGGATAAGTTCTCAAACCTCTGTTGTTGATTATAGAACTTACCTGCTCTTTTCATTATCATTTTTTAGGGTGGATCGTCTTCTGAAAAAGTTTAAAACCAAAAAGGTGAATTCATAATGAATGAAAGAACTAGAAGAACAGAAATAAAAAATGATGAATGTTTGCCACTTTCTGATAAACCCTATATTGGTATAATTCTTACTAAGAACAGTGTCAAGCCCATCTACAGTTTGGTAACTCTCATTTTCTCCCTTCTATTTCTATATAAAACTCCATCTTTTTGTTAGTATTTATTCACAAATTCTTTTTTATAGTGGTGATTTTCATCCTTAACTAGAGGTTTTGTGGTGATACAAATCATCTTTGTTAGGACGCTTCATGAACTAGTGTTGGGTTTTTTGGGGTGGATATGAACTTAGTGGGAGTATGGGTATTGGATGAAGAAATGATTTCTTATCCCTTTACAAACGTTATTAGTCAGAATTTCCTTTTATAAACAAGAGATATTTCATTTTCTAAAAATGTATTCTTTTTCTTTTTCAATTGTAGAAATCTCATTTCTATGGTATTGAATATGTCATGATCCAGGCTACCTCCTAGGAGTGACACAACGTACTTGACTCTGAATAGGTCTCATACAAGCCTGAAGCATCGTTACATAAAACAGAAAAATAATGAGGAAAACTTAAAACTTTTACAACAGAAGTACAACTTTCTTCATATATCTTTAAATCACACTTAGAATTACTACTATAAGAATGAAATAAACAAGATTAATTACTAAATCCACATATATACTATCCCACATATTCATATTTCATAAAGAAACCCATCATTATTTTCATAAAGTTGGGGGCATGAAAAATCACATGGGTTCAAGGGAAATTTAGCAATAAAAATCCTAATTAAACGTCAATTTCATTATAATATAGGATAACCAACATAAACAAAATGTTTTTGAGAAGAACCCAAGGTTAGAAACAAAACCCTAATTTTGAATAAATTCTCAATATCGAAAATAGTAGAGGAAGGGATTCATGGGGAAAGAAATCCCATGAATGAAAGTTCTGATACCTTGTTTGAAGCTTTATCATGAAATTAGGATGAAAATCTTGGAGCTTGAAGCCTATCCTTGAAGCTTTTGGTGTTCTTCAATGGAGGAATTTTGCAGAGAGAGAAATATTTGAGTGAATTGGGTTTGGGAGAATAGTTTGGGTTTTTGAGTTTGAATCTAGTAAATGGATGAAAAAGACATAAAAGCCTATTTATATATTACACCTAAACTACCCAAAACACCCCCACATTATTTGGACATAAAAGTGAAAGACTAAACTAACCTTCATTAAAAGAACCTGTTCAAGTTCATGAGACACACCTCACTAGACTTATGGAGCACCACGACTCGTGGTTCTTGTCATGGGGATTGAGGCAGTATCCTCTTTAAGTTTGACAATTCCTACAATAACTAAGTCAAGTCACGATCCCCCTTTGTAAGATCCCGAAAATGACTTAGGTGAAGCTAGAGCCTAACATGGTTATCATGGTGGTCTAAGGTCCTAAATTAGTCTATAATGTGGTATAGAGGAAGTATCTAAGAGTTTAGGTGCATTGGAAGTCAAACGTCAAGGGACGACCAAGACATTCGACGACTAAGTGCCTCATATGTGGTTGTATATGTTTATATGTGATTCATGAGTTTATATTGTCCTTAAATGAGTTTATATGGTGTATATAGGCAGTGTGTCAAGTTTCGTGAAGTTTGGAGGTGAAACGTTCAAGAGCGTCCATGACGTTCGAAAGATGTGCCTTGAAATGACCTTGTGTGTCTATGCATGTTTCGTCGAGTTTTACGTGTTCGTTTTGGACGAAACTCATGTGGGAGGTCCTAAACTTGTATACAAACATATTTGCGTAGCAAAACGTCTGGTTACAACTCAATGTAGAACCCACAAGGGGCCCTACAGGAGGACCCCAACTTGGAGCTCAACACTGCCAGGCAGTGCCAAACGATGACCCAAACGACGGCCAGTCAACCAGGCGACGGCCTGTCGATGGGTGGAGTTGATGGAGCCTAAAATAATGCAGGTTTTGGAGCTGCAGGAGCAAACTACGAGACCCCATAGACGGGGCGTGGTCTCACACACGGACCATCGATGGTGGGGCATCGATGGTGCTATGATTTTCCTGCCAGTTTTCTGTTAAGACTTGGGGGTTTTGGGAAATTCACTCCAAGTCTTATAAACGTGGGGACTGTTGGTTTAAGTATTTAGGGGTATTTTAAGAGTATATAAGTGATTAAACTCTCATTTATACCCTAGAACTTAGATCAAAACCCTTTCCCTCCTAAAGTTTCTCCAAAAACCTCCATCAGAGTTCAAAGTGAAGATGAAGCTTGAAGATGGATCTTCAATGGAGTTTCTTATTCAATTAGCATTGGGTTATTCAAATAAGGTATCTGATTTCTTCATCTAAGGCTTGCTATCAACTTATATCCAATTTCAAAGATGATTTTCAAAGGATTTCAAAAAGATGAAAAAGTCCAATTTCTACTCTAAGTCTTGGGTTCTTGCATGAAATGTTTTCAAAGCTTAAGATATGATGTTATTGATGTATAATTTATGTTATCCAATGAAATTCACCATGAACCCTTGATCTTCTAAAATCTCAAAATTTCACTAAAGTATGGGTGAATTGATTATGCTTTGATATTCATGAATTCATGGGTAGATTGTTTTGGGCTTTTGATTCATGTATAGATTATTTATGTATGGTGTATAGGCTGTTTCAATTTGATCAATTTAGTAATGAATACTCTTAGATCTATTTCATGTTTAGCTTATTGAATTGATATGAACTAAATGCTTATAGATTCTAGTGTAGATTTCTATGGGCTCTCTAATGATGTAAGGATTGTATTGAATTGATATCTAATTGGTCTTAGATTGAAAAATCTATATTAAATGGACTTAGATTCATTGAGTATTATGATTTATGCTTTGAATTGATGTTCATGGCCATGGGTAAGGGCCTTATGATATTGAATTGGATGATTTAGCTTTGGATTGAAGTGGTGAGATCAAGTGGGTGGTATGCTGCCCTAACTCTTTTATTATTATGTATAGCTATTGTAATTTATCTCTTATGTGTGATTGGTATGGTCCACTTATGGTGACGCTGTTATGTGAATGATGTGACCTTGTCGCGTTACTTTATGTAATATGATGATCATGGCCTTGTTGGCACTACTTAAAGTATTATGTTGATTTGTTAGTTGATTATTTGAAGTATGATCATATAATGTGAAAGTATGTGTTCTCTTATTAATGCTATTTAGGTGATCATGTTATACTTTGACTATGTGTTAAGTGTGTAGTCTTAGAGTTGATACATGATTCTTCCTAATTGGTTATGGAGTCTTATTATGACTATAATGATGATGTTAATGTAATGTATAGGTTGACATAATAATGATAAGGGTTGTTCCTATGTGCTTCTAGAATGACATGTAATATGTGCTAAGGTGAAGTGTGTTGTGTCTTGTTTAGGTAGACTTGTGTCCCTTACTTGATGCTTGTATGAATATGAATATGTGATGTCTTGACTTTGGAAGCTAAAGCGTCTTAGTCTTAAATGTATGAATGATGTGAGACCTTGAATGATGATAAGAAGGTCCTTTATGTGAAACCTTGAACCTAGAAGGTAAGGTTATGGAACTTGAATTCGAAAGCCGTAATGGTATCCTTCATGTAATGTAATGATGGACTTAAGGTTGATTGGCTGGAACGACATCATATCAATACTTAGGAAAGTCATGATGATCTTCTTGTCGCCATTGGAAGGCATTCCCTAGAGGACCTCTTTGGTAGGGTAAATGTGATTGGGTTATGAACATGATGTAAAACCCTTTGAATGAACCTTAATGTGATGTACTCTATGAGAACAAAGGCTAGCACCGAGTGAATATGGGAAGGGAAGTAGGTCTAGTTAAATAATGAGGCTAGAGTACAAATAAGGCCTTCATATTCTTTAACCATGTGCCTACATGGGATGTGTCCAAGTTCTACCCCTTGGCAAGTAGAACAACCTCATCGGAATAGGATAGAACTCCGGATTCCATGCTTTGCTAACATGGTCTATGTCGGTTATTGCCTATTCTCATCATGTGGGATACTTATTATCATTAGAGAAGTTCTATGAAGTTTAGGCGGTGGTATGGGACGCTATCTAGACATTGCACAATAGGCTTTGAAGATGTTAGTGAGAGTCCCTAGGTCTTACCCAAGAACATTACTTGAATGTCCTTATGTGATGAATGTCTCTTAAATGAACTAAGGAATTTAATGACTTAAGTTAAGAAAGAATGTTAAATGAATAAGTTATTATCTAGAGTAGTTAAGGGTTGTCTAGTTAAGGTATGAAGGGGGCATAGGGATGGTCACTTCATCTCTTACTTAGATAAGTCTTAATAATGATTCTAGTTAATGAATGTGACTGATTATGTAGGCATGATCCATACTTAGGTAAGTCTTAAGAACTACTTAGGTAATCTTGAAGAGGTCAATTATGGACATTCTCTTCTTGAGCTACTTGAGTAGGTCATTGGATAACCTTTGAAAGGAGAATGTCATATTCTATGTGTGCTAATGTATTAGGTTAGAATGATTCTAACTTAGGTAATCTATAGGATCCCTTGCATGTGTGTGAAAGGGATTGTATGGGCGGTCTCTCCAAACTCACTCAAGTGAACCTTGGAATCACCTTTAGTGGAAGGTCTCATGTTGATGTGCTTGATGTATTGTAAGTGAATGTGTCTCATTCTATGTAGTCTTGAGGATCATTTAGGCATGCTTAGAGAGGGTGTATGGACGGTCTCTCTTTGTATGACTTAAGTGAGTCTTAGGATAACTTTTAGTGGGGTGACTACATGCTAGAAGGTGCCTTAAACGAAGGAAGGCAACTTCACTGAACAGTGAAGGAATTTACTGTAACAGTGATTTGAGTTACTGGAAAGTGGCTCCTAAAATTATGATATTTGGCTTAAATGATTTCTTATGCATTTCTAAGTTGTAAATGCTGTTATTATGCTTATAATATGATGTTTTAATCTAAATTCATGAAAAGCATGTTATTAACTAAATGTCCCTTTTTCATTGTTTTTGCATGGCTTCCATACTTAGTACATATAATGTGCTAACCCCTTCTTTTCCCTTTTTGACTAAAGTGTAGGGAATTGGAAGTCTTGATGTGACATGAAAGACGGATAGGTTTCTAAGGGTTGAAGATGATGTATTGGTGAGTCCTCATTGATTAGAGGACAATATCCACTTGTTCTTTAATGTCTTAAGTCTTTATTTTATTTCTTGTATGTGCTTAGTCCAAAGTGTTGTATACTCTAGATGGTTCAAAGGGATGTTGTAAAGGTTTAATGTTTTAATAAAAGTCTTCCGCTTGTTTATTGTTTATAGAAAGAGTTCTTCGTGTGTGAAGAAAGTTTTAAATTCTTACTCATTTTTGAATGTTTATTATGCAATGAATGATACGAGTGTCATAGATGAGACTTCTTGAAGTCTCATTTGCCGTGTGACGAACTCAAGGATACTCTAACTTCTAGGGTGTACTTGAGGATTGTTACAAGCTTGGTATCATATCATAAGGTTTGGGAGTGTTGTAGTTGTCTCATGAACCCCATCTAATAGAGTCTTGTTTATAATGTGAAGTGCGCCACATTATCAATAGGAGGCTATTGGGTGCTAGGAAAAAGTTTCACTTCTTCATTCATCTAATCATGCCTAAGAGCCTTATATATGGTGTCCTTTCCTTGTCTCCCTTATGTGCTTGGTCATTTGAGTGTGACCTTATGAAGATTGGGTTGAGGGAGAGAAAAGATGAGATGTGGCTTGTTAGATGATCTGTGAAGGATGATGTTGGTGACCTTAGATTGGTTTAGTTACCTTTTGAAGGGTAGTGTAGTTGGAAAGAATGGTAAAGTATAAAGTTAGAAGTGTAAAGGAAGTGAAGAGACTTGAAAGAGTAATGGTGAGTTTCTCCCAGTAAGGGGGATGTATTAGTTATATGGTTGAAACTTTGAGAGTCTTTAGTTTTCATGAGCTAGACTTTGGGTGAGAAAGTATTAGTAAGGTTTAAGGTGCCTTGAGGGAGTTCCTTGTGGTAGATGTTATGTTGACCTTAGAATGGGTTTCTCCTAAGTTGGCGAGTATGGTGAAGAACATGATTGTTGGGAGTGAAGTACCCTTAACCTTTCTTTATG
The DNA here is from genome assembly GCA_016801875.1 of Solanum sitiens. Taxonomy (NCBI): domain Eukaryota; kingdom Viridiplantae; phylum Streptophyta; class Magnoliopsida; order Solanales; family Solanaceae; genus Solanum; species Solanum sitiens. Next base: position 1,183,690 of record JABWTJ010000258.1, read on the forward strand.
TGTTTATTCAAGCCTAAAATAAAGAGTTCTTAGTAACTTGATTTGTGTAGGAGTCTTTTGTGGGAAATGAGTTCCAAACATTCTCCTTATGATATGCATGCTTGGTTGAAATTGAATTTCATTAACTTCTTGCATTGTGTATCTTATGAATCCATGATTATGTTGTAAAAGGTGTTTATATGAGTTACCTTGCATATTAGCATGTTGCTATAATGAAATTGTGTAAGAATTGCATTTTTACAAAAGTTGCACAATTCACTGTAATGCACTGCCAGCTCACTGTATATGAGTATGAAAATGAATATAAAATGAGTTTTTACTATTTGGAATGAAGGATGTGAGTTTTATAGCATGATGAGTTATAGAATCTATTCTAGTTTCTTGTTGTGTTGTTAATCTCTTGCTTATCTGAAATTTATGTTTTGTCCTTGATTGTGTGTTATATTGTATTTTTATTAGCTGCTAATTGAATCTCTATTCTTGGAAATATTTGGAGAGTGGCAAGTGTCATTCGAGGACGAACGTTGTCCAAGTGGGGGAGAATGTAAGATCCCAAAAATGACTTAGGTGAAGATAGAGCCTAACATGGTTGACATGGTGGTATAAGGTCCTAATTAGTCTATAATGTGGTATAGAGGCAGTAGCTAAGAGTTTAGGTGCATTGGAAGTCAAACGTCAAGGGATGACCAAGACGTTCGGCGACTAAGTCACCTAAGTTCCTCATATGTGGTTGTATGTATTTATGTGTGATGCATGAGATTATATTGTCCTTAAATGAGTTTATATGGTGTATATGGTAAGTGTGTCAAGTTTCGTGATGTTTGGTGGTCAAACGTTCAAGAACGTCCATGATGTTCGAAAGATGTGCCTTGAAATGACCTTGTGTGTCCATGCATGTTTCGTCTAGTTTTACGTGTTTTTTTGGACGAAACTCATGTGGGAGGTCCTAAACTTGTATACAAACATATTTGGCTTCGAAACATCTGGGTACGACTCCATGTAGGACCCAGAAGGGGCCCTAGAAGAGGACCCCAACTTGGAACTCAACACTGCCAGGCAGTGCCAAACGACGACCCAAACGACGTCCAGGCGACCAGGCGACGGCCCGTCGATGGGTGGCGTCGATGGAGCCTGAAATAATGCAGGTTTGAGAGCTGCAGGAGCAAACCAGGAGACCCCATCGACGGGGCGTGGTCTCACACACGGACCGTCGATGGTGGGGCGTCGATGGTGCTCTAATTTTCCTGCTAGTTTTCTGTTAAGACTTGGTGGTTTTGGGAAATTCACCACAAGTCTTATAAAAACATGGGGACGGTTGTTTTAAGTGTTTAGGGGTATTTTAAGAGTATATAAGTGATTAAACTCTCATTTGAACCCTAGAACTTAGATCAAAACCCTTTCCCTCCTAAAGTTTCTCCAAAAACCTCCATCAGAGTTCAAAGTGAAGATGAAGCTTGAAGATGGATCTTTAATTGAGTTTATTATTCAATTAGCATTGGGTTCTTCAAATAAGGTATGGGATTTCTTCATCTAAGGCTTGCTATCACCTTATATCCAATTTCAAAGATGATTTTCAAAGGATTTCAAAAAGATGAAAAAGTCCAATTTCTACTCTAAGTCTTGGGTTCTTGCATGTAATGTTTTCAAAGCTTAAGATATGATGTTATTGATGTATAATTTATATTTTCCAATGAAATTCTCCATGAACCCTTGATCTTCTCAAATCTCTAAATTTCACTAAAGTATGGGTAAATTGATTATGCTTTGATATTCATGAATTCATGTGTAGATTGTTATGGGCTTTTGATTCATGTATAGATTATGTATGTATGGTGTATAGGCTGTTTCAATTTGATCAATTTAGTAATGAATAATCTTAGATCTATAGAATGTTAAGCTTATTGAATTGATATGAACTAAATGCTTATAGATTCTAGTGTAGATTTCTATGGGCTCTCTAATGATGTAAGGATTGTATTCAATTGATATCTAGTTGGTCTTAGATTGATAAATCTATATTGAATTGACATAGATTCATTGAGTATTATGATTTATGCTTTGAATTGATGTTCATGGTCATTGGTAAGAGTCTTATGATATTGAATTGGATGATTTAGCTTTGGATTGAAGTGGTGAGATCAAGTGGGTGGTATGCTGCCTTAACTCTTTTATTATTATGTATAGCTATTGTAATTTAGTTCTTGAATTATGTGTGATTGGTATGGTCCACTTATGGTGGCGGTGTTATGTGAATGATGTGGCCTTGTCGGCGTTACTTTATGTAATATGATGATCATGGCCTTGTCGGCACTACTGGAAGTATTATTTTGATTTGTGTAGTTGATTATGTGAAGTATGATAATATCTACTTATATGTGAAGTAATGTGAAAGTATGTGTTCTCCTATTGATGCTATTTAGGTGATCATTCTATATTATGACTATGTGTTAAGTGTGTAGTCTTCGAGTTGATACATTATTCTTCCTAATTGGTTATGGAGTCTTATTGTGACTATAATGATGATGTTAATGTAATGTATAGGTTGACATAATAATGATAAGGGTTGTTCCTATGTGCTTCTAGAATGACATGTAATATGTGCTAAGGTGAAGTGTGTTGTGTCTTGGTTAGGTAGACTTGTGTTCCTTACTTGATGCTTGTATGAATATGAATATGTGATGTCTTGACTTTGGAAGCTAAAGCGTCTTAGTATTAAATGTATGAATGATATGAGACCTTGAATGATGATAAGAAGGTCCTTTATGTGAAACCTTGAACCTAGAAGGTAAGGTTATGGAACTTGAATTCGAAAGCCGTAATGGTATCCTTCATGTAATGTAATGATGGACTTAAGGTTGATTGGCTGGAACGACATCATATCAATACTTAGGAAAGTCATGATAAGCTTCTTGTCGCCATTGGATGCCATCCCCTAGAGGACCTCTTTGGTAGGGTAAATGTGATTGGGTTATGAACATGATGTAAATCCCTTTGAATGAACCTTAATGTGATGTACTCTATGAGAACAAAGGCTAGCACCGAGTGAGTATGGGAAGGGAAGTAGGTATAGTTAAATAATGAGGCTAGAGTACAAATAAGGCCTTCATATTCTTTAACCATGTGCCTACATGGGATGTGTCCAAGTTTTACCCTTGGCAAGTAGAACAACCTCATCAGAGTAGGATAGAACTCCGGATTCCATGCTTTGCTAATATGGTCTATGTCGTTTATTGCCTATTCTAATCATGTGGGATACTTATGAGCATTATAGAAGTTCTATGAAGTTTAGGTGGTGGTATGGGACGCTATCTAGACATTGCACAATAGGCTTTGATGATGTTAGTGAGAGTCCCTAGGTATTACCCAAGACCATTACTTGAATGTCCTGATGTGATGAATGTCTCTTAAATGAACTAAAGAATGTAATGAGTTAAGTTAAGAAAGAATGTTAAAATGAATAAGTTCTTATCTAGAGTAGTTAAGGGTTGTCTAGTTAAGATATGAAGGGGTCATAGGGATGGTCACTTCATCTTTTACTTAGATAAGTCTTAATAATGATTATAGATAATGAATGTGATTGATTATGAAGGAATGATCCAAACTTAGGTAAGTCTTAAGGACTACTTAGGTAATCTTGAAGAGGTCAATTATGGACATTCTCTTCTTGAGGTATTTGAGTAGGTCTTTGGATAACATTTGAAAGGAGAATGTCATATTCTATGTGTGCTAATATATTAGGTGATAATGATTCTAACTTTGGTAATCTATAGGATCCCTTGCGTGTGTGTGAAAGGGATTGTATGGGCGATCGCTCCACACACACTAAAGTGAACCTTGGAATCACCTTTGGTAGGAGGATCTCATGATGATGTGCTTGATGTATTGTAAGTGAATTGTCTCATTCTAAGTAGTCTTGAGGATCATTTAGGCATGATTAGAGAGGATGTATGAGCGGTATCTCTTTGTATGAATTAAGTGAGTCTTAGGATAGATTTTAGTGGGGTGATTATATGATAGAAGGTGCCTTAAACGATGGAAGGCAACTTCACTGTACAGTGAAGGAATTCACTGTAACAGTGATTTGAGTTACTGGAAAGTAGCTCCTACAATTATGATATTTGGCTTAAATGATTTCTTATGCATTTCTAAGTTGATTAATGTTATTCTTATGCTTAAATATGATGTTTTAATCAAAATTCATGAAAATCATGTTATTAATTGTCCCTTTTTCATGGTTTTTGCATGACTTCCATACTTAGTACATCTAATGTGCTAACCACTTCTTTTCCCTTTTTGACTAAAGTGTAGGGAATTGGAAGTCTTGATGTGCCATGGAGGACGGATAGATTTCTAAGGCTTGAAGATGATGTATTGGTGAGTCCTTATTGATTCGAGGACAATATCCACATGTTCTTTAATGTCTTAAGTCTTTATTTTATGTCTTGTATGGTCTTAGTCCCAAGTGTTGTATACTCTAAAGTCTACATGGTTCAAAGGATGTTGTAAAGGTTTAATGTTTTAATGAAAGTCTTCCGCTTGCGTATTGTTTATAGGAAGAGTTCTTCGTGTGTGAAGAAAGTTTTAAATTCTTACTGATTTTAGAATCTTTATTATGCAATGAATGATACGAGTGGCTTAGAAGAGACTTCTTGAAGTCTCATTTGCTGTGTGACGAACTCAAGGATACTCTATCTTCTAGGGTGTACTTGAGGGTCGTGACACCCATTCCCCTCGTCAAGTGCACCACGACCCTTATGGTGCACGTGGTGCTTTGGGTAGTAGCTCCCCTAAATGCCACATTTCCTACAAAAACTAAGTGCGTCTCACGCCCCGCCGCAGTTGTCATGGGGTGGACCATGACCCGTGGTCCCCTTAGTGAGGGTTGGGGTAGTGTCTAGGACACTTGGGGATCCTCTCTCTTGGCCAAGGCAACTCCACAAAGCCTTCCACTCACCGTGGTTTTGACCACGAGCCGTGGTGGTGGCATTGGAGCCTTGAGGCAGTAGCTCCAAGTTTGGGCAGCCTTGGATTGCCCTTTTTTCTTAGCACTCCTCTATTAGGACTTGACTCCTAAACCCCCTAAAATAATTAGATGGTCTACTAACTTAGGGGAAATAATTTTTATTAAATTTAACCTTACGTTTAGGCTCTAGTTTAGCCTAGCATTTTCCGGAGTGTTACAGAATACCGGGTGGGGGGAAAAGAATTTTTGTTTTGGAGTGGTGAATTCAAGATTAGATGTTATTGGTTTTAGGCTCAAATAGATATATTTATAAGGTAAGAGCGGGACAGTTTGGGTTTTTCCGGATTCTTGACTTTTATTTTGCAAAATTTCTTTGAATGTTTGACAGTACTTACACAAGAAAATGAACAAAGAACTTCCTTTTGTTCGAGTCCCTGCAGTCCTTACTTGTGGTGGAAATAAGTGAAACTTATTTTATCGTGGATCCAAAACTAAATACAAATTAATATTGAATGGAAAATTTTTGCGGATGATAACAATCTAAAAGAGGGGGATGGACTTGTTTTTGAACTCTCAGAGTGCAACTTTTACAAAATCAAATTCAAAATTCAGATTCTAAGAGAAGATTTTCAAGATGAATTGGTTATTTTTTTACATATTAAATAAATATTAGTTTATTATTAAAGTTATATTTTCTATATTTCACATACTTTAAAGATATATTGGACTCTTTTCATTTATTTTCCTATTATTTCGAGGGTTAAAGACTATTAAAACAATAAGTCAAGTTACTAACTTACTACCAACATTTGTGTTGGGGTGTTAATGAATTAGTATTCATTCATTCTTGATTAGATTTTTTGGATTTCTATGTTAAGAATAAAATTATTTTTATAAGAAGTGTTTAAATCTCAAGATAGTACTTTTCAATGTGAATCAAATTATCGGATCCCAAAGAGAGTATCATATATCGACTGAAAGGTTTTTAAAAATTTAGTAGATTGATTACTACTAAAGTTTAGGGCGGAGTTTTAACTGATATCCATCCATTATGAATTAAGAAATTTCAAATTTTAGCAATGAGTATAAAATTTTCATTTGTAGAAAGCGTTAAATCATCAAGATAAAACTTCTCGATTCAAACAAAATAAATAACTTCAAAATAAAAATTAAGTTAAAAAAAGAAGAAGCTAAGTTTCAAAGTCAATTGTTTTAATTGATTTTCAATCAGTTATATGATTAAAGAGAATTGTACAGTTATTGATGCCTATAGTCGATACTTACGTTTTGTATTATTCATTCAGTTTAAATTGATTTGTTTGATTTTAATTTCATACGAAATTTTAAATTAATTTTTTTAAAAAAATTTTAAACCAAAGATATGTACCAAATGCTCTTAAATTGTGTGGTCTGATATATATGATAGGAAAAGTTAGAATAAAAGAACTATTAAAAAAAATAATTTTAAAGAGTTAAATGTCAAAAAAACACCTAAAAATATTCAATTTTTTTATTGCACACCTAAACTCTTTTAGAGTGTGATATAGACACCTAATTATGATTTGTCAAGGAAAATAATAGTTTATTATTTTTTTTAAAAAGTTAGGAATTTTTTACCGTGGGTTCAAATTTTCCTATTAAGAAATGACAAGTAACAAATACACAAAACTAAACTTGATTTTTTACTTTGATGAAATACACAAGTAGTTGTTTTCAGATTTGGCACTTATTATTTTAAATATAATAATAAATAACCCTGGTTAGAAATCTTTTTGATATGATACTTTAAGTTTTTTAAATCCTTTCTAATTAAATTCAGTTTTATACGAGACATACGTGGTATATGATATTAAATAATTTACGGACATAGCCCATTAATCACAAAATAAATTAATTATCTAAAAGTTAGTCGTCAATTGAATAACTATAATTAAATGAATAGTTCAAAATTTTCAAAACAACTCCATTGAATGATCAAAATTGACTTGGGACAACGGTAAAATAATAGTATTATAAAAACTTATAAAAGTGATCTTCCGAATCATTACAACTCACTAAAAATCTCTTCTAATCTTATATCATTTCCCCTTAACAACCCAACAAAGAATTTATTGGAAATATTTGTCTTCTGATTAAGAAAAACCATCTTCAATAGATGATTTGAAATCTGAGGCCTAGGAATATAACATTGTTTTCTATTACAAAACATAATAATCCATTAACTAAATCAACAAGTTAATTAGAATGAGGATTTCTCTTTGAGCTATAGGGATGTATGAGTCATTGGGATATTCTAACCGAACTAAAGAAACAAAGGATCACAGAAAATAGGAAGAAAGAGAAGAATATTTGACAAGATTCTTCAGGTTCCTTTTTAGTTGGATTCTTTTAGTCAGAAGAAAATTAATCAATGGAATGTACAATGCATAAGGTAGATATTGTCAGGAGCAAACCCACAAATGGTTCTAAATCAAATTCAATGCAAGAATCAATATTTCATTCTTTAACAAAAAAAACCTCGTCGTTGAAATCCTTTCAAGACTTGTGGTGAAATGTCTCTTACAATGAAAAGTTTTGTCTAGGTGTAATGACTCTAAAAACGAACTAGTGCAACTAGAACCTTGCATGTTAGTGTATAGTTGGTAAACTTGTACAAATGATTAAAAGTGGCTCCGTAAGTTAGTTTTGTTGTTTTAGAGGTCAAACGTTAAGAGACGTCCATGACGTCTGAAAACTAATCTTTTGGTGTTAGTGTGTTCTAGTATTGTCATTGAAGTTGGTGGGTTGATTAAGATCTAAAACTAGTAGAAGTGATCCTAGTACACATGTGTAGGGTTTAAATGTTCGGGTACGACTCCCCAAAGACCACCCTAAGGGACCTTGAGGAGGACCCTAAATCAAACCCCAAAATTGACCAAAATAAAAATGGTGACCTACGACCAGGACTTAGGGCCAGTAGGTCCACTTAGGTCAGTAAGTCTCCTCCAAGACTTAGCCTAGGGAGCCTTATATCCCTTAGCCAAGTCTCTGACCAAAAGTACGAACCTACAGAACGGTCCGTCACTCCACCTACGGTCCGTAGGTGGAGGTTTCGTAGGTCACACCTGTTTCACTAGTGCAAGTCGGCCAAGCCAGGGGCGGTTTGGAAAATTCCACCCTTGTCCAATTACATGCATGGGCAATTATTTTATGTATTTTTAGGTATATTAAGTGTTTTAAAACGATTAAACCCTCATTAAGAATTCTACACCTAAATCAAAACTCTTCACTCCCAAATAGTTCTCTCTAGAACACCTTTGAAGGTCAAGGTCAAGGTTAAGGATCAAGCTAGGGTTTGGTTTGAAGTGATTTTTCCCCTTAATTTCGTGGAGGATTCAACCAATAAGGTATGGTGATTGTTTATCTAGGGCAAGTTTCACCCGAGAGTCAATTTAAAAATAGTTTTTATGATTTTAAAGTTTGTGAAAAACACCAATTCTTAGTCAAACTCGTGGGTTCTTGCATCAAACATTTTCAATTGATAAACTATGATTATATTGATTGTTAATTGGTGATTTTAAGGTCAAAAACTCTATGACCCATGATTTCACTAAATTCCTAAAGTTGCCTTATAAAAAGGGTTTTATGATTATGATGGGATATTGCTAGAATTGTGCTTAGATTGTATTGTACTATTAATATCTATTGTTACTTATACCTAGTTATGATGAATTGTTGGATACTTGAGTAATGGTGATCATGGTTTGGGTAAAGGGTAAGTTTGCCTAATTCTCTTATATATTGGAATTATTCTTGTATGGTTTGATCCACTTATGGTGAAGGTGTTTACTTATTGTGTATGTATTGTGAGCATGTCCTTGAAGGCATTACATGGTTAATTGGAGTATTATCATGTTAAGGTATATGTGAATGTATAATTTGAAGGTATTTATGGGGTCTCAATGAGATCTTGCATAAAGTGTTATGGTATTGTGATTGAAGTATATTCTCTCTTAATGCTCATATGTGTTGATGTTAGAATGTGAAAGGTTCCTATAATATGATGTGTATCTTGACTTGGTAAATTTAGGTACCTCTTATTGAATATGATCTCTTGGAATTGGTAGAATTAGGTGACTCTCCTTGATGTGTGAAACTTGTTGATGACTATTATGTGAAAGTCCTCAAAATGCATGAATGTGTCCTTAAATGTCTCTAATAAATGACATGTTCAACTAGTAGCTTATATTGATGGAATGAGTTTACTAGCATGTTAAGTAGGACTAGAAGGTTTCTTGTATATGTAGCCTTAAGGAACACCTAGGTGTGGCATTGACAGGTAGTATGGCTGCCCATACATGTCTTACTAAGGTGGGTCTTAGGGTAACTTTAGGTGGAGGGTCCAAAATGGTGAAATGGTCTATTTGACAAAGAGGCATGTGTTGAATACTGGCAGCATGCTTATGATGTGGATATTGTATTGTATGTGGATATTGATTTATAATGTGTCTCTTATACATGTGGATTATGGATTTTATCAAAAATAGCATGAAAAGCATATATCTCAAATAAATGTCCTTTTTTGCATGTTTTTGCCTGATTATCATACTTAGTACATAATTGTGCTAACTCCATTATTTTTCTATGTTTTACTACAAGTGTAGGTGTTGGCAAGTGAGGTGTTTTCTATATTTGCCACAACCCGAGAGTATACCCTAGAAGAAATGATATTCTCAAGTCGTGACACAGCGTATTCGACCTCTAGGAGGTCTTATACAAGAACTTAGACATCATTCATCACACACACACACACACACACACACACACACACACACACACACACACACACACACATATATATATATATATATATATATATATATATATATATATATATATATATGAAAAGTAGTGCAGAATTAAAACTTTTCACAACAATAGTTCGAATCCCTTTCATAGAAAACTTGCTAAGTCTCTTGTAGCCATCTTAGACACACGAATATCTTGGGTCACACCCTATAGATCAATCAAATTGAAATACTAATGTCTATTACAACATCTTTTGAAACAAAAAGCTAAACATAACCATGTCCTTGAATCATGTGAGCACATACCAAGATTTGCTTAGGAAAATGCTATTCTCAAACTTCCAAGAGACTCCTCTCAATTGCCACCTACACCTTTAGAGTAGTACATTGAATGCACTAAGTATGGTGACATGCAATAAAACCATGCTAAAAAACATTTATATAAAACATGCTCTATTGTTCTTTTTTGAGGAAAACTTCATAAAATGAGTATAAGAACCACTTTCAACACAAATTACACATATAAGACGCATTTCCAAGTAATCCACAATATAGAATGATCATCACTTCAAACCATATAAGCATATAATCCTCCTACCAAAGGTTATCCTACGACTTACTTAAGTAAGACAAGAAGAGACCGCCCATAAGCCCTCTTCAAGCAAACCTAAATAATCCTTAGAACTATATAAGATAAGAGTATTCACTTTTTTTATTACTTAGACTCTCTACCAAAGGTTACTCTAAGACTGACTTGAGTAAGACATGAAAAGACCGCCCATACACCCTCTTCAAGCCTACCTAAGCAATCCACAAAGCTACCCTAGATAGGGACCCTTTTTATTTAACCTACATTAACTTAAGTCATAACAATTCATTAAATCAATTAAGATACAATTTAGAGGAATTCATATAATGGTCTTGGAAACGACCTAGGGAAACCACATTCTAGTATCTTCAAAGCCTACTCGTGCCATGTCTAGATAGCGTCCCATTCCACTACCTAAACATTGTAGAACTTCTCCACACTAGAATGCATCCCACAAGATGATAATAGGCATTAACTGACATAGACCATACTAGCTAGGCATGGAATCCAGAGTCTACCCTACTCCGATGGAGGGTGTTTTACTTCCCAGTGATAGAACTAGAACACATCCCATGTAGGCACATGGTTAAGGAATATCAAGGGTTTCTTTGTACTCTAGTCTCAACTTAAGTAGACTCACTACCACAATCATATTCACTCGATGCTAGCCGTGTTCTCATAGATCAATTGCAATCACAAAGAGGCATATGAAAAGGTACAATATTTTAGTCTTACCAAATTATAATACTCCTACCATAGATGGGTCCACTAGGGCTGCCACTCAATGGTTAAAAAGATAGCTCAATTACTTCCTTAGAGATGGTTTCATTCTGTTCCAGCCAACCTATCCCTAAGTCCATCATTCACACAAAAAGGATACCATTACGACTTTCAACTTCAAGGATATAATAACCTCCATTCTATATTGAAATTTCCAAGTTATTGACCTCCTTTACATGTTGAAGGTCATTTACTAGTCATACTTAGAAGGGTACCATCCTAGGCCTAACGATCCTAGACTTTCATTCTACATTCATCCATACATATACATGACAAAGGTTCTTTAGCCTACTAAGTCAAGAGTTCATATTCACATAACTTGCATGCATCAAGTAGAGGGACATTGTCTAACAATCAAGATACACACATCATTTTCAATTCACCTATACAATAATATTCAAGTATCATGTAGGAACACACAAGTCTACCTAGCAAGATACACTAGCAACACAACTAGTGACATCACCCTAATCTATCATGATCACACATAACCAATTAGAATAAATCACACTTTAACCTCACATATACACATATAAACATAATCATACTTCACCTTGATCACCTATATAAGCAATAACATGATAACATCACAATTTACATAATAATAATAATAATGTCGAGAAGGCCATGATCATAACAATTATAAAACATAAAGACCACCACCATAAGTGGATCATACTAATCAACATAATTCAATACCTATACTACACAATATAGAGAGATTAGGTCATCTTACCACCATTCCATCATCAACAACACCATTCCTTAGCCTTCTCAGTCAATTCAAATCACCAAGGCTCTTACCAATAGCCATATACACAATACTAAACCAACAATTTAACCTAACAATGATCCAACAATCTACAATATGATCATCATCAATTTAAGGCAGTATATATACAATTCTATCATAATTCACAAATATTTCAATAGCCCAACACACTATACACAATAATCGAATACATTAAGCCATGATCAAATCACCCACATTTAGAGTTAAAATTAAAATTTGATGAATTGCATGGGTTCATAGATATTTTGATCTTAAAAAATTCAATTAACATCAATCTTTTTACAAATCATTGATTCGAATCATTTTATGCACGAACCCATGGCTAGAATTCAATTTAGGAAAATCTATGTTTTAAAAGTCTTTGAAAAGCCTTTGGAACTTATATCCTTGAAGAAAGAAGATTCAAGTATGAAACACCATACCTTAATTGGATATAAGCCACGAAAATGATTAAGATCCAATGGATAAATAAAGCTCCTAGCTTCAACCTTGATCCTAGATTCAATGGAGTTCTAGATGATTTGGAGTCTTGGGTTTTGATTTTGAATGATGAACTCAAATATAGGTTCAAGGCTTATGAATTAACTTAAAATACCCAAAAACCCATAAAAATAACCTTACAATATATTATTTGGATGCTAGGTGTATTACCTAAATTACCCATATCTTGGATGAGGACCTGCAGGAAATTGCAGGCCCAAACGACGACTTCTAGCGATGGACTGTCGATGGAATGACGGCTTTGTCCTGAAGGTCGGTAGTTTGTGAGAGAGACCACCATTTTGGGGGGTTTAGCTCCCACACCTATGTGTGGAGCAACGACCCCCATCGACGGGGCGTGCCTTGGAAGATGGGGCGTCGATTGAGCAGTCGTTGGTTAGGACTGCCTTGGGCAGTTTCAAGTCCAAATGTTGGGTCCTTCTTAGGGTGGTCCACGGTGAGTCGTACCTTGATGTTTCAACCCTAAACACTCTCTTCTAGATGTTAGGAACCTCTCCTCTCAATTTGAACTCAAACCAACATGTAAAACATGTAAAGCCACACTAGAACACACAAACACGTCTCAAGGCTAACTTTCGAACGTCTTGGACGTTTCACTTCCAAACTCTTCAAAGCTATACACACTGACTTGTAACACTATAATTAACCATTTTAAGACCTTATAAACTCATGAAACACATTTTAGGTTCTAGTTCAACCTAGTTCGTTTAGAGGTGTTACAATAGTCAAACTTGGGACTAGAGTTTCTCTCATGACTTATGGTATGTCCTCATATGTCGAGGACACAGATTCTATGTTGTAGTTTCTTTTGTTAAAACTTTTTGATAGACTTTTAGTATTCCTCTTTATTGTGAAGGGATGTGTCTCTAGTATGTTCTTTGAAATTGGGTCTAAGTTGGCCACGTGAGACTAGTATTACGCTAGCGTATAAAGATTTTTTAAATGTTGATGATTTTTGAGTCTTATGATTTTGAATAAAAGGTTTTCGTTCCGCACTATTTTTGTAGACTATGTGATGAATGAATGTTAAGGGCTTGTATTAAACCTCTTCGAGGTCGAGTACTCCGTGTTACGACTTGGAGGTGCTCTCGGGTCGTGACACCCGGGGATCGGAGACTCAATAGAATGGGAGGTCAAAAGACAAAATTTATATAAAAAAAGAGCTATGTTTATTTAATTGTTTAGGTATATTTTACCCTAACTAATTCTAAAAAAACATTGTAATTGATTATGTTTACTAATTATTGTTTTTTCAATTGTTAGTATATCTCTAGTAACATTTTGCATGAAAACAATAAACATATTATAAATTATTGTAAGTTACATAACAACATAAATGTTTACATCTCTCTTATTGATATATAGTTTTAATTTTTTTTTAAATAGAATCAATTATTACGTAACAATCAAAATTATTCTAAAAGTGTTTTAAAATAAGATTAAAATTTTACTGCATTGAATATGTTAATAAGATCTAGTACTATTTTTTACTTATATAATATTTCATAATACTTTTAACTAAAAAAATCAATATTATAGTGATTATTACTTTTACAAGACATTCAAAGTTGAGACAATACTTTTTTAAAAAAAATATTTAACTACTTGAAAATCTAATTAATTTGTCTTGAAATGTTTAATGAAATATCTCAAAGAATTTAAGACAATCCTACAAAACCAATATTAAAACATGATTGATTCAAATTGAAGTATATTAGAGAAGTTAAGAAATAAAAAGTAATTGTAAATTCTATCATGTACAATTTTTTTAAAATTATAATTACATTAATAATAAAATTTCAAAGATATGAGCATAATAATTATTAAGAGCTTAACAAGAAAATTTACAGAGAAGGGCCTAACATGTCCATCAAGTATTTCAATTGGTACAAAGTTACCCTCCATCCACCTATCGGTTCTAAAATACCCCTGACGTCCACCTTCCCACTCAAAAAATACCCTTATGTCCAACGTATCACACGCATTAGGTGGTTGGAGGATAATAGTGTACCGAATATCATAATTTAAGGGCATTTTGGCCCTTTTTCCATAAAAAATAATTTAAAATTACTTGATATATAAGCTCACGTGATTGACTAGAATTTGAATTCAATAGTAAATTTAAAATTAGAAAAAGGTTAGACATTATACTCTCTAAATTGCTTCCTCCTCAACCCTTCACTTCGTATATCTTTCATTTTTTTTCTATTTGGGTATTGTCCACAATTTTATTTTTAAAAACTATTATGACAAACAAGAGAGAGAGAAAAAGGAGGAAAATAATGAGGCATATAGAAATAATTGGTTCAATAAAAGATGACTTAATCAAGCAAATATGTACAACGATTACAATTTTTTGTGTGTACCCAAAATTTAAAATAAAAGAATAGAAATTAATCATTTCTTTTATACCCATCCTAATCCCATCATGAAAATAATACTAATTAAAAGAATATAAATATGTGAGTTCATTTCAAGTTTGAGTCCCAAATATCCTAATTAAGAATAAGAGATTAAAAACAAACGATTAAAAGAGAACTGAACAAGACACTGTGATAATTGAGAGAAAAATTTATGTTAATGAAAATAATAATATATTTATATGGACAATCAATCGGGGTAAGCATGGATTTTAGTTGGATTCCCATTTATGAGTTGGGCTACACTATAATATATTGGGGTTGATTTAAAATAGGTCAATAGATGAATATCATGATATTATTTTTTCAATATTATTTTCAAATGTATCGGGTATGAATCATAAGTGATTTTATAGAAAAATAGAATTCAAAATTTTCATTTTTATTATTTATTTGAGATGAGTTTAAATATAAACCAATCACATTCAGCAATAGAATAAATAAATATTTAATAATTTTACTTTAAGGGAGATATTAAAAATAGGGAAAAAATATGAGTCAAAGGATTAACATCGAGGGTATTGTTTAGCCAAAATGTGGACATCAAGGGTATTTTATGGCCGATAGGTGGATGGAGGGTAGTTTTGTATCAATTCAAACACTTAAGCGACATTTTATACCCTTCTCCTTTTAAATTAATAATAACAATAAATATATAATTCTTTTATATTCTACTTTAGGATATTTTGTTTCTTCCAAGTGTTAATAAGGTGCTTAACCCTGATTTTCTCTTTAAGGTATGTATCTCCTTCATCTTTTTTCTTCTTATTCATACATGTGAGATTTAAGATCCTCTTTGGATGTATTATGTTCGAACTCGTGATGTGTATCTAATTTAGACATCACGTTCTTTTCATTAGACAGAGTACATAATCGCTATGAGGATCAATATTTTTGTATTGCAACCTATATAATGGGAAAGGCACATAAACTATTTTTGGTTAAAAAAAAAACATTTAACCCTCAAGGTAGGGCTTTTCAATGTGCACCGGATTATCGCACTTCAAAACGAATTTCATATATCAAGTGGAAGTCTTTTAAAAAGTAAGTAGATCAATCCATTATTAATATCGCGTCATTTGGTAGATTGTATAATGAGAAATAATGCATGCATTAACTCTATGTATTAATAGTATCTTGTTCAGTATACTTTTTCAACCTATATATGAGTAATACTTGCATTGTTAATATACATTTTATTGTATATTAAGGTGTGTATTACTAATACCATGATTATTTTGGGTATTAGTATTACAAGATATCTAATGCATGCATTAACATGATTAAAGACTCCATTATTTACCCCTCAAAACTCTATTTACATCTTTTCCACCATAATTGTGGAGAGTATTTTTTGTAAATTAATATTTTTATGCAATGCATGCAATTTAATACACAAAACGAAACAGTACATGATTAATCCAAGTATCACTAATGCACTCAATCTAACATTATTTTTATACACCAAACGACTCCTTAAACATTTGGAATTTGAACTCATGTGATTTAAAATGACTTCCAAATAAAAACAAATAAATATCAACTGTAAAAAAAAAAAAATAAGCTAAGCCTCAAAGTTAATTGAGTAATATAGGTGGGACTATAAAATTTTATTATTCTATATATATATTATTTAATCGATAAGTAAATATTTATTGATTTAAAGAATGGTTTGAGATTTAATTAAGGTTAATTTTGATTATATCAAAATAATTGTCTGTATCATATATATTGAATTGTCCCTATAGCGCAAACCAAAAAACATGAATGGCAAGTGTGCTTTTCGGTGAATATATTCGTTGGTTTGGCCACAAAATGCATGGTAGACGAGTTTTTCTTATGATACATAATTAATTAACCCATAATAAAAATATTGAAGGACTAATTGTTTCACTTAAATAATACCTCTTTTTAAAACGAAGTATCATATTATATAAACAAGTAAATAGGACTAATTGTTGAACTTAAATAATATTTTTGTGTTATTTTTTAATAACACTGAAAACCTACCGCCACCCCCAAAATCTTAAATTATCCCCTTTTGAAAGTTCAAAGGTTTTTATGTACTCTCGTCAAAATGAATCAAACCAGAACAAGAGCTCCATTTATCTGATCAGTCGGCAATGGAGGTACATCCTAATCATTTTTAACAAATTTATATGTTTCTACTTTTCATCTCAACCCTTTGTTGATTATAGAACTTATCTGTTCTTTTCATTATTATTTTTTAGGGTGGTTCTTCTTCTAAAAAAGTTTCAAACTAAAAAGGTGAATTCATCATGAATGAAAGCACTGGAAGAAAGAGAATCAATAATGATGAATGTTTGCCACTTTCTTATAAACCCTATGTTGGTATGATTCATACTAAGAGTAGTGTCAAGTCCATCTACAGTTTTGTAATTCTCATTTTCTCCCTCCTATACTTATATAAAAACTCCCTCTTTTTGTTAGTATTAGTTCACAAATTATTCCTTGTAGTGCTCATTCTCATCCTTTACTAGAGGTTTTCTGGTGATACAAAATCGTCTTTGTTAAGACGCTTTATGAAATAGAAACCCTAGGTCTAATCATGATAAGGGAACCAAGAATCTGACTGATATCTAGGAAACCAACGGGTGAAACAAACCCAATAGTGAAATCCCACATACATGGCATGCAAAAATCTTTAGATTACGGGGCTGGAACTGATGGAACCTTGTTGCGTCCTTGAACTAGGGTTATTGAAATTTTTCTCTTCTCGTGCTTCTATTTTTCTAAGTTTTGATTAATGATTTTGACTTAGTTATGTTTCTAGGCTTAACTGACTAAAATCTCATGATTTAGGGTTTAAACGCGTATCTTAGGGGTTAAACGAACTATGAAAAGACCAAAAGACCCCTGAAATAATTACTATCAGAGCAATAACGACCTTGATTAACGGGCGGCCATTCAATCGACAGTCCGTCGTTTGAGTCTGCTCAACAGGCCTTCACTAAAAAGGGCATAACATTTTACTCGGAGGTCAGATTTTAGAAAACTCGGTTGCCTTGGAAAGATAATTCAATTATCTATCATACCATAGGTTATAGGTCACCTAATTCATTTTGACAATTTAAAGTTTACCAAACAACATTTCCCCCTGACTGACTGCTAACCTTCACCTAGGTTAGACCTACGGACTGTAGATTGAACAACGGTCCATGCTGGTCGTCCGTAGTTGATATTGGAGCATGGGTAATATGAGTCTTGATCCACAGATACAGACCACGAACCGTAGTCTGACTTACGAACCGTCAGTATGTCAGTGGGTCGAGACTTAGTTGATTTTCTAAGCTGAGTTTTGGGAGGGGCTTTATTGGTGAACCACTTACCCATAGTACGGGCCGTACATCAGACTATGGCTCGTAGATGGTTACCGTTGATTGCACCTGCAATTTTTATGAAAAGCTAATTTCTAGTCTATTTTGGATACGGGGTGTTACAGTTTAGGGGACCACGACTCGTTTAGGGTAATGTGGCCCACTGTCAAAGGCTGCCAAGGATAGGGTCACCCAGATGAGAACCTAGACTACCCGTGGTGGCTGGTACGGTCAGTTTGGGGGTCCATACAAGTCACCTATCAATTTTTATGTTTTGGGTCAACTCCTAACAATCATATTTCTCAGCACATAATGAATTATGTGGCCTATGACCTATCAAATGAACGGTCTTTAGTCTTCCAACACCACCAAATTTTCCTCTTTTGAGTTTGGAATAAAAAGTTATGTCTGTTTTAGAGAAGCATTGTCGGGCAAGTGAAGTTTCATGGCCGTCTATATGAACCGTGAAGTCTTAAACGGCCTGTTAAACCTCCCTTTCAAGGCATTTTGATAATTTTAAAAGTTGGGCCGTTTTGGTGTTTCTCCTCTACATTTGATATTTAAAATACGCCATTTGATGCCTAAAAACAATATTTTACACCTAATTAAGGGTTTATAAAGTGTTAATCAATTATTTTACTTTCATTAACACTTCAAGATATTAGAACAAGGTCCCAAGAGAAGAAAAACTAGGGTTCAAGCGTTCTGCGAGTTTCATCGATTTTGCCAAAAAAACTCATTCTTCCAAGTGTGTAAGGCTAACGTATCATTAAACTAGTTCATCTTTATTCCCTACATCTACTTTAGAATCAGTAAAAGGGTAATTTGGGATTCTATCCTTAGATTTGAGTTTTCTTGAGATTAGTTGATTTTAACTTCTTCATTTCCTGATTCTTTTGGAAATTCTATTCCGAATCATTAAATTCATATATGTTATACATTGAGATTCTTGAGTTTGTTGACTCATGTCTATATTTCAGTATGAACTCTATGAAATGATTACTCTTAAGATGAGTAGTTTTGTTGAGTTATTAGTTCTTAAAATATGAGTATTGAATTTTCTATATTGTTGTTGAGATTCTTGAGTTGATTTATTCATGTCTATATTTCAGCACGAACCTTATTCTTAAGTATTCATTGAAATCTTATTGAGAATGTTTTAAACAAAATATTATTGTTTAAAGTGATTTTTGAGGAAAGTAAAGAGGAGTTTAAGAAAGAGTATAAGAGAACTAAGTACGTCCCAAAAAAAATTTTACATGAAGAAAAGAGTAGACCATTTTTTTTAGAAAAGTTAAAAGAGTTTTTAGAAAGATTAACTACAAAGAAATTACCTCTTAAAGGGTTTTTTTCTTAGTATTATCTCAGCCAAGAGAAAGTGTTTTTACTTTGAACAAAGAGAAACATTGTTTTCTACATGAGCAATAAGTTGCAGAGATATTTTAAAGCAGATAACTCTTTTAAAAGGTTAGCTTGAGAGATTATTTCAAACTAGAAATAGATAAATGTTTTTATACATTTGAGAAAGAATAAATATTATACGGAGTATTATTAAGCACCAATATGAGGGAGAGTTCAAATAACTCAGAGCCCCCATAAATCATGTCTTGCCAACATTGGTATAAGATCATGCCTTTTTAGATTAATCCTTAGTGCCTTCTGTGGAACTTAGTGGATCCACTAAGTTGAAGTGTCCTATATCCCATATAGAAAAGTTTTGCAAGAGGGGACAAGACGTTGTATCATCACGGAGCCCATAGTGATGGTTGTCAGCTAGAGAATCTCCCAATAGAATTAGAGTATATTTTTATATATCACTTATTATGTTGAGTTTTATAGATGATTAAGTTTTTTTGTTAATCTCAAACAATTTCATTTCTTTAATTAATTACATTGGTTGAGTTTATGTAATACCTATGTCATTTGACCTGTATTCTTTTATGATATATATACAAGTGTTTAGGATCATCAACATGTGCTTCATTGAGATCACTCTACATTCCAGTTAGCTTTTTGTGAATCTCTTTATATTCTGGATTAATTCACATTTACTTTTAATTTAGTTGTTTTAAGGAGTCATGAGTCTTGTCCCGAAACCTATCTTAAACATTAGAGACTTCATAGATAGATAAAGTTGAGGAGTCTTTCAATATTTACATTAAAAAAATTGCAAACTATTATACTTATTTTATTAAGTATTTTACAGACAGAGGAGTTAAATATTTGAGTTTAAATTTTAAAAATTCTAATTTTAGTCTATTATTGCTTGAGTGAGTTTTTCGCTTAGTAGTCATCCAAGCCAAAGATTTGCTTGGGGATCAAAAATGGTTTTCAAGAATCAGCCACGTCCAGGATGTAGGCTCGGAGCGTGACAAAGTTTGTATCTAATGAGCACAGAGTCAAAGTACCCTAGGATGGATCTGAAGTCGTGTCAGTAGGATCTTACTTATAGTTGTGAGGGCCCGACTTATACAAATTATATACTACACATATTGAAAAAAAGTTTCCCTTCTTTCATACTCTATATCATGCAATAGAACTATGTCAGCAGAAACATATTCAAACTCGTTTGTTTCTCAAATCCATTCGACTACCCATCATACTCAAGATAGTTTAAAAGTTATAACGCACTAAAACAAACTAAGGTGAACTAGAGCTCTGTAGTTGTCTCTTGAGTTGATTCTTAAGTTAAAATGAGTTACTTTAGTGTTCTTGGGTAGTGTGGGAAGTTTGGTTAAGTTTGGAGGTCAATCGACTAAGAACGTCTATGACGTTTTGAAGGTGTGCCTTAGAAAGTAATTGTGTGTCTTCATGTGTTTGAATGAGTTTTATGTGTTCAATTTACTTGAAACTTGCATGAGATGTTCGTAAGACCTAGACGGATTATTTTAGGGGTTTAAAGTCCGGGTACGACCCAACCTAGGACCCACAAGAGGCCCAAGATGAAGGGCCCAAAGACTTGGAAAAAACTTCCAAGAACACTACTCCATCGACAAGGCAGTCTACTGGGCGTAAGCCCATCGACGCCCCGTTGACTGGGGGGCGTAGTCTCACACTTAGTGGGAAGTCTATCCCCCCATGATGCAGTCTCTGAAAACATCGACACCCAGCAGGACGGGCCGTCGACCCATCGACGCCCCGTAGCTTTGGTCGTCGATTGGCTCCTTCAAAAGCTGCTGAAGCTTGCTGCCAACTTGGGGTTTTGTATAAATTCACCCCAAGTCTTTTATAATCCTAGGTAGATACTGTTAGTGTTTTTAAGTTATATTAAGTTAGTTTTAAGCCCTAGACCTAGACAAGACCCCTCACTTCTAAATTCAAACTCTCTCTCTAAAAGACAAACTCTCTCAAGTCTCCATTGAAGCTAGAGGTAAAGAAGGGATAGGAGGGCTGGTTTGGACGTGATTCTTCACCAAAATATTTGGGTTTGCTTGCATTTGAGGTATGGTATCCATTCTTTAATACTCTTCAATTCAAGGAGCCATTTCTAATGATTTTTCAAAAAGGGTTTCAACCCTAGTTTCTATTATCTTCAACCCAAATATGGGTCTTGCATGAAAACGTTTCTAATGACTAATTGATGATGTTTCTAATGTTAGTTGATGATTCTAATGCAAAAATATTAATGAAATCATGTTAAAGCTCTTCTTCAAATGTTGGTTTAAGAAATGGGTAAAATGAGCATGTTTATGTAGAGATTGAAATTTGGTTTTCTTGTGTTGAAATTTTTGTTTAGCTACTGCCCTAAGGGCCTTATTATGATTAAATATTGAGAAAATGCTTATAGGTTGTTATGGCTTGATTAAATGATGAGTTGCCTATATTGTATAGTTCTTATTATAAATTGATCTTTAGTGGTATGGTCCACTTTCTTGGTGGCGGTGTTTACTTGATGAATTGGTTATGTTTATTATGTATTGAGGATGTGATCTTGAAGGTCTAAAATGCGAAATAAAGAGATATTGGAAATGGGTCTTGTATTGTGTTGTGAAGCTTGAATTGTATGTTTGACCTAGATTATGTCTAAATGAAGTATATGATTATGTGAAGTATGTAAGGTGTGTGAGTTGATGAATGAAGGTTTAAAGCATGTTTAGAAGTAATGTGCTTGAATGATGCTTATATGCAAGGTGTGGTTACATGTACACACACACACTTTAAGTGAATGAATGAAGCTAAGTTGAGTAAAAAGGGGAGTCTTGGGGTGGACATTCTTCGTGAGTTGAGATGAAGTGAGTAGTAGCAACCTCACTATTCCTAATGAGCTTTCCAAGATAGATCGGAGGATGAATGCCCTTTGTGAGTTGGGATGTGGTGTTCACTAGTTATCCTTAACCTATAGTTTATAAAGTTGAGAATCCGTGGGGAGTTATGCCTAGCACCGAGAGGATATAAAGAAGGGGTGGATTACACTTCGTTAGTGGAGATGTTGTAGTCCAATGTACCTCTTGAGATGAGTACTCCTCCTTAGTAGAGAATGAGTCACTTAGTAGCAATCTCCTTATCCCTTAACTATATGCCCACATAGGTGTAGCTATTGGGAAAGCCATGTAAAAGCTAAGAAGCATGACCTTACTCTAGGCAAGTGAGGATCCCTCATCCGATAGGGGTTACTATCAGGATTCCATGTCTAGCTCTCATGGTCTTTTTTGGTTAAGCTAACCCTCCAAAAAAGTAATGAAAATAATAAGTATTCTAAATAATGTGATACCTATGTGAATTGAATGAACTAAGCCTTCTAAAAGAACGTGCTACTTAGGGTAGGTGGTGGTGTGGGACGCTACATATCCATTGCACTAAGTAGGACCTTCCGAAAGGGAAGACTTGGTGCCAAACCTTCTAAAAGAGTGTACTACTTAGGGTAGGTGGTGGAATGGGACGCCATCTACTCATTGCACTAAGTAGGCATCTTGAAAGGGAAGACTTTGGTGTTTTGTTGGTTGTCCTTTTAACGTGTTGTGATTTGAGTGGTGACTTGTTCTCCCGAGGAGAGTAAGCCGAACTGGGTAGTCTGCAGAGGATCCCTTGGGTGTGAAATGAAGGAAGTGTTTAGACGTTTATTTCATGTCTTACCTTGGAGAATCTTAGGATTATCCTTAGGTAGGGAAACTCCTACGGAAATGAGTTCGCTTCCTCATTGGCAATGCCTTGGAAGTTCACCATTGTTGGAGTCTTTAGTTCACTATAAATCTTTTAAACTCACCATAATGTCTTAAAAATGATTCACTTGTAATGTTTTATATGGATCAATTTATTGGTTTATTTGGTATAATGTGCTAAAATCCTTGGGAATCCATTAGGAGCGCTAGTGGGAGTGGTAGTATGGGATGCTACTCTCACATTGCACTTAGTGTGAACTAAGAGTCCTATTGGACAAGAGTACTTATGTGGAGTCCGCATGCATGATTAGTCCACTGTAAAGTTGGTATGTTCAATGTAAAGTGTGTTTTTGAGTTAAAGTTATGGAAGTCTTTCCTTAAGTGTTAAATGATGTTTCTTATTTTTTTTCGTTCCTATGTTCATTAATGTTTTACTTAATTTGCATGAAAGGTTATTTTATCAAAATGTTTCTTTTTAATTTTTTTCATATGCCATACTTAGTACATTGTTTGTACTAACCCCATACTTTTCTATACCTTATAAGTATAGGTTGGAAGCTTTTGGAAGGTTGAAGTTGAAGCTTGGGAACTCTACTCTCTCAAGATTTGGTATGTCCTCATATATTCGAGGACATAGTTTATGTTTCTTAGTTTTACTATTAAAACTTATTATGTATTTTCCTTTTATTGTAAAGGGTCGTGTACCTAAGATTCTAAGTCCTGTCTTTAAGTTGGCTTGTGATGATGAGATTCTCTAAGTATTTATGAAAGACTTCCATTATTTAATTATCCGTGAAAAGTTTTAAATTCCGCACTACTTTTCATGTCTTATGTAATGAACAATAGTTGAAGGGCTTGTGTGAGACCCCAAAGGGTCAAGTACGCCCGGTCACGACCGGGAGTTATCCCTAGCTTCTATTGGGTGCTTTCGGGTTGTGACAGACTTGAAGTCTCACAAGCCACATCTAGTACTATCTTGGTCATTGGTGTGAGTCGCGACACATCCATGGACAAGAGGCTACAGGATGCTAGAAGTTTCACTTTCTTCTCTATTCTAATGTCGTGCCTTAGAGTTGAGTTCTATAATGTGTCTTTTCTCAGCCTCTTCTCTTTGTGTTTATACGGCATGAATACAAGGAGATCGACCGCTAGAAGGGAGGAGGGAGGTGTAGCTAATGAGAGAATCCCTTCAAGTGTTGACCAAGTTCCTATTGAGGGCCTAGATGAAGAGAATGTGGAGGTTCCCCTTCAAGAACCTCAAAGTCCTCCGGAACCCCAAGGGCCTCAAGTGCCTCCTATGCCTCAAGCTCCTTTTGTTGAGGGAGATATGACTAATGTGGAGTTGAGGGCTACCCTAATGAATTTGAACCAACTCATGACGGCTCAAGCTCATGTCATCAACAATCACTTTATAGGCCAAGCTAATCAAGGCGATAGGCCACAACCAAATGTTAGTACTCCCGCTTCTAGAATTCGGGATTTCATGAGGATGAACCCTCCTACTTTTCATGGCACTAAGGTGGATGAAGATCCACATGGCTTCATCGATGAGGTTTTCAAAGTGGTAGATGTTATGGGTGTGACCCCTAGGAGAAAGCGGAGTTAGCCGCTTACCAACTTAAGGATGTTGCTCAAGTGTGGTATGAACAATGGAGAGGTGAGATACGCTTAGTAAGAGGTCCGGTTGATTGGGAGGAAATCAAAGAGGCTTTCCTAGATAGGTTCTTTCCCCTAGAGTTGAGGGAGAAGAAGATGGTGGAATTCATGAACCTTTTTCAAGGGGGAATGAGTGTGCAAGAGTACTCTCTCACATTTACCCAACTCTTTAAGTATGCCCCAACCATGGTAGCCAACCCTAGGGCTAGGATGAACAAATTTAGGAGTGTCTAGCTTGGTGTAAAAAGAGTGTCCTAGGACAATGCTTCTTAATAACATGGATATCTCTAGACTCATGGTTTATGCCCAACAAATTGAGGAGTCCAAAATTAGGGAGATAAGGCAAGAGGTTAAAAGACCTAGGTCGGATGATTCTAGTCACCAAAAGCCTAAGAATAGGTTCTATCACCAAGATTCTTCCATGGGAAACAAGGATAGGGCTCCAAATTAACATTCTCAAGGTGGTGGCCACACTTTTCAAAGGGCTAGGTGTCTTACTTGTGGAAAGCAACATGGGGGTAGGTGTCTTGCCAGAACAGATGGTTGTTTCGAATGTGGTAATAAAGGCCACAAAATGAGGGACTGGCATAACCTCAAAGCAAGAGGTAAATATGTCAATCAAGCTTTCCTAGATCCTAATGCTCCCAAGAAGAACCCTCCCTATGGGATGGGAGCTTGGAAGGATAACTAATCCGGATTTGACGATCTTGGTAAGTCTTAACCTTTATGATTTTTGTTTTTATGTTGTGAAATGAGTTTATGTGGTTTTATCATTCATATGGTCATGTCATCTTGATGAATTGCTCAAAGAAAGAATTTTTGAAAAACAAAATGAATGTTTGGGCAGTGCTACAGTGATGCTCACTGTGAAATTTTGCATTTTTGAAATTTTTTTTCCTTGCCTTAATAGAAGTTTCAATGTGTGCAAAAGTGTTTTATATGGTCATGTTTAATGTTGGAGAAGGTAGTTCCTCCATAAAAGAAGGTTAATAATGAATTGACTTTTTGAAGTTTTGCAAAGAGTTGCTTATGTTGCTACTGTTTGAAAGTGTGAATTGATGCTCCTTTCTAGTTGATGTTTTGATTTTTGATGTTTTGATCATAAGTGTAATGTGTTTTGTGATGCTAAGTGAGTCCTTGATGGTCCTAGAATTTTAGTGTCATTCGAGGATGAATGTTATTCCAAGTGGGGAGAATGTAACGCCCTAAAATGAACTAAGGTGAAATAGAGCTTCGTAGTTGTTTCTGGAGTTGATACTTAAGTTAAAATGAGTTACTTTAGTGTTTCTAGGCAGTGTGTGAATTTTGGTTAAGTTTGGAGGTCAATCGACCAAGAACGTCCATGACGTTCGGAAGGTGTGCCTTAGAAAGTAATTGTGTGTCTTGATGTGTTTGAGTGAGTCTTATGTTTTCGTTTTTCTTGAAACTTTCATGAGGTGTTCATAAGACCTAGACGACTTAGTTTAGGGGTTTAAAGTTTGGGCAAGACCCCACCTAGGACCCACAAGGGGCCCTAGATGAAGGGCCCAAAGACTTGGACAAAACTGCCAAGAACACTGCTCCATCGACGAGGAAATCTACTGGGCGTAAGCCCATCGAAGCCCCGTCGACTGGGGGACGTAGTCTCATAATTAGTGGGAAGTCTAGCCCCCCATTATGGAGTCTGAAGCCATCGACGCCCAGCAGGACGGGTCGTTGACCCATCGACGCCCCGTTGCTTGGGTCATCGATTGGCTCCTTCAAAAGCTGCTGAAGCTTGCTGCCAACTTGGGGTGTTTTTTGTAAATTCACCCCAAGTATTTTATAACCCTAGGTAGATATTTTTAGTGTTTTTTAGGTTATATTAAGTTATTTTTAAGCCCTAGACCTAGACAAGACCCCTCACTTCTAAATTCAAACTCTCTCTCTAAAAGACAAACTCTCTCAAGTCTCCATTGAAGCTAGAGGTAAAGAAGGGATAGGAGGGCTGGTTTGGACGTGATTCTTCACCAAAATATTTGGGTTTGCTTGCATTGGAGGTATGGTATCCATTCTTTAATACTCTTCCATTCAAGGAGCCATTTCTAATGATTTTTCAAAAAGGGTTTCAACCCTAGTTTCTATTATCTTCAACCCAAATATGGGTCTTGCATGAAAACGTTTCTAATGACTAATTGATGATGTTTCTAATGTTATTTGATGATTCTAATGCAAAAATATTAATGAAGTCATGTTAAAGCTCTTCTTCAAATGTTGGTTTAAGAAATGGGTAAAATGAGCATGTTTATGTACAGATTTAACTTTGGTTTTCTTGTGTTGAAATATTGGTTTAGCTACTTCCCTAAGGGCCTTATTATGATGAAATATTGAGAAAATGCTTATAGGTTGTTATGGCTTAGTTAAATGATGAGTTGCCTATATTGTATAGTTTTTATTATAAATTGATCTTGAGTGGTATGGTCCACTTTCTTGGTGGCGGTATTTACTTGATGAATTGGTTATGTTTAGTATGTATTGAGGATGTGATCTTGAAGGTCTAAAATGTGAAATGAAGAGATATTGGAAATGGGTCTTGTATTGTGTTGTGAAGCTTGAATTGTATGTTTGACCTAGATTATATCTAAATAAAGTATATGATTATGTGAAGTATGTAAGGTGTGTGAGTTGATGAATGAAGGTTTAAAGCATGTTTAGAAGTAATGTGCTTGAATGATGCTTATATGCAAGGTGTGGTCACATGTACAAACACACACTTTAAGTGAAGAATGAAGCTAAGTTGAGTAAAAAGGGGAGTCTTGGGGTGGACACTCTTCGTGAGTTGAGATGAAGTGTGTAGTAGCAACCTCACTATTCATAATAAGCTTTCCAAGATAGATCGGAGGATGAATGCCCTTCGTGAGTTGAGATGTGGTGTTCACTAGTTATCCTTAACCTATAGTTTATAATGTTGAGAATCCGTGGGGAGTGATGCCTAGCACCGAGAGGATATGAAGAAGGGGTGGATTACACTTCGTTAGTGGAGATATTGTAGTCCAATGTACCTCTTGAGATGAGTACTCCTCCTTAGTAGAGAATGAGTCACTTAGTAGCAATCTCCTTATCCCTTAACTATGTGCCCACATAGGTGTAGCTATTGGGAAAGCCATGTAAAAGCTAAGAAGCCTGACCTTACTCTAGGCAAGTGAGGATCCCTCATCCGATAAGGGTTACTATCAGGATTCCATGTTTAGATCTCATGGTCTTTTTCGGTTAAGCTAACCCTCCAAAAAATTAATGAAAATAATAAGTCTTCTAAAATAATGTGATACCTATGTGAATTGAATGAACTAAGCCTTCTAAAAGAACGTGCTACTTAGGGTAGGTGGTAGTATGGGACGCTACATATCCATTGCACTATGTAGGACCTTCCGAAAGGGAAGACTTGGTGCCAAACCTTCTAAAAGAGTGTACTACTTAGGGTAGGTAGTGGAATGGGACGCCATCTAGTCATTGCACTATGTAGGCAATCCCTTGGAAGTTCACCATTGTTGGAGTCTTTAGTTCACTATAAATCTTTTAAACTCACCATAATGTCTTAAAAATGGTTCACTTGTAATGTTTTATATGGATCAATTTATTGGTCTATTTGTTGTAACGTGCTCAAATCCTTTGGAATCCATTAGGAGCGCTAGTGGGAGTGGTAGTATGGGATGCTACTCTCACATTGCACTTAGTGTGAACTAAGAGTCCTATTGGAGAAGAGTACTTATGTGGAGTCCGCATGCATGATTAGTCCACTGTAAAGTTGTTATGTTCAATGTAAAGTGTGTTTTTGAGTTAAAGTTATGGAAGTCTTTCCTTAAGTGTTGAATGATGTTTCTTATGTTTTTTCTTTCCTAAGTTCATTAATGTTTAACTTAATCGGCATGAAAGGTTATTTTATCAAAATGTTTCTTTTTACGTTTTTGCATATGCCATACTTAGTACATTGTTTGTACTAACCCCATACTTTTCTATACCTTATAAGTATAGGTTGGAAGCTTTTGGAAGGTTGAAGTTGAAGCTTGGGAACTCTACTCTCTCAATATTTGGTCTGTCCTCATATATTCGAGGACATAGTTTATGTTTCTTAGTTTTACTATTAAGACTCATTACGTATTTTCCTTTTATTGTAAAGGGTCGTGTACCTAAGATTCTAAGTCGTGTCTTTAAGTTCGCTTGTGATCATGAGATTCTCTAAGTATTTATGAAAGACTTCCGTTATTTAATTATTCGTGAAAAGTTTTAAATTCCGCACTACTTTTCATGTCTTATGTAATGAACAATAGTTGAAGGGCTTGTATGAGACCCCAAAGGGTCAAGTACGCCCGGCCACACCCGGGAGTTATCCCTAGCTTCTAGGGGGTGCTTTCGGGTTGTGACAGACTTGATATCAAAGCATAAGGTTTTGGGAACTAATTTAGGGTCTAGAAGTCTCACAAGCCACATCTAGTAGTATCTTGGTCATTGGTGTGAGTCGCGACACATCCATGGACAAGAGGCTACAGGATGCTAGAAGTTTCACTTTCTTCTCTATTCTAATGTCGTGCCTTAGAGTTGAGTTCTATAAGGTGTCTTTTCTCAGCCTCTTCTCTTTGTGTTTATAGGGCATGAATACGAGGAGATCGACCGCTAGAAGGGAGGAGGGAGGTGTAGCTAATGAGAGAATCCCTTCAAGTGTTGACCAAGTCCTATTGAGGGCCTAGATGAAGAGAATGTGGAGGTTCCCCTTCAAGAACCTCAAAGTCCTCCGGAACCCCAAGGGCCTCAAGTGCCTCCTATGCCTCAAGCTCCTTTTGTTGAGGGAGATATGACTAATGCGGAGTTGAGGGCTACCCTAATGAATTTGACTCAACTCATGACGGCTCAAGCTCATGTCGTCAACAATCACTTTGTAGGCCAAGCTAATCAAGGAGATAGGCCACAACCAAATGTTAGTACACCCGCTTCTAGAATTTGAGATTTCATTAGGATGAACCCTCCTACTTTTTATGGCACTAAGGTTGATGAAGATCCACATGGCTTCATCGATTAGGTTTTCAAAGTGGTAGATGTTATGGGTGTGACCCCTAGGAGAAAGCGGAGTTATCCGCTTACCAACTTAAGGATGTTGCTCAAGTGTGGTTTGAACAATGGAGAGGTGAGATACCCTTAGAAAGAGGTCCGGTTGATTGGGAGGAATTCAAAGAGGCTTTCCTAGATAGGTTCTTTCCCCTAGAGTGGAGGGAGAAGAAGATGGTGGAATTCATGAACCTTCGTCAAGGGGGAATGAGTGTGCAAGAGTACTCTCTCACATTTACCCAACTCTCTAAGTATGCCCCAACCATGGTAGCCAACCCTAGGGCTAGGATGAACAAATTTAGGAGTGTCTAGCTTGGTGTAAAAAGAGTGTCCTACGACAAAGCTTCTTAATGACATGGATATCTCTAGACTCGTGGTTTTTGCCCAACAAATTGAGGAGTCCAAAATTAGGGAGATAAGGCAAGAGGGTAAAAGACCTAGGTCGGATTATTCTAGTCACTAAAAGCCTAAGAATAGGTTCTATCACCAAGATTCTTCCATGGGAAACAAGGATAGGGCTCCAAATCAACATTCTCCAGGTGGTGGCCACACTTTTGAAAGGGCTAGGTGTCCTACTTGTGGAAAGCAACATAGGGTAGGTGTCTTGCCAGAACAGATGGTTGTTTTGAATGTGGTAATTAAGGACACAAAATGAGGGACTGGCATAACCTCAAAGCAAGAGGGAAATATGTCAATCAAGCTTTCCTAGATCCTAATGCTCCAAGGAAGAACCCTCCCTATGGGATGGGAGCTTGGAAGGATAACTAATCCAGATTTGACGATCTTGGTAAGTCTTAACCTTTATGATTGTTGTTTTTATGTTGTGAAATGAGTTTATGTGGTTTTATAGTTCATATGGTCATGTCGTCTTGATGAATTGCTCAAAGAATGAATTTTTGAAAAAAAATTTGAATGTTTGGGCAGTGCTACAGTGATGCTCACCGTGAAATTTTGCATTTTTGAAAAAAAAATTCCTTGCCTTAATAGAAGTTTCAATGTGTGCAAAATTGTTGTATATGGTCATGTTTAATGTTGGAGAAGGTAGTTCCTCCATAAAAAAAGGTTAAGAATGAATTTGACTTTTTGAAGTTTTGCAAAGAGTTGCTTATGTTGCTAGTGTTTGAAAGTGTGAATTGATGCTCCTTTCTAGTATATGTTTTGATTTTTGATGTTTTGATCATAAGTGCAATGTGTTTTATGATTCTAAGTGAGTCCTTGATGGTCCTAGAGTTTTAGTGTCATTCGAGGATGAATGTTATTCCAAGTGGGGGAGAATGTAACGCCCTAAAATGAACTAAGGTGAACTAGATCTTTGTAGTTGTTTGTTGAGTTGATTCTTAAGTTAAAATGAGTAACTTTAGTGTTCTTAGGCAGTGTGTGAATTTTGGTTAAGTTTGGAGGTCAATCGACCAAGAACGTCCATGACGTCCGGAAGGTGTGCCTTAGAAAGTACTTGTGCGTCTTGATGTGTTTGAGTGAGTCTTATGTGTTCATTTTTCTTGAAACTTGCATGAGGTGTTCCTAAGACCTAGACGACTTAGTTTACGGGTGTAAAGTTCGGGCAAGACCCCACCTAGACCCACAAGGGTCCCTAGATGAAGGGCCCAAAGACTTGGACAAAACTGCCAAGAACACTGCTCCATCGACGAGGCAGTCTACTGGGCGTAAGCCCATCGATGCCCCTTCGACTGGGGGATGAATTCTTATAATTTGTGGGAAGTCTATCCCCCCATGATGCAGTCTCTAAAGCCATCGACGCCCAGTAGGACGGGCCGTTGACCCATCGACGCCCCGTAGCTTGGGTCGTCGATTGGCTCCTTCAAAAGCTGCTGAAGCTTGCTGCCAACTTGGGGTGTTTTTTGTAAATTCACCCCAAGTTTTTTATAACCCTAGGTCAATATGTTTAGTGTTTTTAAGTTATATTAAGTTAGTTTTAAGCCCTAGACCTAGACAAGACCCCTCACTTCAAAATTCAAACTCTCTCGCTAAAAGACAAACTCTCTCAAGTTTCCATTGAAGCTAGTGGTCAAGAAGGGATAGGAGGGCTGGTTTGGACGTGATTCTTCACCAAAATATTTGGTTTTGATTGCATTGGAGGTATGTTATCCATTTTTTAATACTCTTCCATTCAAGGAGCCATTTCTAATGATTTTTCAAAAAGGGTTTCAACCCTAGTTTCTATTATCTTCAACCCCAATATGGGTCTTGCATGAAAAAGTTTCTAATGAATAATTGATGATGTTTCTAATGTTAGTTGATGATTCTAATGAAAAAATCTTAATGAAATCATGTTAAAGCTCTTCTTCAAATATTGGTTTAAGAAATGGGTAAAATGAGCATGTTTATACATTTAACTTTGGTTTTCTTGTGTTGAAATGTTGGTTTAGCTACTGCCCTAAGGGCCTTATTATGATGAAATATTGAGAAAATGCTTATAGGTTGTTATGGCTTGGTTAAATGATGAGTTGCCTATATTGTATAGTTCTTATTATAAATTGATCTTGAGTGGTATGGTCCACTTTCTTGGTGGCGGTGTTTACTTGATGAATTGGTTATGTTTAGTATGTATTGAGGATGTGATCTTGAAGGTCTAAAATGTGAAATGAAGAGATATTGGAAATGGGTCTTGCATTGTGTTGAGAAGCTTGAATTGTATGTTTGACCTAGATTATGTCTAAATGAAGTATATGATTATGTGAAGTATGTAAGGTGTATGAGTTGATGAATGAAGGTTTAAAGCATGTTTAGAAGTAATGTGCTTGAATGATGCTTATATGCAAGGTGTGGTCACATGTACACACACACACTTTAAGTGAATGAATGAAGCTAAGTTGAGTAAAAAGGGGAGTCTTGGGGTGGACACTCTTCGTGAGTTGAGATGAAGTGTGTAGTAGCAACCTCACTATTCCTAATGAGCTTTCCAAGATAGATCGGAGGATGAATGCCCTTCGTGAGTTGAGATGTGGTGTTCACTAGTTATCCTTAACCTATAGTTTATAATGTTGAGAATCCGTGGGGAGTTATGCCTAGCACCGAGAGGATATAAAGAAGGGGTGGATTACACTTCGTTAGTGGAGATGTTGTAGTCCAATGTACCTCTTGAGATGAGTACTCCTCCTTAGTAGAGAATGAGTTACTTAGTAGCAATCTCCTTATCCCTTAACTATGTGCCCACATAGGTGTAGCTATTGGGAAATCCATGTAAAAGCTAAGAAGCTTGACCTTACTCTAGGCAAGTGAGGATCCCTCATCCGATAAGGGTTACTATCAGGATTCCATGTCTAGCTCTCATGGTCTTTTTCGGTTAAGCTAACCCTCCAAAAAAGTAATGAAAATAATAAGTCTTCTAAAATAATGTGATACCTATGTTAATTGAATGAACTAAGCCTTCTAAAAGAACGTGCTACTTAGGGTAGGTGGTGGTATGGGACGCTACATATCCATTGCACTAAGTAGGACCTTCCGAAAGGGAAGACTTGGTGCTAAACCTTCTAAAAGAGTGTACTACTTAGGGTAGGTGGTGGAATGGGACGCCATCTACTCATTGCACTAAGTAGGCATCCCGAAAGGAAAGACTTTGGTGTTTTGTTGGGTGTCCTTTTAATGTGTTGTGATTTGAGTGGTGACTTGTTCTCCCGAGGCGAGTAAGCCGAACGGGGTAGTCTGCAGAGGATCCCTTGGGTGTGAAATGAAGGAAGTGTTTAGACGTTTATTTCATGTCTTACCTTGGAGAATCTTAGGATTATCCTTAGGTAGGGAAACTCCTGCGGAAATGAGTTCGCTTCCTCATTGGCAATGCCTTGGAAGTTCACCATTGTTGGAGTCTTTAGTTCACTATAAATCTTTTAAACTCACCATAATGTCTTAAAAATGGTTCACTTGTAATGTTTTATATGGATCACTTTATTGGTTTATTTGTTGTAACGTGCTTAAATCCTTGGGAATCCATTAGGAGCGCTAGTGGGAGTGGTAGTATGGGATGCTACTCTCACATTGCACTTAGTGTGAACTAAGAGTCCTATTGGAGAAGAGTACTTATGTGGAGTCCGCATGCATGATTAGTCCACTGTAAAGTTGTTATGTTCAATGTAAAGTGTGTTTTTGAGTTAAAGTTATGGAAGTCTTTCCTTAAGTGTTGAATGATGTTTCTTATGTTTTTTCGTTCCTAAGTTCATTAATGTTTTACTTAATTGGCATGAAAGGTTATTTTATCAAAATGTTTCTTTTTACGTTTTTGCATATGCCATACTTAGTACATTGTTTGTACTAATCCCATACTTTTCTATACCTTATAAGTATAGGTTGGAAGCTTTTGGAAGGTTGAAGTTGAAGCTTGGGAACTCTACTCTCTCAATATTTGGTATGTCCTCATATATTCGAGGACATAGTTTATGTTTCTTAGTTTTACTATTAAGACTCATTATGTATTTTCCTTTTATTGTAAAGGGTCGTGTACCTAAGATTCTAAGTCATGTCTTTAAGTTGGTTTGTGATGATGAGATTCTCTAAGTATTTATGAAAGACTTCCGTTATTTAATTATTCGTTAAAAGTTTTAAATTCCGCACTACTTTTCATGTCTTATGTAATGAACAATAGTTGAAGGGCTTGTATGAGACCCCAAAGGGTCAAGTATGCCTGGCCATGACCGGGAGTTATCCCTAGCTTCTAGGGGGTGCTTTCGGGTTGTGCCAGACTTGATATCAAAGCATAAGGTTTTGGGAACTAACTTAGGGTCTAGAAGTCTCACAAGCCACATCTAGTAGTATCTTGGTCATTGGTGTGAGTCGCGACACATCCATGGACAAGAGGCTACAGGATGCTAGAAGTTTTACTTTCTTCTCTATTCTAATGTCGTGCCTTAGAGTTGAGTTCTATAAGGTATCTTTTCTCAGCCTCTTCTCTTTGTGTTTATAGGGCATGAATAAGAGGAGATCGACCGCTAGAAGGGAGGAGGGAGGTGTAGCTAATGAGAGAATCCCTTCAAGTGTTGACCAAGTTCCTATTGAGGGCCTAGATAAAGAGAATGTGGAGGTTCCCCTTCAAGAACCTCAAAGTCCTCCGGAACCCCAAGGGCCTCAAGTGCCTCCTATGCCTCCTATGCCTCAAGCTCCTTTTTTTGAGGAAGATATGACTAATGCGGAGTTGAGGGATTCCCTAATGAATTTGACTCAACTCATGACGGCTCAAGCTCATGTCGTCAACAATCACTTTGTAGGCCAAGCTAATCAAGGAGATAGGCCACAACCAAATGTTAGTACTCCCGCTTCTAGAATTCGGGATTTCATGAGGATGAACCCTCCTACTTTTTCATGGCACTAAGGTGGATGAAGATCCGCATGGCTTCATTGATGAGGTTTTCAAAGTGGTAGATGTTATGGGTGTGACCCCTAGGAGAAAGCGGAGTTATCCGCTTACCAACTTAAGGATGTTGCTCAAACGTGTTATGAACAATGGAGAGGTGAGATACCCTTAGAAAGAGGTCCGGTTGATTGAGAGGAATTCAAAGAGGCTTTCCTAGATAGGTTCTTTCCCCTAGAGTGGAGGGAGAAGAAGATGGTGGAATTCATGAACCTTCGTCAAGGGGGAATGAGTGTGCAAGAGTACTCTCTCACATTTACCCAACTCTCTAAGTATGCCCCAACCATGGTAGCCAACCCTAGGGCTAGGATGAATAAATTTAGGAGTGTCTAGCTTGGTGTAAAAAGAGTGTCCTACGACAAAGCTTCTTAATGACATGGATATCTCTAGACTCGTGGTTTATGCCCAACAAATTGAGGAGTCAAAAATTAGGGAGATAAGGCAAGAGGGTAAAAGACCTAGGTCGGATTATTCTAGTCACCAAAAGCCTAAGAATAGGTTCTACCACCAAGATTCTTCCATGGTAAACAAGGATAGGGCTCCAAATCAACATTCTCCAGGTGGTGGCCACACTTTTGAAAGGGCTAGGTGTCCTACTTGTGGAAAGCAACATGGGGGTAGGTGTCTTGCCGGAACAGATGGTTGTTTTTAATGTGGTAATAATGGACACAAAATGAGGGACTGACATAACCTCAAAGCAATAGGGAAATATGTCAATCAAGCTTTCCTAGATCCTAATGCTCCAAAGAAGAACCCTTCCTATGGGATGGGAGCTTGGAAGGATAACTAATCCGGATTTGACGATCTTGGTAAGTCTTAACCTTTATGATTGTTGTTTTTATGTTGTGAAATGAGTTTATGTGGTTTTATAGTTCATATGGTCATGTCGTCTTGATGAATTGCTCAAAGAATGAATTTTTGAAAAAAAAAATGAATGTTTGGGCAGTGCTACAGTGATGCTCACCGTAAAATTTTGCATTTTTGAAAAAAAAAATCCTTGCCTTAATAGAAGTTTCAATGTGTGCAAAATTGTTGTATATGGTTATGTTTAATGTTGGAGAAGGTAGTTCCTCCATAAAAGAAGGTGAAGAATGAATTTTGACATTTTGAAGTTTTGCAAAGAGTTCCTTATGTTGCTAGTGTTTGAAAGTGTGAATTAATGCTCCTTTCTAGTTGATGTTTTGATTTTTGATGTTTTGATCGTAAGTGTAATGTGTTTTGTGATGCTAAGTGAGTCCTTCATGGTCCTAGAGTTTTAGTGTCATTCGAGGATGAATGTTAATCCAAGTGGGGGAGAATGTAATGCCCTAAAACGAACTAAGGTGAACTAGAGCTTCGTTGTTGTTTCTTGAGTTGATTCTTAAGTTAAAATGAGTTAATTTAGTGTTCTTAGGCAGTGTGTGAATTTTGGTTAAGTTTGGAGGTCAATCGACCAAGAACGTCCATGACGTCCGGAAGGTCTTGATGTGTTTGAGTGAGTCTTATGTGTTCGTTTTTCTTGAAACTTGCATGAGGTGTTCCTAAGACCTAGACGACTTATTTTAGGGGTTTAAAGTTTGGTCAAGACCCCACCTAGACCCACAAGGGTCCCTAGATGAAGGGCCCAAAGACTTGGACAAAACTGCCAAGAACACTTCTCCATCGACGAGGCAGTCTACTGGGCGTAAGCCCATCGATGCCCCGTCGACTGGGGTACGTAGTCTCATAATTAGTGGGAAGTCTATTCCCCCATGATGTAGTCTCTGAAGCCATCGACGCCCAGCAGGATGGGCCGTTAACCCATCGACGCCCCGTAGCTTGGGTCTTCGATTGGCTCCTTCAAATGCTACTGAAGCTTTCTGCCAACTTGGGGTGTTTTTTGTAAATTCACCCCAAGTCTTTTATAACCCTAGGTCAATATTTTTAGCGTTTTTAAGTTATATTAAGTTAGTTTTAGGCCCTAGACCTAGTCAAGACCCCTCACTTCTAAATCAAACTCTCTCTCTAAAAGACAAACTCTCTCAAGTCTCCATTGAAGCTAGAGGTCAAGAAGGGATATGAGGGCTGGTTTGGACGTGATTCTTCCTCAAAATATTTGGGTTTGCTTGCATTGGAGGTATGGTATCCATTCTTTAATACTCTTCCATTCAAGGATCCATTTCTAATGATTTTTCAAAAAGGGTTTCAACCCTAGTTTCTATTATCTTCAACCCAAATATGGGTCTTGCATGAAAAAGTGTCTAATGACTAATTGATGATGTTTCTAATGTTAGTTTATGATTATAATGCAAAAATTTTAGCGAAATCATGTTAAAGCTCTTCTTCAAATGTTGGTTTAAGAAATGGGTAAAATGAGCATGTTTATGTAGAAATTTAACTTTGGTTTCCTTGTGTTGAAATATTGGTTTAGCTACTGCCCTAAGGGCCTTATTATGATGAAATATTGAGAAAATGCTTATAGGTTGTTATGGCTTGGTTAAATGATGAGTTGCCTATATTGTATAGTTATTATTATAAATTAATCTTTAGTGGTATGGTCCACCTTCTTGGTGGCGGTATTTACTTGATGAATTGGTTATGTTTAGTATGTATTGAGGATGTGATCTTGAAGGTCTAAAATGTGAAATGAAGAGATATTGAAATGGGTCTTGTATTGTGTTGTGAAGCTTGAATTGTATGTTTGACCTAGATTATGTCTAAATGAAGTATATGATTATGTGAAGTATGTAAGGTGTGTGAGTTGATAAATGAAGGTTTAAAGCATGTTGAGAAGTAATGTGCTTGAATGATGCTTATATGCAATGTGTGCTCAAATGTACACACACACACTTCAAGTGAATGAATGAAGCTAAGTTGAGTAAAAAGGGGAGTCTTGGGGTGGACACTCTTTTTGAGTTGAGATGAAGTGTCTAGTAGCAACCTCACTATTCCTAATGAGCTTTCCAGGATAGGTCGGAGGATGAATGACCTTTGTGAGTTTACATGTGGTGTTCACTACTTATTCTTAACCTATAGTTTATAATGTTGAGAATCCTTGGGGATTTATGCCTAGCACCGAGAGGATATGAAGAAGGGGTGGATTACACTTCGCTAGTGGAGACGTTGTAGTCCAATGTACCTCTTGAGATGAGTAATCCTCCTTATCAAACTGTTTCTTTTTATGTTTTTGCATATGCCATACTTAGTACATTGTTTGTACTAACCCCATACTTTTCTATACCTTATAAGTATAGGTTGGAAGCTTTTGGAAGGTTGAAGTTTAAGCTTGGGAATTCTGCTCTCTTAAGATTTGGTATGTCCTCATATATTCGAGGACATAGTTTATGTTTCTTAGTTTTACTATTAAGACTTATTAGGTATTTTACTTTTATTGTAAAGGGCCGTGTCCCTAAGATTCTAAGTCGTGTCTTTAAGTTGGATTTTGACGATGAGATTCTCTAAGTATTTATGAAAGACTTCCGTTATTTAATTATTCGTGAAAAGTTTTAAATTCCACACTACTTTTCATGTCTTATGTAATGATCAATAGTTTAAGGGCTTGTATGAGACCCTAAAGGGTCAAGTACGCCCGGCCACGATCCGGGAGTTATCCTTAGCTTCTAGGGGGTGCTTTTGGGTCGTGACAAAGCCGAGATCCTTATCGATGAGTTACTCTTAGCAAAGTCTCTAGAAAGTAATAAGATTATAGAGGGGCTTATGAGAAACTTGTGAGTGAGCTTATGTCGAAATTATGTTTTGAGAGTCTTTTGATGTCTCTTCTTCGAATCAATATGATTAGATACTTCAGGGTGAAAAGAAAAGAAAAATGAGCCAAAATGGGGCACCTAGACAGAGATCAGAAAAGAGAAGATGACGTTGCAGAGAAAAAGGGGCCAAGAAGCTGGAAAATACACTACGAGGGAGTTCCTCCGCATCGCGGAGCTATTACGCATATGCATAACAGGCATTCCACTTAACAGTGGAGCGCGCGATGGGAGCGCGTCGCGGAGAGGTTTCAGGTAGGTGATACTTTAGGAGAGGGAACATGTCCGCGTCACAAACCTGGACACCAGAAATTGGCCACGTGTTTTTTATTCTGGACTATAAATAGTTTAAGTGTGCTATTTTTTGGGGGAATCAAGTTCCATAAAGATGAGAGCACAAAAGTTTAGGCAATTTTTCTATATTTTCTAGGGTTTTCCTTCTCCTTTTTCATCTTCGTAAATTCTTGTATGAATGATATACATTGTTTCTTCATATTTGTGCTCTGAGTAGCTAAAGTCCCCTATTCTTGGGGGGGTAGCTACGGTTGATGGTTTTATACAATTTATTTCTAGTATGAGAAGGTTGTCTAATGATTTGTGCTTGCATTTTTGTTTTACTATTTTAACGCTTGATCAACATTTGAATAAACTTGTTGTCCGCTCTTGAACTCGGGAGATTATTAGAGGAATAGACCAAAGAATGTGAGAAGTGTGTTAATTCTAGGGTAAAAATCTAGAATGTTTTATATATAGGATAGTCTTATACTTATATACCACACTTGGTTTTTATGCAAGACGAATGCTAAATGCGCCGTCATTGCCTCATGCCTAACCCTTCTCAACAATGTAGTTAGGTTGTCAATGGTGGTAGACGATTAATGGTCGGAAGATCGTGATCGTAAAATAAACCTTGCTAATCCATAGTGAGGTTAACCCGTCGAATACTATAATAAATCAATATTATACCGAAAATTGATCTATGCTACAACCCTAGGATACCTTTCCTAATTGTGAGATTGTCTTGTTTGAAACTGTTTGATTAGCGTAATTTATTTTTGATGGTGTCTAATTAGTAGTAGTGATAAATAAATTTCTAAAAGTATTTGGCACTTAAGTAAATTTACTTTAGACGTAAAAGAATTATTTTGTGCTGATTTGAAGTCCTTTGGGTTCGATAATTTGGCTCGAAAGAGTTGTTGATTACTTGAGTGAGGACGTGCACTTGCGTGTGTGTTTTAATGCAACACGTTTTTGGCACCGCTGCTGGGGACATTTAAATCGGCATATATCTAATTTGTAAGTGTCTAGATTATTTCTATAAGTGTTGAAAACTTGATCTTGGCTTCTCATTTCGCAGGTGGTGTTCGGTTTTCGCACTGGAAGACGACTAGGATTTATTAGAGGCTCTATCTAAACCGGAGAGATTTGTTAATTAATGGAGAAGGCCAAGAAGGCGCACCATTCTTGTTCCTCGTGTGGCAGGGGAACCACAGACTACAGTTGAAAGGAAGGATCAAGACCGACCAAAAGAAATAGCAGAAATGAAAATGAGGGTTGTGGGAATTCCACAAACTACCAATGGTATCTCAAGTAATCAGAAACCTGCACCAGGTGGGAGGTTTGAATTGAAGCAGAACATGGTGCAACTACTACACACAAATGGCCAGTTCACTGGTCTATCTCATGAGGACCCACGAGTGCATATTCAAAATTTCCTTGAGATCAGTTACACATACACTCCAACTGGAGTAAACTCTGGTTATGTGAGCCTCACATTATTCCCCTTTTCTCTGCTGAGGGAAGCAAAAATATGGTTGAACTCTAAGCTCGCAAATTCCATAACAACTTAGGATGATCTTGTCCGAAAGTTTTTGATAATGTTTTTCCATCCAGTAAAACAACAAAGCTGAGAAGCGACATATAGAAATTTTGATAGAAAGGAGGGGAGAACTTGTACAAAGCTCGGGATAAGTTTAAGTCTCTGTTGCAAAGTTGTCTACATGACCATGAAGCTAACGAAGTGTTGGTCCATACCTTCATTGCAGGGTTGGAACCAAACTGATAATTTTTATTTGATTCTGCTGTAGGTGGACGAGTTTTCTAGAAGAGATATGCGGAGTTGTTTACATTGCATAATAGAATTTCACAGGGTAACCCCGAGTGGAATGGCGAATGAGCTAAACCGGTCGTACAGAAGACTACTAGAATGTTGGAAATGGATGCAGTGATAGCTTTGTCTGCACAGATTGCATCAATCCAGAATATGATTACTACCCATTTTAGCAACATGTTACTAGGACAACAACAAGCTCAAGTTAATCTGGTACATCAACCACAAACTTGGTGTGAAATATGTGGAGGTGGAGATCACAGTGCTAAGGTATGTGGAATAAACATGAAATCTGTTCATTTTGTAGGTAATGCTCAGCGAGGAGGAAATTACCAAAGCTATCAAAACGCCTACAACCCAGTTGGCAAAACCACCCAAACTTTTCATGGGATGATAATCAAAACCAACAACAAGGATAGAACCAATACAGACCACAGAGTAATGGACAACAGTACCATCACCAAAGCCACAGAAATCAACAAAACAATAGAAATCAACAGGTTGCCAAGCAAGGTGATATGAGTGTGGACGAAATGCAGAAACAAATCGCGGCAAATCAAGCTAAATAGACGACAAATGATCGCAACAATCAATTGGAAACTCATAATTTAGAGAAGCAGATTGGTCAATTTGCTAGTGGCCAAAATTCCCGACCATAAGAGGGTCAGGCAGGAAATACTGATCCAAGCCTGAAGCATGTAAATATTGTGAGTACTCGGAGTGGTCGTCCATTGGAAGAGTTGACGCCAAAGGCAAAAGTTGTTTAAGTAAAAGGAAAACATGTTGATGAAGCTGAACCAAGTGAACAAAGGGTAAATGAGGAACCAAAAGAAAAACCTCCTCCTCCATTCCAACAAAAAATTCAAAAAGCAAAAGAAGGAGGATTGTTTTGGTAAGTTCATTGAATTACTCAAGCAGGTACATGTTAATTTTCCTTTGATTGATGTGTTGCAAGGCATTCATAAGTATGCCAAATATGTGAAAGATTTGGTAGCCAGTAAGAGTATATTGGTTGAGTATGCAATATTAACACTCACAAAGGAGTGCAATTCTAGGATCCAGAATTGGCTTCCAACCAAATATAGGGAGTTTCACTGTTTAGATGAAAATTTGCAAATGTGTTGAGGCAAGATGTTTGTGTGATTTAGGCGCAAGTATCAATTTGATGTCTACTTCCATGTTTATAAAATTGGGAATAGGAAGGCCCAAAACCCATAACCATTATGTTGCAGTTAGTTGATCGTTCAGTGTCTAAGCCAGATGGCGTTATTGAATATGTCTTGGTTCAAGTGGGAACTCTGATTTTCCATGTGGACATTGTCATTTTGGATTTTGAGCCTTATCTCGAGGTCCCATATTTTTTGAGATGCCCATTCCTAGCAACGGGAAGTGCATTAATTAATGTGGCGGCCGGTAGACTAACAATGAGGGCACATGACAAGGTCAAAGTATTTGATGTTTACAAGGCAGTGAAGTTGTTTGCGGTATATGAGGAGTTATCGGCAATCACAGTCATTGGGTAAGACATTGAGGGAGATGTTGAATCCCAAGAGTTGGCTAACGTCCTAAATGTACCAAACGTGAGTATGCTTATTAAGTTTGTGGAACCATTAACCGATGTCCTGGGACCACCTTCCAAGCTGTCAATTGAGGAAGCAGCAAAGTTAGAGTTAAAGGCTCTCCCTTCTTATCTCAGGTATACATTATTTGGTGCCAACAAATCTTTTACCCGTAATCCTTTCTTCTGATTTGTTCGAATTAAAGGTTGAGACATATATGAAAATATTGAGGAAGAGGCAAAAAGCGATAGGTTCGTAGATGGCTTATATACATGGCATCAGCCAAGATCTATGCATGCACATGATATTCATGGAGGAAGTCCACAAGTCAATTGTGCAACCTCACCGCAAGCTAAACCAGTGATGTAAGATGTGATGCGCAACGAGATGATTAAATGATTAGATGCGGGTATTATATACTAAATTTCGGAAAACAAATGGGTTAGACCAATACAGTGTGTTCCTTAAAAGGGAGGAATGACGGTGATCACGAATGAAAAAAATGAGTTTATTGCAACCAGGATGGTGAATATTCATGGATTTCAGAAAGTTGAATGAAGCCACCAGAAAGAATCACTGCCCAGTTCCTTTGATTGATCAGATGTTTTATAGGTTAGTTGGGCAGGAATATTATTGTTTTCTAGATGGCTATTCAGGATACAATGATTGCACCAGAGGACCAGGAGAAAACTACATTCACTTGCCCGTATGGGACATATGTTTTCAAGAGAATGTCGTTTGGTCTATGCAATGCTCCAACCACCTTCCAAAGATGCATGATGGTTATATTTCATTACATGGTTGAAGATTTTGTGGAGATACTAATGGATAATGACTTCTAAGTCTTTGGGGAGTCTTTTGACATGTGTTGGGAGAATTTAGACAGGGTGCTGGCTAGGTGTGAGGAAACTAATCTCATCCTAAACTGGGAAAAATGTCATTTACTAGTGAAGGAAGGGATTGTTTTGGGCCATAAGGTGTAAAAAGGAGGAGTGGAAGTTGATCGAGCGAAAGTGGAAGTTATTTTAAAGCTACCTCCTCCAATTTTTGTTAAAAGGGTGCGACGTTTTTTGGGTCATGCTGGTTTTTATAAGAGATTCATTAAGGATTTCTCTAAGATTGCAAGATCCATGTGCAGTCTCCTAGAGAAGGAGATGAAATTTGTACTTGATGATAAATGCATGCAAGCTTTTGAAGCATTGAAAAGAAGATAATAGAAGCTCCAACCCTAACTTCTCCGAATTGGGAGCTTTCTTTTGAGCTGATGTGTAATGCAAGTGATGTGGTTGTGGGAGCAGTGTTGGGTCAAAGGAAATAGAAGGTGTATCACTTCATATATTATGCATGCAAAACACTGGATGCGACCCAAACCAACTACACAATGAATGAAAAAGAAATGCTAGCCTTGGTCTATTCTTTTGAAAAGCATAGATCTTACTTGGTAGGTACTAAAGTTGTTGTCTACACTGACCATACAACTATCAGATACTTGTTCAACAATAAGGATGCAAAACTACGGTTAAGCAAGTGAATTCTATTGATGTAAGAGTTTGACATTGATATAAAGGACCGAAGACGTTCTGAAAACCAGATTGCAGACCACCTATCAAGATTGGAGAATTTGTCATATGTGGGAGAGAACGGTCACATTAGGGAGGAATTCCACGATGAAAAACTCTTGGCGCCAGAGGTGACCGGACCACCATGGTATGCAAACATCATTAATTATTTGGATAACAGATTGTTTCCACCAGGTGCATATTTGTAAATAGTTTTTGGTTGTGCTTGCTAATTTGTTTTGGGTTCCTTGGTAG
The DNA here is from genome assembly GCA_016801875.1 of Solanum sitiens. NCBI lineage: Eukaryota > Viridiplantae > Streptophyta > Magnoliopsida > Solanales > Solanaceae > Solanum > Solanum sitiens. Next base: position 1,228,238 of record JABWTJ010000258.1, read on the forward strand.
TTGTTTTTGGTTCTTTAGCCAAAGACAGCCCCGTTGAACCGTAGAAAAAAAAGAGTTTGTTTCTTAGGATTTAATAAACTATGACATCTCTCTTCTATAAATCTTGTTTTGATTGAGATCCTTATGACGAAGTGTGTTTTAGAACTTGGGCTGTATTTTCTCCCGAAAAGATAGTATGAGTTATAATGTTATAAATCGTACTAGTAAAAGTACCCAAAGTTAAAATAATTCATGCAGAGATATTGTAATCTAAGAAACAAAGATAGTGATATGAGGCAAAATTATGTTGTTGCAGGCATGCACCCAATAAGTTATTACTGAGGAGTTTTCCCTTCTGGTATACTAAGAAGTGATGCGTTTGTATGAATTTCATGATAGAACGTAGAGTAATAGTTACTAGTTATGATGAGTTAGAGTATACATTAACTAGAAGGGAGTTTATGATGATGTAACATTGTGTTAGTTAAGACCAAGTATATGTGTTGAATAAAATAGCAGAGTAGTCACCAAGTGATAGATATAAGTTGGGCTTATGATTTTTAAGGGATAGCCTCATGATATTTATATGGTTAAAACTAATTAGGCAAAGATTTATAGTGAACTAATTATGATGATTTTTAAAGGAGAGTCCCGTGATATTCACGAACTACGCTAATTTGACTCTCACTTTGATGAGATACTTAAAGAACTCTCTTCGAATTTGGTTATCCTTATTATAAAAAAAAATCCTTGTTCAAAAATCATATTTTTAAGATTCTTTATTCATAAAAAACTAAAATTACCTTCCCCACCCCCACCCAACCACAAAACAAACATAGGAATGAAGAATTCTTAATTTTTTTTAAAATCAGTAACAAAAAAAAAGAAGCAAAATAATCATGGTTGCCTCTTTTATATTTTCAAAAAGAAAAACGGATCAGACTTGATTTTTACTTTGATGAGATACTTTAGTTACTCTTTTTGGATTCGGTATGTCTTATAAAAAGGTTTTATTCAGAAGCTAAAATATTAGATTGTTGAGTAACAAACATGTACTTATAAGAGCAACACCGTTGGAAGAATATATGAACCTGTTATCGTAATAGCCTTTTTACATCATGATTGCAATTGGTCATACCTTATTAGAATATTGAAATGATATCCTCTATTGGATCCTGAAGAAGAAACTATGTCGACAACTGTATGGATATATTTTCTGATATTTCCACCAAATTTCTTTGGGAGAGAGATCGTCTTGGCAGCAGCTATGGGTAAGCTTCTTCATGTAGACATTGAGAAAAGGAATCAATGAAGACCAGGTTACGCAAGAGTGAAGGTAGAAGTGGATTAATTGGGGAGATTAGGAATGGAGAAATTTTGAAAAGTGAATCCAGATAAATATGATTATGTTCCAAAATATTGTAATCCATACATGATATCAAGGAAATAGAACAATGCTATGTAGAACATCCTGATATATACCGAATTATTGACAAATTAGTGGCAAATAGCAATGAGGAGGAAAGAAAATCTAAGAAGATAGGTAACGATAAAGAAAAAGAGAATAAGACTCAACAAAACAAGCCTTAGTTACGGGACAAAAGAAAGAATACATAAGAATTTCAGCATGAACAACCGAGGAGGTCCCATTACATCAATGTTTTGGAGAGGTTGGAATTATGAGAACAAATTGAAGAAATTTCTGAAGAGAATCTATTACCTTGGGCAGTTGGTGGGGACTTCAATGTAATTCTCATTGAAAACAAAAATCCTACGGTGTTGAAATCTACTTTTGATCCTCCCCAATATAGATTAATCATCAAACTTCTTCAATTTTCAATAATTTAAAATAATTAGTTTAGACAATAACAGAAAAAATAGTTTGCAAGTTATTTAGATAGTTTTGTCACTTTTTATTATATTTACATAATTATTTCTATAATTTGTATATTTTATGAATATTTGAAAATCATCTCAAAAGATTTTATTTTTCTAGTTAATCAATTTAGTTTAAATTATGATTGTTGTTTTGAAGCATTAGAAGGTGGAAAAAGAAAACAGGGGAAAGGGGGATAGAAGAAAACGTATACATAAAAAATATTTGTAGAAAATACAGACGTTTAGGGTTTACTTTTTTTTCTTGGAGTCTAATTTCTCATTCACTGCTTGGAGTTCATTTGAGCTAATTTGTGGCTTTTGAAAGCTCCTATCTTGCTTGTCATCCCAGTCGCTTCTCAGAAAAAGGTAATAGTCATTTCTCTTTATTAAATTCATCTTCATCTCGTGTTTTTGTTGTATGAAGTTTTTGGTTTTGATTATATTGTTGTTGTTCACTTTCTGATCATTTCCTTAATATTGATACCGAGTTTTCGTTTTAGCATTTGAAATATAGCTAAGTGTTACTCCTCTTTCTGATAAAATATGTTGTTGCTTTATTGATCTAGTTTAAGCGATGTTTCGACCAAATCTTTCCCATGTTTTGTTATAGTTTTATAATATATCTGGTTGAGTAGCATGCTCCAATACTTTCCAATTGTGTTTAATCATATTATTTCTTAATTTTTGTAAATCTCAAATAGATCGATCATTAGTATAAATCTTCACCTCCCGAAAATGATTGTATTTGTTTGTTTTTACAAGCTGCCAAATATTTTAATATTGACATGATGATTTTCTACTTTGGATTGCCATTTTTTTTATCTTATGAGATTCTTGTTATTTTTTTGCTTCCTTATTATCTTATCATTGATAATGTGTGTAGGTTTATGTCTACTAATTATATGAGTTTATACTACGTGTATGACTTATTAATTGTCAAATGTTTTCTAATCAAATACTAATTGGTATTCCTCTCTTTGCTTTGTTGTAAAACGCCATGAGAGTCTAGTTGGACTCAAAATCTCTTTATTTACATGCAAGGGGCCATGGAGGCCCTAAACTCTCCCCTCGAGTCGATTCTTTGGTCAATTGAAGTGGAATGGAAGCCAATATTCAAATTTGGAGGCTGATATACAGGTCTTGGAAGCAACAAAATACAGGAAATCAAAAAGATACATGTTGTATACATTGACAAAAACATCTAGTATACACTCATATATGGTAACTGTATACAACAGATACATGGACAAAAATGGACCAGGCCCAAAACAAAGTGCAGCAGCAGTCTTAAAAGATTAAATTACTTAAATTATGATAGATTGAAGAAAATTGGGTTTGCCGGCCCAACAACTTGATATTTGGGCTGGAAGAGACGATTATTTTAAGGGATTGAACAGGATATTTTTGTAAAATTCTTTTGGGGTAACACTTGAAATCATAAAGGGAAGCATTGGGTAGATTAAGAGGAAATTTGTTACCCTTAAAAAAAGGAGGAATTGAATTTAGACTACTGCATGATATTTCTAGTGTTCTTTTTGCAAAGCTATGATGCAATTTAGAACTTTAACTACCTCACTTTGGAGTAGATACATGGAAAATAAATATTGCAAAAAACTTCATCCTACAATTTTCAGCAACTCATGTTTGTAGAAAAAAATGGTTGCAACAAGGGAAGAAGTAGAATATGATATATGGTGGCAGCATAAGTTAAAATTCAAGCTTCTGGTTTGACAATTGAACAAAGCAACGAGCTCTATAATTCACAAAAAGGGAGATGGCATGAGAAAAGGATGTTAAAAATTTGTAATATTGTATAAACATTCTAAATATGAGTAGAGTATATATTTAAATATACTACGTATTGTAAAGTATATATTTAGATATTACAGGTATTTCATTTCCTTTTGCTTTTTAACTTCTTATGTATAAATATGGTTGTAGTTTGTTTTATTCATTGATGAATAGAATTATCAATTCTCCAGTTTTCTTGTGTTTCTCTGTCTCATTTTGTAACATGGTATCAGAGCCTCCTCGGGTTTTTGAAAACCATATTCACTATTCTATTTTTCTCGTGGTATTTTGTTGATAGCAGTTACTGCTTCATCACTTTGTTGGGTCTCTTCCGTCTTTCAATTTTGTCTTCTTCTTTTTTTGTTTGTTAACATTAATTTTTTTTGAGCGAATATCATGGAGAAGAATGATATTTCTTAACCTATTTCCGTTGTTCTCAATGGATCTAACTATCGTCATTGGTGTAAGGCAATGCATAATTTTTGAAAGGGAGAAAGTTGTGGAGATATGTCACAGGTGATTTAATCTGTCCAAAGCAAACTGAGACTATAACAAATGAAACTTCTGTTGATCATATAGAATATTGGGATAAGCGAAATCATCAAATCAGTACATGGCTTCGAAATACTTCTGTTCCAACTATTAACCTCTAATTTGGACAATTCAACACCACAAAAGGGGTATGGGATCATCTCTCTCAATGATATACCACTTCTGATCTTTCTCATCGTTTTCAATTTTAACACCCGTATCCAACACATATTAGAAATTAGTTTATCATAAATTGCAGGTGTAATCTACGGCCACAATCTACGGAACATAGTCTGATTTATGGCATGTACTGTGAGTCTATGGCTCAGCACTATAGACCCTCCTAAAACTCAGCTCAAAAAAATTGACTAAGTCTCGACCCACAGACAGATCTACGGTCCGTATGTCAGACCACAGTCCGTGGTCTATTTTCGTGGATCAAGACTCATGTTACCCAGCCTTTGATATGAATTACAAACGAATAACAAAACTCGTTCGATCTACAGTCTGTAGTTCTGACCTTAAGTTAAGGTTAGCAGTTAGTTAGGGGGAATTGCTGACTATATCAACTTCCAATGGTCATAACTCTTAGCACAAAAAGAATTAAGTGTTTTATGACATATGATATGATAGATAATTGAATCCTCTTTCCAAGGCCACCGAGTTTGCTAAAATCGACCTCCGAGTAAAAAGTTATGCTCATTTTAGTGAAGTTCTATCGAGAAGACTGAAACGATGGACCATCGATTAAACGAAGGACCGTCAGTCCAATCCGTCAGTCAATCCGACAGTAGTTAATGCAGGGGTCTTTTGGTCTTTTCCTACTTCGTTGAACCCTAAGATACGTCGTTTTGACCCTAAATCATGAGATTTTATTCAGTTTATGCCTAGAAACATAACTAGAACTTATCTATGTCATAATCATTAATCAAACATAGAAAATTATTAGCAAGAGAGGAGAAAAAGGTCAAGAACCCTAGTCAAGAACGCAACAAGATTCCATCAGTTCCACGTCCAAAACCTAATGATTTCTCCGTGGGTTTCATCACCATGTATGTGGGATTTCACTAGTGGGTTCCTTTCGCCCATTGGTTCCTAGAACTCTGTCATTTTCTTAACTTCATTATTATGAATTGACCTAGGGTTTCTAAAATTACAACATATCATCATGAATTAGTTATTAACATGCTCCAAATCAGATTAGCAAGTTATTACTCAATTTATTGCATGAATTTCAGAACCCTAGCTATGTATTTATTTAGTTCTTTATTTACACATGCTAGTTCAGATATTGCAGTTGTCCAGTTACACATGCCTCAGTTATTAATGCATCATTTATCAGATTATTATTGCATTCTCATTTTGCATGTTCAGTCAGAAATTCAGTCATAATATGTTAATCACTTAATTAATTTGGAGTAGCATAATACCGAATTGGACTAGGGTTGAACGTACCCAAATAGTCCCAGAACTACGAGCCAAGTAGGTTGTAATTCGCCTCTATGGGCATCAATTTAGTGATCACTCCAGCATATATTTATACCTATGGCAGGATATATTGGGTCCTCTCGATGGGGCGTATATATCGTACTCCACATTAAGCTCATGTGGTTTTATTATCGATTATTAGTAACTCTCACAGTTTGGTCAGACTCCATTGCATTGACCATATTTACATTTCAGTTAGTATTCAGGGTCAGCATGTTATAAATTTGGTCATTGCATCCAGTTAGATCAACATTCAGTATATCATGTTCAGAATATTATATTTGCTTTTGTGTTTGTTGAGTTATGTTTTATTTTAGCTTTACTATATCCTACATGCTCAGCACCTTTCACGTACTGACGCATACGTGCGCTACATCTTCTCGTGATGTAGGTTCAGGTTCTCACAATCTAGATCATGCTTTGATAAATTACCAATCTCTAGTTTAGCAGAATCAGTTGTGAATCCTCGTTCTCCGACGATAATAGTCATGAGTTTATTACCTGTATTAGATTTAGTTTTTTTTATAGACTTAGCTAGGGCTTGTCGCACCATTTCTAGTTAGTTAGAGGCTATTTTCACATATAGTTTCATCTTAGTATTGAGTTAATATGTTCTTTGTATTAAACTCATCAGTTTCATATATCTCACTTATAGTATATGGTTATTTTTCCCCATATTTTCATTTTAATTATGATTTAGCTTCCGCATTAGTTTATTAGATCTAGTATGCTCATGATCATGCCAGCACGGTTAGATTAAGATCACTTGTTGTCCTAGGTCCCGTGTACACGTCTTCACGGGCCTTGTCAAATTTGGTATTAGAGCACTAGGTTTAAGTGTCCTAGGATGTGTGAAAAGCTTCACTAAGTAGAGTTCTTTTCATGGATGTGAAGTGCACCACATCTAATGAGAGAGAGGCTATGAAGTGTTTTAGGAAAAACTTCATATTCTTGTTACTCTTATCATGGGTAAGGTATATTGTAATTACATTCTAACTCGACGTTCTACGTTTCAGATTATGCCTCCTCATAGAGCTAATGCTAAGAATGTGAATGCCAGGAATGCAAATGAAGCTCCTCCAATCCCAGATCAGGAAATCTTCTATGTGAATTTAGGAACACCATTCAGTTGTTGTCTTAGAATGTGGACAACCAGAACAATTGGGTTCAAGATCCTTTGAATGCTAATGGAGGATGAGCAGTAGCAAGGGTCCTTGACTTTGTTCGGATGAATCCTCCTGAGTTCTTAGGATCACAAACTGGTGAAGATCCTCAGAATATCTTAGATGAGATCAAGAAGATCTTTGAGGTGATGTAGGTCACTGGGAATGATCGGGTTGAGTTGGCATCATACCATCTCAAAGATGTGGCTCATATCTGGTACACTTATTGGAAGGAGAATAGAGGTACAAATGCAACTCCTATTAATTGGGTAAGCTTTTGTGAGACCTTTCTCAATAGGATTTTGGTCAATAGAGTTGAGAGAAGCAAAGGCTCAGAAATTCATGTACTTAAAGTAGGGAAACATGACGGTTCAAGAGTATGGGATCGAGTTTAACCAACTCTTCATGTATGCTCCTCACATGGTTGCTGACTCTAGGGCTTAGATGAATAAGTTCTTGTATGGAGTGTCAGATTTGGTGAAATATAGTGCAAAAATGCTATGTTACTGGGAGATATGAACATCTCTATGCTTATGACTCATGATCAGTAGGTTGAGGGTGATAAGCATAGGGAACATTCCAAGGAGAATAAGAAGGCTAGAATTGGGAACTATGAATATACTCAGCAGAAATCGGGTGGTGGAAATAGCTCGCAGATTCAGCAGAAACTTTCAACCCCACCCCTTTCATCAGCTAGTATTCCATCCTCAAAGGAAAAGTACGATTAGAAGGTTAGGGAACAAGGCTCTAAGTCTCAGGGAAGTGTTTCAGGCACCAGGACTTACCCCACTTGCCCTAAGTGTAGTTAAAACCATCTAGGCGAGTGCCTCGCAGGAAAGGAAGGATGTTTTGGGTACGGTCAGTCGGGTCACAAGTTGAGGGATTTGTCCTTATAGACAGGGTCAAGGAGGTATTAATGGTAGAGCTCAGTCAACAACTTCAGTAGAACCAGTAAGTCACTTAAATCAGCAGGGTAACTCAGCTGGTACAGGTGGCGTTAAGCGCCAAATCAGGTTGTATGCTTTTCACGCTCGCCAGGATCAGGTTCTCTTTATGTAGCCAATGGTACGTTACAAGTCTTTGACCTTGATGTTTATGCATTGTATATCCAGGGGCTACTCTTTACTTTGTAACTCCTTACATAGCAGTCCAATTAAGTGTTAGTCCAGAAACTCTCTATGAACATTTCTCAGTCTCTACTATAGTTGGTGACCCAGTTATAGCTTGATGGGTATGCAGAAATTGCCATGTCAAAGTCTCTCAGAAAGTCACCTCAGCAAATCTTGTAGCATTAGAAATGGTAGACTTCGATGTCATTCTAGGAATGGACTGGTTACATCCCTGTAATGCCTCAGTCGATTGTAGAACTAGTATTGTTCATTTTCAGTTTCCAAACTAACAAATCTTAGAATGGAAGGGTAGTAGCTTAGCACCTATGGGACGATTCATTTCCTACCTTAAGGCTAGAACGACGATATCTAAGGGTTATCTCTATCATATAGTTCGAGTTAAGGATTCTAGCTCTGATACCCCAACTCTTGAGTCAGTTCCAGTAGTCAGTGAGTTTCCAGAAGTATTTCTAGAAGATCTTCCCGGAGTCCCTCCCGTAAGAGAAATTGACTTTGAAATTGATATCCTTCCAGATACACAGCCTATTTCTATTCCTCCTTATTGAATTGCTCCTACTAAACTTAAGGAATTGAAAGAGCAGTTAAAACACCATCTACATAATGGCTTCATCAGACATAGTATTTCACCATGGGGTGCACCAACGTTGTTCGTAAAGAAGAAAGATAGTTCTCTCAGGATGTGCATTGGACATAGGCAGTTCAACATGATCACAATAAAAAATAAGTATACCATCCCCAGGATTTATGAATTGTTTGACCAACTTCAGGGTTCTAGCTATTTCTAAAAGATAAACCTCAGAGAAGGTTATCATCATCTTAGAGTAAGAGATAGTGACATTCCAAAGACAACCTTCAGGACCTTGTATGGTCATTATGAATTTGTAGTTATGTCGTTTTGACTAACAAATGCTTCTGCAGCTTTCATGAATTTGATGTATAGAATGATCTAATAGTACTTGGACTTGTTCGTTATTGTCTTTATTGATGATATCCTCATTTACTCTAGGAATGAGGAAGAACATGCGAGTCATTTGAGAGTTGTTCTATAGAATCTCAAAGATCGCGAATTATTTTCTAAGTTTAGCAAATGGGAGTTCTTGTTGCAATATGTTGCTTTCCTTGGGCACACTGTATCTAACGAGGGGATCCAAGTTTATGCGTAGAAGATAGAAGCTGTGAAGCAATGGTCCAGACCTACCTCTGCTATAGATATCAGAAGTATTTTACGTGTAGCGGATTTTTACAGAAGGTTCGTGGAAGGATTTTCATCCATACCCTCACCATTTACTAAGTTGACACAGAAGATGGTCAACTTTCAATGGTCCAGATTATTGTAAGAAAAGCTTTGCAGAATTGAAAACTAGATTGACTACAACTCCTATTTTGACTCTACGAGAAGGTTTAGATGGTTATGTGATCTATTGTGATGCATCGTGAGTTTGTATAGGTTGTGTGTTGATGCAGCGAGTTAAGGTTATATCTGCTTCTAGACACCTTAAGGTGCATGAGAAAAACTATCCAACCCATGACCTCGAGCTTAAATAAGTGGTGTTTGCACTCAAGATCTGGAGACACTACTTGTATGGTGTTCATGTAGATTTATTCACTGACCAAAAGAGCCTTCAATATGTGTTCACCCAGAAAGAGTTTAATCTTCGGCAGAGGAGATGGCTTGAGTTTCTTAAGGATTATGATATGAGTGTGATTAAGACGAATGTAGTAACAAATGCTCTTAGCATATTATCTATGGGTAGTGTATCCCATGTTGAGGAAGAAAGAAAGGAACTAGTGAAGGATGTTCACAGGCTTGCTCGCTTGAGAGTTCGCCTTATGAGCATATCAAACAGTGGTGTAACAGTTCAGAATGGGGCAGAATCTTCTTTGGTAGTGGATGTTAAGGAAAAACAAGATAGTGATTAAATCTTGCTTGAACTTAAGGGTGCAGTCCATAATTAGGGAGTGGAGGTTTTCTCCCAAGGGGGAGATGGTGTACTTCGCTACAAGGGTAGATTGTGTGTTCCTGATGTGGGTGACTTTAGACAACATATTATTATAGAAGCCCATAACTCCATATATTCTATTATCCAGGTGCGACTAAGATGTATCGCGATCTACGCTAAGTCTACTGGTGGAATGGCATGAAGAGGGATATAGAAAATTTTGTGAGTAAGTGCCCCAAAGGCCAGCAAGTCAATGTAGAACATCAGAAACCATGGGGGTATGACTCAAGAGATCGACATTCCTACTTAGATGTGGGAATTTATCCATATGGATTTCATCACATGATTACCTTGAACTCGCAGACAACATCACTCCATTCGGGTGATAGTTAAAAGGATGACTAAGTCTTCTCACTTTTTGGCAGTAAAGCCTACAGATTCGGCGGAGGACTATGCCAATGTTTACATTAATGAAATTGTGAGGTTGCATGGGGTTAATTTATCTATCAACTCTGATCAAGGTCCTATGTTTACATCTTATTTCTGGAAGTCATTTCATAAGGGTCTTGGTACTCAAGTTAACCTTAGCACAACATTTCATCCGTAGACAGATGGAGAGGCAGAGTGTACCATTCAGACCCTAGAGGATATGTTGAGAGATTGTATGATCGATTTCAAGGACATTTGGGATGATAATCTTCTTCTTATTGAGTTTGCCTACAACAATATCTACCATTCTAGTATTCAGGTGGCCTCTTATGAGGCATTGTATGGGAATATATGTAGATTTCCTGTTGGTTGGTTTGAAGTAGGTGAAACAGCTTTTATAGGTCCATATTCAGTCCTTTATGATATAGAGAAAGTGCAACTCATTAGAGAGAGACTTAAGACAACCTAGAGTCGTTGGGAATCTTATGCAGATTAAAGGAGAAGGGAACTAGAGTTCCAAGTAAATGATTTGGTTTTCCTGAAAATGTCACCTATGAAGAGGTGATGAGATTTGGCAAGAAAGGGAAGCTCAGTCCTAGATATGTTGGCCCTCAAAATATCTTGAAAAGGGTTGGCAAGGTGGCATATGAGTTAGAGTTGCAAACAGAATTAGCAACAGTGCATCCAGTCTTCCACATCTCGCTCTTGAAGAAGTGTGTGGATGATCCAACCTCTTTAGTGCCATTAGAGAGTGCGGCGGTGAAAGATAGTCTTTCTTATGAGGATGTACTAGTTGAGATTCTTGACCGTTAGGTTAGAAGTTTGAGAAACAAAGAAATCACTTCAGTCAAGGTTCTGTGGAGGAGTCAGTCCGTAGAGGGAGCTACTTATGAAGCAAAAGCAGTCAAATATCCTCACCTCTTTCCTTCCGATTCCACTCCAGCTTGAGGTAATAGTTCCTCTTCAGTTTTTCATTTATTTATGCATGAATTCAACCTTAGAATCATGTACCCTCAGTTTGTACTTGCATTTTTAGCGTATTTGCATGTTCTTGGAACTCAATTCAATCAGAAACTAAGTTCTCAGTGCTTAGTGGTAGGGATTGCAGCTCTCTCCATTTATTTTAAGTAGTTTAGTCATCATTCGAGGGCGAATGTTCCCAAGGGCAGATAATGTAATACCTCTTATTCAACACAGACCAGAAATCAGTTTTTCAAAAATTGCAGGTGCAATCTACGGTCACCATATATGGATCGTAGTTTGTTCTATGGCCCGTACTGTGGGTCCATGGTTCACCACAGTAGCCCATCCCAAAGCACAACTCAAAAGACTCGACTAAGCCTCGACCCACGGACATACCTACAGTCCGTAAGTCAGACCACGATCCGTAGTCTGTGTTTGTAGATCAACACTCCTGTTACCCAGCCTCTGACATGAACTACAGACGACCAACACGGACCATCGTTCGATCTATGGTCCGTAAGTCTGACCGTAGGTTATGTTTAGCGGTTAGTTGGGGGGATTGTTGACTATGTCAACTTCAAATAGACATAAATCTTAGCACAAAATGAATTAGGTTTCCTATGACCTATGATATGATAGATAATTAAACCCTTTTTCCAAGACCACCAAGTTTTCTAAAATCCGACCTCCGAGTAAAATGTTATGCTCATTTTAGTGAAGGTATGTCGAGCAGACTCAAACAACGGACCGTCGATTGAAAAACGGTGCGTCAGTCCAATTCATCAATCAGTCCAACAATAGTTAATTCAGGGGTCTTTTGGTCTTTGCCTACTTTGTTGGACCCTTAAGATACGTTGTTTGGACCCTAAATCATGAGGTTTCATTCAGGTTAAGCCTAGAAACATAACTAGAACTTACCTAAGTCAAAATCATAAATTAAAACTTTGAAAATTATAAGAAAGAGAGGAGAAAAAGGTCAAGAACCCTAGTCAAAAACGCATTAAGATTCCATCAGTTCCAGCTCCAAAACCTAAAGATTTCTCCATGGATTTCATCACCGGGTATGTGGAATTTCACTAATGGGTTCCTTTAGCCCATAGGGTCCCTACAATTCAGTCAATTTCTTGATTCCCTTATTATGAATAGACCTAGGGTTTCTAGAATTACAACAGATCATCATGAGTTAGTTATTAACATGTTCCAAAATAAGATAAACATGTTATTACTCAGTTTATTGCATGAATTTCAGAACCATATCTATGTATTTCTTTAGTGCTTAATTTACACATGCTAGGTTAGATATTTCAGTTATCCAGTTATTCATGCCTCCGTTATTAATGCATCATTATCACATTAATTATTGCATTCTCATTTTGCATTTTCTGTTTTCAGCTATCCTGTATTTATAGAAATTCAATCATAATATGTTAATAACTTAATTCATTGAGAGTAGCATAATACCGAGTTGGACTAGGGTTCAGCGTACTCAAATAATCCCAAAACTACTAGCCAAGTAGGTTGTAAGTTTCATTTGTGGGCATCAGTTTAGTGATCACGCCACCATGCCTTTATAACTCTGGCAAGGTAAATTGGGTCTTCTCGATGAGGCGTATACATTGAACTCCACATTTAGCTCATGTGGTTTTATTATCGGTTATTAATAGCTCCCACAATTTAGTCAGACTCCATCGCATTGACCATATTTACAGTTCTGGTAGTATTCAGTCTCAACATGTTATAAATTTGGTCGTTGGATCTGGTTATCTCAGCATTCAATTATCATGTTCAGAATATTATACTTGTTTTAGTTCTTGTGCAGTTATATTTTATTTCAGCTTTACTCTATCCTACATGCTCAATATCATTCAAGTAGTGACACATACGTGCGCTACATCTTCTCATGATGTAGGTTCAGGTTGTCAGCATCCAGATCACGCTTAGGTAGATTCCCGATCTCCAGTTCGGCAAAATCATTGGTGAGTTCTCATTCTCCTAGAACAATAGTCATGAGTTTATTTTTTAGTATTTTAGTCCCTTAGTTTCAACTTTTTTTCTAGAGTTAGCTGGGGCATGTCCCAGCATTTTTAGTCAATTAGAAGCTATTTGCAGATATAGTTAGTTTTATGTCAATATTGAGTTAATATGTTCTTTGTATTAAACTCATCAGTTTCATATATCTCAGTAATAGTATATGGGTATTTTTTTTCCAACTTTCATTTTAATTAGGATTTAGTGTAACGACCCATTTAGTCGTTTTGAATATTAGAGGTTTTTATTTCACAAAATACTCTTTCGATATAATTTAAATGGATATTTTGGACCATTCATAACTTCAATTATTGAATTAATGGGGCAGAAAATTAATAGTGGATCACTTTTATTATTAGTTAGATATAAGAATTAGGGTATAATTATTTCTCTAGGAAAAAGGAGAGCAAACAGAAAGTGAAGTAGACCAAAGAGAAAGGGCTGACGGCGGCTTCAGGTGAGCAAAATTACTGAACTTTCAATATTGAGATTGTTATTAATATAGATTTATATAATAATAATAATATTATGGTTATATATATGATGAGAAGGCTGCATGACATCTGGTGATATAGAAAATATTATTTTTACTTTAGATGATTATTTTGTTATGTCAATTTAAGATTTTTTTTTTAAACATATTTTAAGTTTAATGTCCCTTGTTAGAAAGTGAACAATGTTTGATCGGTGGAAGTTTTTATTTTATTTATTTAATTATTAGGTTATTGATTTATGTAAGATTTTCTTTATTATTAAAACAATGTTAGTTGTGAAAGAAAATTAGATAATTGAGTTGGAAAAGTTATAAACAAAGTCATGGTGTAGTTGAACCTTGAGGGAATAATATAATGGTTTGTATATTAATTGAAGATGGGCTAATTAAGGGATTAATGGTTGACTTTTGGGAGACGATTTGGTGTCTTCCATTATTATTCGTGAGGTGCTATTAACTAGAAAGAAATTGACAATTGAATCTGTGTGGGTTGCCACTGGTTTTGTACTCGAGGTTTCAATTTTATCGGATTATAATTTTACTATTGTATTAAAACTCAAGTCTTGATATATTGAGATAGGTAATTAAATATTAGGTGTAAGGTATTAATTGAATATCCTTAAAGTTATTGATAATGGGAGGAACTTAAGACTTACTCTTAGGTTTGAACTTTAGGAAATTGCTTATAGAATTAGGTGAGCTTGTGGGTCTAGGCTTAGACATAGAATGATATAAGTCTTTGTAGATTCGCCGTTAATCGACAAATATCTGTAAATATCTTTTGTGCATATCATGCTAAGTCTCTCAAGGTCTTACCTCAAATGCATTAAACCAACCAATGGGAGAGCTACATCTCCTTTCATACTGTGTCTCAAATAGGGTCATATCACTATTCAAATTATAGTTATTGTTGTATGTAAACTCAACTAACAACAAAATGTATTCTCAATAGCCATCAAAGCTAATCGTACATACATATACAACATGTTCTCAAGGACCTTGACACACCCATTAAGTGGAATCTTTTTCACATAACCACGATAAAATATTGAATCAATATTTATTTCAATCATAAGTGAATCTAAACCAACCACCACACACTCATAATGCACAAATAACCATAGATCTTATCAATATTTCATTCTCACCACATAAACTTTTCACGAGCTTAAGTTATATATGTATATATATATATATATATATATATATATATATATATAAATGATCTTTAGACTTCAGGTACTCATCAAGGGAAAATTAAACTTATCTAACCTAAAGAAGAAAATGATCAAGTAACCATCCATCGAGCAATACACACAAGCATACAAAACCTCTAACAACACTATCAAAATGCAAAAATAGTAGCTATTATAGAGAAACCTTATTAATGACAAAACTAGACCAATGATCCCCACATTCAATCATACATGGCCAAAACATGATACCGATAACTGGAATGAAAAAGTCTAACTAAGGATGTCACACTACCAGGAGGACAATCACATAATCAACACACACGATCCACTACTAGAAACTCATCTATAGAAGCAAAAACATACACGGGCGTAGAAAGTAAATTATACTTTAAACAACGCCCAAAATGAAGTAGTTGGTCATATAAAAATGTACATAACCAAGGTTGAATAACTCTACATACTCCTTCCATAGTGCCCATATCAAACATTCCCATTCACCTGATTCTATGTCCTTGATTATTAGCCACAAACAATCAACCAATTTGATATTTATAACAATAATACATATATTTGATTTATCAAACCCTACATACTTCTTACAATACTCCATCAAGGTCAACACTCTTAATACCAACAAAAATCATAACTACACCCTCCATTTACCTTACTCTCGAACTGTCACTCGTATAGAAATCTTCTTAGAAAACACATTGTAGCCTCTAAAAGATTCAAACTATGACTCCCTCTCTTTTCATTTAAACAACCCATGACAAATACGAGTCCCAAACCAGGTTAATAACACTAATTTCAAATTTTATAGTACCTTTTAATCGAGATAAGACTATTAAATCACACTTAAAGTTAACTTGACACAATCTTTTATATACCTAGTTTAAACTACCATTCAAACCATTATATACCTTATATCAACGCTTAACAAATTTTTTGTCATCATATAAGTTTATATACTATTATCACATAACCTCTATTTACTATCAAGTGTCTATGTAACACATCACATCAATGTGTAGTCCCATTTGAAATAGTAGTTTCAATCCCCTCAAAATTCTCGATAACCATGTATAATTGTAGGTCCACACTATTGTGCATCCATAAGTCACGTACCATTATTTCAAAAAATTTAGGCCCACATAACATCACATAATCTTACACAGATCATTGGTTGTCACCAAGACCAAAACTCCATCTTTATTAAAGCCGGTGATAAATCCCTAGTAAGTCTGTACCAAAATAGTTCACACCTTAAATCAATATCTAATCTCTTATGCAAAAATCAATACAATCTTCAACTAAAAATCAAGAATTATACGAGAGGTCTTACTTATTCACTTTTCTTAAATTATTCCCATGACACAAAAATCTAAATATCATGAACTCTTCAATACACCTGACTCTTGTTCCTCTTGCTGGATCGCTTACCAATATTATTCTGTGGTAAAAAAAAATCCTTGACATTTTTACCTTAGCATTTAAATCAAAACATTACGGGAAGCCCTTTAACAATCAAAAGTAACCAAATTTTTTGACTCAATTTATGCACAAGTCCTTCCAAATTCTCCATACTAAATGTGATCAATTATTTATTACCTTACCAATCCATACCTTGATAAACATACTACCACTAATGTAGACTTGTAATGAAAAACTCAAATTGTAAATCTGTAGCTGCATCTCCTTTTCTATCAACATAGCTCATACCTTGAAGATTTTTATGAAGTTATGTATCTTAACTTATCATTGATCACCTCTTCATCGATCTTATCATAGCCTTCACTAAAAACCCAAAAGTAGTCATTATCAAACCAAAAACCCCAAGAGAATTTATCATCACACTCGAGCTCAATGTTTACACATTCCTTTCTTAAGTCATATTCTATAATTTTTCTCAAAATGATAAACCCGTAACACTATTACCTTAACCAAATTTTTTTTTAGATAAAACCCTGCGTCCCTCAACTCAATTCTCAACACCTCCTAAGATACATTTTTAGTCCTTGCAATCAGAGAAAGTATTCCTACTCTCACCTATTTCTGAAGGCTACACATCCCACAAATTTTATCTTATTTTAATTATGACTATAAATCTTTTAAATTCAATTCAAGTGGTGTCCCAACATCTCCTAAAACTTTCCACACAATCACATTATTCATAAAACAATATAAAAAAAAATTAGATGCTCGCAAATAGTTAGTACCGTACAAAACTTGTTTAACCAACAATCCTTATTTAGAACCCTCAAGATACATTTCACAACCTAAATGTATTAATATTGTACCAAATATCCACCACTAAAATTTTCCTTAAAAATAATACTCAATTCAAGCGCCTGTAGTAATAAACTAGTTGGTTTCTCAAATGTGAAAGCAACACCAGATCTCATTATCTAAACATGTCAAGCCACTAATAACTCCTCAAGTGGTTAGTATTCACACTTTACAATCAATTTATTCATTTCCACGTAACACTAGTACCGTACTGTGAAAGTTCATTATATGTCTCACCAGAACACATCTTACCTATCAAGAAGATCGTACACCATAGCCAACATATTTCTATCCATTGAATTAATCCATAATATTATTAATTCATTCTTAGATCAGGTCGATGACAAAAATAACACACATCATAACTTTAACCAAGTAAACATCGATATTATTGTTGTAGTCGTATCATGACCTTTTTTTATATATATACTTAATTTAAATATAAAAAAATTGTAGTAGAGATTCTTCCCGCAACTGACTCAACAAAATTTCATCATTCGCTATACAACCTATTTATGTTAGGAAAACTCTACTTACTGAATTTTCTAACCTAATGATGTTCATTTTCTAGTTGTTCCTTACGAAACTTCTTTCCTGTTGTCAGATATCTAGATAAAGTACTAAAATTTTACCTTATAGGCTGCAACACATATCTTCCATTTCTCTATATTCAGGAAACCATCTCTCTTCCCATCGCTCAAAGTTTGGGGTATATAATTGGATAAAGAAACTAGAAAAATGCTGCCTTAAGTCATAGGTAGTGCCTTTACTAATCGGCACTCAATATGAGACTATCACCACATTTTGCGTATCCTCGAAACTAGTATGTCACAAACTCAACACTAAGCCTCTCCACTTTATTCCTTTTATGAAGCAATTCAAAACAATAAACAATGAGAGCCTAAACATCTTCAGAGTCAATGCCCATGAAAAATGAGGGTTTCAACTTTATGAACTCAATAGTAATAAAAAAAATATCATGTCGATCACTAGTTATTATAGGCTCAGTAGTCAATCGAGAAAATATATGAATTTCGAAGGACATACATTATTATTTTTTACAGTGTTGTTAATTCAATTTATAACACTCTAGTACTAACCATATGTGAAATAGAGTGAAGAAGTTCAGATACCAATTTGTATCACCTAGATACCAATTGAATTCAAGTAGTAGCACAAAAGAAAGAAAGAATGGAGTTTTCCTAAAGTCCTATAGCCTCTCGAAGAAAAGTAAAGGCGTTCCCATACCGTTCTGCAAGACTCTACGAGACTTGTCCTTGTCACCGAACCTAACGATCTGATACCAAGTTTGTCATCGACCTGATCTAAGAATGAATTAATAATATTATGGAATAATTCAATGGATAGAAATATGTTGGCTATGGTGTACGATCTTCTTGATAGGTAAGACGTGTTCTAGTGAGGCATATAATGAACTTTCACAGTACGGTACTAGTGTTACGTGGAAATGAATCAATCGATTGTAAAGTGTGAATACTAACCACTTGAGGAGTTATTAGTGGCATGACATGTTTAGATAATGAGATCCGGTGTTGCTTTCACATTTGAGAAAGCAACTAGTTTATTACTACGGGCGCTTGAATTGAGTATTATTTTTAAGAAAATTTTTAATGGCTGATCTTTAGTACAATATTAATACATTTAGTTTGTGAAATGTATCTTGAGGGTTCTGAATAAGGATTGTTGGTTAAACAAGTGTTGTACGGTACTAACTATATGCGAGCATCTAATGTTGTGTTTTTTTTATTGTTTTATGAATAATGTGATTGTATGGAAAGTTTTAGGAGATGTTGGGACACCACTTGAATTGAATTTAAAAGATTTATAGTCATAATTAAAATAAGATAAAATTTGTGGGATGTGTATCCTTCAGAAATAGGTGAGAGCGGGAATACTTTCTCTGATTGCAAGGACTAAAAATGTATCTTAGAAGGTGTTGAGAATTGAGTTGAGGGACGTGTGGTTTTATCTAAAAAAAAATTTGGTTAAGGTAATAGTGTTACGGGTTTATCATTTTGAGAAAAATTGTAGAATATGACTTAAGAAAGGAATGTGTAAACATTGAGCTCGAGTGTGATGATAAATTCTCTTGTGGTTTTTGGTTTTATAATGACTACATTTGGGTTTTTAGTGAAGGCTAAGATAAGATCGATGAAGAGGTGATCAATGATAAGTTAAGATACATAACTTCACAAAAATCTTCAAGGTATGAGCTATGTTGATAGAAAAGGAGATGGAGTTACAGATTTACAATTTGAGTTTTTCATTACAAGTCTACATTAGTGGTGGTATGTTTATCAAGGTATGGATTGGTAAGGTAAGAAATGATTGATCACATTTAGTATGGAGCATTTGGAAGGACTTGTGCATAATTTGAGTCAAAAATTTGGTTACTTTTGATTGTTAAAGGGCTTCCCGTAATGTTTTGATTTAAATGCTAAGGTAAAAATGTCAAGGATTTTTTTTTACCACCCAATAATATTGGTAAGCGATCCAGCAAGAGGAACAAGAGTCTGGTGTATTTAAGAGTTCATGATATTTAGATTTTTGTGTCATGGGAATAATTTAAGAAAAGTGAATAAATAAGACCTCTCGTATAATTCTTGATTTTTAGTTGAAGATTGTATTGATTTTTTCATAAGAGATTAGATATTGATCTAAGGTGTGAACTAGTTTGGTACAGACTTACTAGGGATTTATCACCGGCTTTAATAAAGATGGATATTTGGTCTTGGTGACAACCAATGATGTGTGTAAGATTATCTGTTGTTATGTGGGGCTAAATTTTTTGAAATAATGGTACGTGACTTATGGATGCGCAATAGTGTGGACATACAATTATACATGGTTATCGAGGATTTTGAGGGGATTGAAACTACTATTTTAAATGGGACTACACATTGATGTGATGTGTTACATAAACACTTGATAGTAAATAGAGGTTATGTGATAATAGTATATAAACTTATACGATGACCAAAAATTTGTTGAGCGTTGATATAAGGTATATAATGGTTTGAATGGTAGTTTAAACTAGGTATATAAAAGATTGTGTGAAGTTAACTTTAAGTGTGATTTAATAGTCTTATCTCGATTAAAAGGTACTATAAAATTTGAAATTAGTGTTATTAACCTGGTTTGGGACTCGTATTTGTCATGGGTTGTTTAAATGAAAAGAGAGGGAGTCATAGTTTAAAACTTTTAGAGGCTACAATGTGTTTTCTGAGAAGATTTCTATACGAGTGACAGTTTGAGAGTAAGGTAAATGGAATGGTGTAGTTATGATTTTTGTTGGTATTAAGAGTGCTGACCTTGATGGAGTATTGTAAGAAGTATGTAGGGTTTGATAAATCAAATATGTGTATTATTGTAATAAATACCAAATTGGTTGATTGTTTGTGGCTAATAATCAAGGACATAGAATCAGGTGAATGGGAATGTTTGATATGGGCACTATGGAAGGAGTATGTAGAGTTATTCAACCTTGGTTATGTACATTTTTATATGACCAACTACTTCATTTTGGGCGTTGTTTAAAGTATGATTCACTTTCTATGCCCGTGTGTGTTTTTGCTTCTATAGATGAGTTTCTAGTAGTGGATCGTGTGTGTTGATTATGTGATTGTCCTCCTGGTAGGGTGACATCCATAGTTAGACTTGTTCATTCTAGTTATCGGCATCATGTTTTGGCTATGTATGATTGAATGTGGGGATCGTTGGGTCTAGTTTTGTCATTAATAAGGTTTCTCTATAATAGCTACTATTTTTGCATTTTCATAGTGTTGTTAGAGGTTTTGTATGCTTGTGTGTATTGCTCGATGGATGGTTACTTGATCATTTTCTTCTTGAGGTTAGATAAGTTTAATTTCCCTTGATGAGTACCTGATGTCTAAAGATCATTTATATATATATATATATATATAACTTAAGCTCATGAAAAGTTTATGTGGTGAGAATGATATTGATAAGATCTATGGTTATTTGTGCATTATGAGTGTGTGGTGGTTGGTTTAGATTCACTTATGATTGGAATAAATATTGATTCAACATTTTATCGTGGTTATGTGAAAAAGATTCCACTTAATGGGTGTGTCAAGGTCCTTGAGAACATGTTGTATATGTTTGTACGATTATCTTTGATGGCCATTGAGAATACATTTTGTTGTTAGTTGAGGTTACATACAACAATAGCTATAACTTGAGTAGTGATATGACCCTATTTCAGACATAGTATGAAAGGAGATGTAGCTCTCCCATTGGTTGGTTTAATACATTTGAGGTAAGACCTTGAGAGACTTAGCATGATAGGCACAAAAGATATTTACCGATATTTGTCGATTTCTTGTACTCTTTCTTACCCTCGCCTTCTTTGATCGTTCGAGGATGAACGATGGTTAAATTAGTATCTAATGTAACGACTCATTTAGTCGTTTTAAATATTAGAGCTTTTTATTTCATAAAATACTCTTTCGATATAATTTAAATGGGTAATTTGGACCATTCATAACTTCAATTATTGAATTAATGGGGCAGTATTAAATATTAACTTAGTTAGTGATTAAAGAAAATAACATTAAAAAATTAATAGTCAGTCATTTTTACCACTTTTATTATTAGTCAGATATAAGAATTAGGGTATAATTATTTCTCTAGGAAAAAGGAGAGCGAACAGAAAGTGAATTAGACCAAAGAGAAGGGCTGACGGCGGCTTCAGGTGAGCAAAATTACTGAACTTTCAATATTGAGATTGTTATTAATATAGATTTATATAATAATAATAATATAATGGTTATATATATGATGAGAAGGCTGCATGACATCTGGTGACATAGAAAATATTATTTTTACTTTAGATGATTATTTTGTTATGTCAATTTAGGAATGTTTTTTTTTACACATTTTAAGTTTAATGTCTCTTGTTAGAAAGTGAACAATGTTTGATCAGTGGAAGCTTTTATTTATTTATTTAATTATTAGGTTATTGATTTATGTAAGATTTGCTTTATTATTAAAGCAATGTTGGTTGTGAAAGGAAATTAGATAATTGAGTTGGAAAAGTTATAAACAAAGTCATGGTGTAGTTGAACCTTGAGGGAATTATATAATGGTTTGTATATTAATTGAAGATGGGCTAATTAAGGGATTAATGGTTGACTTTTGGGAGACAATTTGGTGTCTTCCATTATTATTCGTGAGGTGCTATTAACTGGAAAGAAATTGACAATTGAATCTGTGTGGGTTGCCACTGGTTTTGTACTCGAGGTTTCAATTTTATCGGATTATAATTTTACTATTATATTAAAACTCAAGTCTTGATATATTGAGATAGGTAATTAAATATTAGCTGTAAGGATATTAATTGAATATTCTTAAAGTTATTGGTAATTGGAGGAATTAAGACTTACTCTTAGGTTTGAACTTTAGGAAATTCCTTATAGAATTAGGTGAGCTTGTGGGTCTAGGCTTAGACATAGAATGATATAAGTGTTTACAGACTCGTTAACTTACAAATTATGTATATATACTTGATAGGTTGGAAAAGTTCGGAGGCATTGAGGAAAGGAAAAGTATTGGAAAAATAGCTTGCTTGAATACGGTTCTTCGGTGGAGGTAGGTTATGGTTTATGCTATTTGATAGTAAACTTTTAATAGTGATTGATATGCATTGAATGATATTGTGAAGTTTTCTATGTACTTGATTGTGTAGTTGTGTTGCTTGGTTGTGTGTGTTTGTGATTGGTCTGAAATCCTGAGACCGTGGAATTTATATTCTTGAATCCTCCTTATCGAAGTGATGTCTTGAATAAATAAGGCTTGATGAAATATTATCAATGAATTGAAAGTGGTGATAACAAATGATAAATGAATGATATTATTGGATCGGAGTGTCACGTTTCGACACGGTATAATTGGATCAGAGTGTCACATTCCGACACGGTATAATTAGATCGGAGTGTCACGTTCTGACACGGTATAATTGGATCGGAGTGTCACGTTCCGACACGGTATAATTGGATCGGAGTGTCATGTTCCGACACAGTAACATTAAAGGAAAAGGATATTGAATTAATTTAATGTACTCAATCTAAAAGAACCCATTTCCAAACGAACGTGGTGTGGAGGCACGAGTCCTCGTGTGTGCTTGATATTGTGATTGATTACCTTATATGGAGTGCATACTATTAGTATATTAGTTACTATTTTGGGTTGGCCGATGATACTTACTCAGTACATGTTGCCTCGTACTAAGACCTACTTGTATTTTTCTTTGTTTTCCTTATATGGAGTGCAGCAAGTGTACCGACGAATTTGAATCGCCCTCCGCTCTATCAAGTCTCGGCATATCAAGTTTAAGAGTGAGCTATTCATTCGAGTTTGGGTTGGATTCTCTCAGTCATTACCTGATGTCCTTAGTTTTCGGACACGAATTAGTTTATTTCATTTATTTTGGTGTCTTTGATAATCTTTAACTTAGTAATTGGAGATTAGATGTCCTTGTTGATGACTTTTAGGTTTCGGGAAAAGATATTTAATAAGTTTTTGAGCTTCCACATTATGCTTGTAGCTTGTAGGTTGGGGTTAAATTCGTTGGTTCTCCCACCTAGGGGGTTAAGTCTGGGTGCCACTCACAACTCGTTTTGGGTCATGACATTTAGCTTCCACATCAGTTTATTATCTCTAGTATGCTCATGATCATGCCAGCAGAGTTAGCTTGAGATCACTTGTGGTCCTAAGTCCTATGTCCATGTCTCAGGGGTAGCTCGGGGCGTGACATCAATTGATGAAGGAGATAGTCAGCTTGAAACAAGAAAAGAGAGGACCTGTCTATGAATTCTCTTGAAGATGGAATACATCTGGAATCAATTAACCTTGTCTGAATCCGTTCTTAGAAATTCTGATGCTGCTGCAAAATCAGTAGTTTACCGCAACAATGATAAATTGATTCAATTCTTGATGGCTCTTACTGATGATTATAAATTAACCTGGGCTTCATTGCTAAACCAACAACCTTTGACAACTCTTGAAGATGCTCTTTCGCGCCTAAAATCTGAAGAAACTCGTTTGGATCTTACGCGACCAGTGAATAACTCAGTTTTTGCAGCCACTAACAGAATTGGTGCCAAATTTTGCCGCAATTGTCGTCAAACTGGTCAAGCCTTATACGACTACCTAGCTATTGAATGTAACAAATGTAAGAAGAAGGGACATATATCTAGGAATTGTTCTCCAATTTGAAGGTACAGTAAAAAGGTAGATCACTTGATTGAGAATTGTCCTACTCGTCCTAGGAACAAAAATAATCTCGTTTGAATTAGTTGTCAAATCCTGTTCTCGCAGTGACTAACAATTCTGGAACTTCATCAATTGACCTTCAAGATCTCCTTAGTCAACCCCTTTCTCCAGCTAGTAACAATCCAGCCGCTCTAGTTACTCCTTCAGGTAATTCAGGTAATTCATCTGGTACTTTGATTCAGCATGTTGTAATCACATGATGTATTCTTCAAAGCTTTTCTCTGACTTTGCTACAATTCCTAGCCCATCTTCAATTCATACTGCTGATGGATGTAATATGAATGTTCTTCATAAAGGATCTATTTCTTCATCAAGTATATCTTTGCCTGATACTTTCCTTATTCAATGTTTAAATTTTAATCTTATCTCCGTTGGACAATTATGTGATTCGGGATATGATGTAATTTTTTCATCTCGTGGTTGTTGAGTGCAGCACCTTCATACGGGACAAATCATTGGGAAAGGCCATAAAGTTGGGCTTATGTTTGAACTCACTAGTCTTCATATTCCCAAATCATCTCCGTTGTCTTGATTATGTGTTGTTTCTTCTAGTGTTCCTTTGTCATTATGGCATCAACGTTTTTGTCATTGTTCTTTGAGTAAACTTCGTTCATTAGTATCTAGTGGGGTTTTAGGTAATGTTGATTAGAAATTATTGGATTGTATTGCATGTAAACTGGTCAAACAACCTGATTTACCTTTTAATAAAAATACTTCTATTTCAAAGTTTCCAATTGATTTAATACATTCTGATGTTTGGGGACCTTCCCCTGTACCAAGCATGATTGGATCACGATACTTTATCATTTTTATCGATGATTTTTCCCTATTCACATGGATATATCTTATAAAAAATCATTCAGAACTACCTCAAATCTATATTAATTTAGCCAATATGGTTAAAACTCAATTTGGTAAATTAATCAAAGTTTTTCGGTGTGACAATGCCATGAAATGTTGTGATTCCAAACTTTTGAATTTCTTATCTGTAAATGGTACACTTTCTTAATTATCTTGTCTTGGTACCTCCCAACAAAATGGACGTGATAAACGTAAGTATATGCATATTCTTGATTCTGTTCGCACCATGCTTATTTATTCATCTTTCCCTGAGCGCTTTTGGGGTGAAGCAAGTCTTACTGGAGTGTTTGCTATCAATAAACTCCCATCTTCTGTTCTTGGAAACATGTCTCCTTATGAACGTCTTTACAAGGTAGCTCCTGACTATATATTACTTAAAGTATTTGGCTCTGCTTGTTTTATTCTTCTTCAACCACATGAAAACACAAAATTAGAACCTCATGCTCGATTTTCTTTCTGTCTAGCATATTGGATTGAACGTAAAGGTTACCATTGTTAGGATCCTGTGTCAAATCGTATTTGTATTTATCGACATGTTGAGTTTTGGGAACATATTAAATTTTTCTCACTGTCAAAGTTTGAGTCTATTCCATCAAGCGAAGTGACATTCTTTTCTAATCCTTCTATTGAGCTTTTTCAAAGTGATCTTAATGCAGGTTCATCTAGTAAGTCAGACATTGCACCCCACGGTTCACCTATTTCCCTTGATGCAGTTCCATCTGATGGTCCAGTTAATGAAAGTAGTACAACATCCAATTCTCATGATCAATCTCCAATTGATAGCTCCACTCTCGATTTGAATGTTCATTTAGAGGTACCCTCATCTTCTCTTCTTCCTGATAACACTTCATCTATTCATCCAGAAAGAGAAAAAAATCCTCCTAGTTATCTTCGTGATTATCAATGTTATTGTACCATGCTTAATTTACATGACCCTTGTACATACAAAGAGGCCTCTAGTGATCCTTTTTGACAGCAAGCTATGAAAGAAGAGTTACAAGCCTTTGAAAAAACTCATACATGGACTTAGTGGACCCTCCTTTTGATAAAACTCTTGTTGATTTCAAATGGATCTATAAGATCAAGACATGATCTGATGGCTCTGTTGAAACAGACAAGGCTCGATTAGTTGCTTGAGGATTCACCTAAGAGTATGGAATTGATTGTGAGGAGACCTTTGCTCCAGTAGCTCCTGTTACCTCTGTCCCTGCCCTTCTTTCTAGTGCAAAAGCTAAACGGTGGGGACTTTCTCAAATGGATGTTAAAAATGCTTTTCTTAATGGAGACTTTGAGTAATAGGTTTATATGAAGCCTCCACCAGGATACAATTGTCCTCCAAACAAAGTATGTCGTCTTCGTTGTGCATTATATGGTTTGAAAGAAGCTCCACAAGCTTCGTATGCGGAGTTTAGTTCAATATTGAGCAAATTGGGATTCTCTTCTAGCCCACATGATACTTCTCTTTTTATACAAAAGACAACAAAAGGTTTTGTTCTTTTGATTCTTTATGTGGATGATATGATTATTACTTGTGATGATACTGCTCGTATTTCAGAGGTTAAAGATTTTTGAGTACTAATTTTGAGATGAAGGATTTGGGGTATCCCAACTATTTCTTGAGCATCGTAGTTCTCACATCTAATAATGGGATTTCACTATCTCAAGCAAAGTATGCTACTGATTTGTTATCATAAGCAGGTATTAGCGATAATAAATTGAGAGCACACCTCTTGAGCCTAATGTGCGTTTTTCTCCAAGCGATGGTATGTTATTGTCTAATGCCACTCTTTATCGGACACTTGTAGGTAGTCCTATCTATCTGACAGTTACTCGTCCAAATATTTCTTATGCTGTACACATAGTTAGTTAATTCATGGTTGCACCTCGCTCTACTCATTATGTTGTTGTTCTGCAAATTCTTCATTATCTCAAAAGTACTATGTTCCATGGACTTCACTTTTCAGCAAATTATTCTCTTGAATTAAAAGCATATGTTGATGTTGATTGGGGACGTGATCCCATTGATAGACGTTCTACTACTGGTTATTGTATTTTTATAGGAGATTCTCTTATATCATGGAGAAGCAAGAAACAAACCTTAGCATCCTGATCAAGCACTGAATAAGAATATCGCGCACTTGCTGATACTACTGCTGAGATATTGTGGCTTCGTTGGTTATTGGATGACATGAGTGGTCCTCAATCTTCTGTCACTACTCTTTATTGTGATAATCGTAGTGCCAATCAGGTTGCTCATAATGATGTATTTAATGAGCGTACAAAGAATATTGCGATTGATTGTCATTTTACTCGTCAGCACATTGATCTTGGTGCCATTCGATTAGCTTCTATTGGGTCCTTAGATCAACCAGCTGATGTTTTCACCAAGTCTCATCTTCTTAGACGTTTTCAAGAATTGGTGGCCAAACTCAATCCTATTTCTTCTAAAACATCTTGAGTTTGAGGGGGGATGTTAAAATTTGGTAATATTGTATAGACATTCTAAATATGGGTAGAGTATATATTTAAATATACCATGTATGGTAAAGTATATATTTAGACATTACAGGTATTTTATATCCTTTTGCTTCTTAACTTATTATGTAATGGTTGTAGTCTCTTTATTCATTGATGAATAGAATTATCAATTCTCTAGTTTTCTTGTCTTTCTGTGTCTCGTTTTGTAACAAAGAAAATTGAAGTGAATGAATTTGTGATAAACGGAGAATGAAATGTTAATAAGTTCTTGGAATGTGTATTACCTTAAATGACTGCACATATTATCGATAATATCGAACATGGCTTGAAGTGGAGGATACAGACAAGGTGTAGTGGATGGAAAATTTAAATGGGATATTTACTATGAAGTCAACATATCATATTATGAGATGTTGTAGAGCTAATTTGGAGTGTGTGAACTATTTAAGCATAAAAGGTCTTCCTTTTAAAATTGTTTTGTTTCATCGAGGTTTTGGAGGAAAAGAATTGTCACTAATTACAATCTTTAAAGAATGAGGAAGCAAATAGTCTCCAAATACTATTTTTGTGTAAAGGGAGAAATGGAGACAATGGCACATTTGTTTCTAATAGCCCCCATAACCCAAAAGCTATTGAGGAAGTATGCTTCATGTGAAAGGTTTGATATTGAAGGGTTGCATCTACATATGATTATCAAATGGTGGGAACCAAAAGAAAATACAAAGATTCAACATATTTTAGCGGTGATCCATGTTATTATTATGTGGGAGTTGTAGAAGTGGATGAACACAAGAAGGCATAAAAAAGGATTCTTCATATGATAAGATGTACAATCAATGTGAATTGATTGTTCACCATCTTATTAAGGTAAAGTTCCATTGGATGAGAAACATTTCACATCACTGGAAAGTATTTTTGACATGCTTAGGGATACACCCAATTCATGAGGAGGATGACATTCATTAGTTTTGTTCACATCCAATATTGATTTTTAAGAAACTTACAAATACACACAACATAAGATTACATAATATCTAAAATTTTCTATCATTTAAATTAATTATAAAATCTTCACTCTTTTTATTTCCTTTTCGCTCTCCTCACCTCCGGATACATCGTACTCATTCTCCATACACCAAAATTAACTCCCCAAAACCACATCTACCATTTCTCAATGTATCAATCCTTTCTTGTAACTCTGCAATTTTGAATAACAAGTGTGTTATTCTAGAACATATCATCAGTTTCAAATTCTAAAAAGAGGTCGAGGAATTTCTTCATCATCTATTGTGTTTTCAACATATAAGAATTTTGAATTAAAATGGCTTGAATTTACTAATGTAATGTATCCGTGAGCAATGAATATATTGTTTCTCGTCAATTTGATTCAGATGGTTTTGTTGAAAATATATCCAAACACAGCAAGGATCCTTTGATGATGAAGAAATTCTAGACTGTGAAATTATGAAAGGATGATAATTCTAGTTCAAAATTACCGGTTGCAAAACCTTCATAAAAGGGGGGCGGGGGGGGGGGGGGGGGGGGGGGTCGAGGGTGTCACTACACAACCTTCTATACCTAAGATTTAATTTTTTTAATGCATCTTTTTGATATTTATGCAATTACTTATGTATGTGTTTATGTTTCAATTATCAGATACACTACAATTTTATTTTGTTTATGTTTCAACTATCAGATACACTACAACATTGTTGTCTAAAATATATCAAATAGAAATATTATTATTGATACATAACCCCAATCACTTTAAACATAAACAAGTATTAATCATGTTCATAATTATGTATCGAATATATAAATATGAAAACATTCGAGGGTGTTACTACATGGCCTTCTCTATCCAATATTCAAATTTCAAATTTATTTGGTTGATATATGTGTATTTACTTATTATCATATTTATGTTTCAACCATCAAGTACATTAGAAGTTTCTTATGTTCTATGTATCATGTACAAATCTTATTGTTGATACATTACTCCAATTATTTCAAGTATAAATCAATATTAATCACATTCATAATTATGTATCTAATACATAAATTTGAAGAAAAAAATTATATTTTAGTAATCGATCGATACATATATGGTTATGTATTGGTCTATGTAGATGAAAAGGAAATATTGTCTCCAACAATGATTTTAGCACTATTTAACGGTTTGCTTGAACTATTTTAAAATTTTGAATTTGCTACGACTTATGATGAACTTATTAGCCGTGATTTAAATGTGATTGGGTGAATTATGGGAGGATTAATTTATATTTCGTTATTTTCCTTTTTTATAAAAGCAACATAATGTTAAGTAATGTATCATTTGCAATGAATTTGAGAATAATAAAAAATTAAAAAATTTCGTGATTGCGGAACTTCCCGAATAAGATGTAATTAGCCCTTATTTGCATGTGATTTATGTACTTCATACAATTTTTTTTAGTATTAGCATTTATTTCAAGAAATCAAAGGATGATTATTTTGTTCCAAAACACACTTTGTAAATTCAACATTCAACCTCCCATATGACTCAACTTTTATTTTGGTAAGAGTTCACAATACTATTGGGATTCATCTAAATGTATATCACAACTTTAAAATATTTTTACAAAAGTCCCTTAAAATGTTAAGATTCCGGATACATCAGGAAACCGGCGGATACATAGGTGACGGATTGTAAATAGTACATTACTCAATGGGATGAATGTATCTAAGAAGGGAGGGATGTCTTCGAGAGGGGATAATTGATATCGAACTCCCTAATAAGTCAAACATTAAGGCTTCCGTTTCTTCATGTGTTGTGCACTGGGAGGGAAGCATTTACCTAGACTCTCACTTTTTAAAACTTTATATAGGAGAAATGCCTAATCATAAATTACTATATTCATTTTTTTGGTAAGATCATAAACTACTATATTCATGACCATTTAATATTATAATTAAAGTAACTTTTGATAGAGAAATTGAAATAAGTTCCCATGGTTTATCAAGGAACTCAAAAGTTCATTCTTATATACCACGCATAATATGAGCAGCTCACATATGATTATAGAGCACTTTTTTATCTCACTTAGTATGAGCGGTCCACAAAACACTATCAAGTAGATCATTTAAATACACTATGCAGCAGACCATGCGCTTGAGTGACAACAGAAAGGTATTACCAAAAAATAAGTCAAAATAGAGTTACAACACTATGAATGAAGAGATTGTTTACTTGATATGTTATTTTCCTTCTCTCGGTCTTATCACAACCTAGTAACTTACGACCGTCAGCTTGCAGCGTCTCGTTTCATTATCTACCAAAAAGCACAAAAAGAGATCTGAATGCTTAAATGGCATAACCCGCTAGCAAAAATTATTGAACACATCCAAATAACACTCCAAAAATATAAGATACTTTTCAATTTTATAAATTAACTATTGTTGGCACACTACTAAAAAACATTTTTAGGGACATTTGTTTAGAGGCAATAAATAAATTGCCACTAAATGCTCCCTACATTCGAGTATTACCGACATTTGGGAATTTGCCATGCTCCCTTCATTCGAGTATTACCGGCATTTGGGCATTTACAAGGAAAAAAAATATAATTACTAGCGATTAAAAGTTAATTCTGTTATATAATTTTTACTTAATATATATTCTTCCTAAAGTCTATTTCCAGGTCAAATCCCTCTACAAACAAATTCAGCCATACAGATAAGGGAAACCGTCTCTTCCTCATCCTCCAAATACACCCATATGAATTAGAGAAAACCTCTCTTCCTCATCGGTCATGGTGCAAACTCGTCTCTCGCGTACTTACCAGGTAATCTATGTACTCTCCTTGTCTCTGTTCCTGCTCTCTCACTAGGTATTCTATTTTTGATCTTTGCAAATCCATCTCTCTTTTGTTTCCTCTCCCCTTATTGAATTGATGTAGGTTCATGCACTCACTCTTCACCTTTTGCATTGACCTATTTGGTTAATAACGTATGTATGATGATGTGTAATGATACCTGCGTTATTGATTTCTTATTGATTCAGTTTTTATGTGAAATTTTCTTTTTTCCATCAGTTAAATGTGCAATTTTGAGTATTGTAATATTAGGAGTTGCTATAGAGATGCTATAGACCCTCGGCTCAAAAGAGATGTTTATGAAGCAGAAATGCTAGAAAAATATATCAGCAAAAGAGCAAGAGATAAAGCACGGAAGCAACAACGAGTAATATACATTAAAAATAAGAGAACACACGACTACTTAATAATCTACTGAAGTACGTAATAGAGAGTAAACATATATATATTTGTTGTCATTCCCCTAAATTAGCAAAAGAGAATCTCATGAATTATTGAGAATCCTCAATTAGAATCTAAATATATGAGTATTAGATAACTTTAAGCTCAAGATTACACACTAAGATGGGAAAGAGGCAATTGAGAAAACTGGCCCAATGAAAAGATTTTGAAAATTCATATCTCATAAGTAGGTTGTCAGGTCATTTGAGAATCCTTATTCTAGTATCACCAGATCCAGTACAAATCAAGCGCTAACTATGATAGCTTGAATGAAACTTCTCAAGTAGAGAATCTTCTTAAAAGAAATTTAAGGGACCACATTCCCATAAACTTTTTGAACAAAAGTAAGCGATTTCCTATATTTTTGGATTTAAAAAAAAGTAGATACATCATTGACTTTTATATGAAGAACACAACAATACGCATACTTGAAAAAGTCAAATTTGTTGAAAATCAATAAATAGTATTTTATTCAAAGTATTCGTCTATCACTTGTTTCTCCATCAATCAAGATCTGACACTGGAGTATATATTTTTTGAAGTGATAGTGTTATTAAAAAAAAGCGTCAAAAACATGTTATTACTTCAATTGGTTATTCGTACTTTAATTGTTGTTGTGTGATTCTTGTGTTGTCTTACCGTAAGAGAGGGTAATATAAAAGTAAGCTTTATTTTCAAGCATCATTGAAGATTCCAAATATTTTAAAAGATTATACATCTTTACAATAGTATACTGGATTTACATGAGTATTTAAAAAGCTCATAAACAGATCTTGACAATTAAAACCTGAAAAATGCACACTTGTTTCATTCAAAATCAACAGAAGACAAAAATTTAGGTGCATTATCCGCCTCAAATTAGTTGTTAATCCACACAAAATACATCAAAAGGGCATAATGTATGTCGAAAACGAAAACAACTGCTAACATGTATATAAAACTTCAAGTATACATATTGTTATTAAAGAAATTATATCTCTCTAATTTATCATGATGATGCATCTTCCAGTGATTGCAAACTATATAGTAATATAGTGAAAATATACGAAGAACGAAACATAACAAAATATTGTTAGTGCTATCAGGCATATTATCGAATACCTTATGTGCGCAAAGTGTCATAGCATAGAGAAGTAGTGAAATATGAAATTACTTTGCCAAAACCTGTACAAATATTAACCCCTGCAAAAGAAGTAGAATCAGAGAAAGTCTTCTAAAAACAAAGAAATTCAAGCCAGAAATGAAGAAAGCACATGAAAAGTTTAACATTCAATCACAAAAAAAGCGTATTGAGATGGAGGAACAATGCAAGCCCAAGAAAACTTAAAATTACCAATGTGTCCTTGTTCGTTCTCCAAACTCCCATTTCTAAATAAGAAGAGAAGAACAAACATTTAAACAAATTCTTATCATGCAAATATAGTACATCAATAAATTACTTAAAAGCAAAAATAAGTAAATAATATCACATCATAGGAAAAAAATTTATGAGACAAATGAAGAATAGATAAAATTGTAGATTGGTTGTTGGAAGGACTATTTATTATATGAGTCCGAACTAAGAACAAAAAAATAGTATTTATAGGTTCGTGCATTTTCCAAACAGAAATGAAAATAATTTCAATTTTTTCTAAACAGAATGAAACACAATTAGTGGTAGTTACGATTAAGCAAATGCAAAAAATTAGTAACGTAGATTGATTTGAAGAATTAATGATTAAAAAATGTAATTAATAAATATTTTAAAGATTCTAATACATCACATAATAAATGGAAAATAATTGAAAAAATGTCAAAAAATTGAGGGAAAAAATAAATAAATGTCATTCTTGGGTTTAGAAGCATTTCATATTACCTCCTCTACATTTAGCTTTATTATATATATAGAATTTATGTGATATAAACGGGTTTCGATTGATGAAAAATAGATTTTTAGGTCACGATTTGTTTATTTACAATGTATGATATTTTCCTTTTCCCGACTATTCTTAAATACTACTTCAAAAGTTTAAGGATATACTAAATTATAATTGCATTAAAGATATACAATTAATTTGCATAACTTAGAAACATCAAAAGTAGATATAAAGCCTAAATTATTTATGCTAAAAGCTTCAAAAGTAGACAAAATGATCCCACATTATTTGTGTTAAAATTCAAAAACAGTCTTGAATATTGTTATGTAATTCTTTAAGTGAAAACAATCGTGAATGCAAACACCTCTTTTTAAAATGATGTATCATATTATATAAACAAGTAAATAGGACTAATTGTATGACTTAAATAATATTTTTGAGTTATTTTTTAAAAACACTGAAACCCTAACGCCACCCCTAATATCTTAAATTATCCCCTTTAGAAAGTTCAAAGGTTTTTATGTAAATACTCTCGATAAGCTGCATCAAATCAGAACAAGAGCTCCATTTATCTGATCAGTCGTCAATGTAGGTACATCCCAATCACTCGTAACAAATTTATATGTTTTACTTCTCTTTCTCTCAAATCCCCGTTGTTGATTATAAAACTTATCAGCTCTTTTCATTATTATTTTTTAGGGTGGATCATTTTCTGAACAAGTTTCAAATAAAAAAGGTGAATTCATCATGAATGAAAGAACTGGACGTACAGAAATCAACAATGATGAAATTTTTTGCCACTTTCTAATAAACCCTGTGTTGGTATGATTCTTACAAAGAGCAGTGTCAAGCCCATCTACAGTTTGATAACTCTCATTTCCTCCCTCCTATTTCTATATAAAACTCCCTCTTTTATTAGTATTTATTTAGAAATTGTCCTTTGTAGTGGTGATTCTCATCCTCAATTAGAGGTTTTCTGGTGAAACAAAATCATCTTTGTTAGGACGCTTCATAAACTAGTGTTGGATTTTTTTGGGTTGATATGAATTTAGTGGGACTATGGGTATTGGATGTGTAACGACTCGAGAGTATACCCTAGAAGTAAGAGCACCCTTAAGTCGCCACACGGCATACTCGACCTCTCAGAGGTCTTATACAACCCCTTAGACGTCGTTCATCGCATATATATATATATATATATATATATATATGAAAGGTAGAGCGGAATTAAAAAATTTCACAACAATAGTTCAAATCTTTATTGAATCATAAGAATGAACTATGTCTCGCCATGGACATCTTAGACACATAAAATACCTTTGGGTCACAACCCTTACATCAATTTAAAAGTAACTATAGTCTATTACAAAGTCTTTTTGAAAGGAAACTAAAACATAACTATGTGCTCGAATCATATGAGGACATACCAAGTCTTCTTGAGAGAATGCTATTCCCAAGCGTCGCTTCTAAGAGACTCCTCGCTTGTCACCTACACTTGTAGAAGTAGAATAACATATGGAATTAGCACATTGAATGTACTAAGTATGGTGAACATGCAAGAAAACCATGCTAAAAACAGGCATTTACTTTATAACATACTTTTCATGCTCTTTTGATAGAAACCTCATAAAACAAGTATAACAACCACCTTTAAGTAACTCATAAGAGAAAACCATAATCATACACATAAGAATTTAAACCTCCTACCAAGATTTATCCTATGACCCACCTAAATAAGATATGAATAGACCGCCCACACAACCCCTTCACACCCACCTAAGTGATTCTCCAGACGTCCCAAAGTAAGATTATTCCCTTTTAATCATTTAGACTTCTCACCTAAGGTTACTATAAGACTCACCTAAGTAATACATGAGGACCGCCCATACACCCTCTTCAATCCTACCTAAGCAATCCTCAAAGTACCCTAGGTAATACCATTTCTATTCAAAATGTATTAACTAAGTGAACCATATTAATTAAGCCATTTAATAGACAATCAAACAATTAGAGGACTTCACATAATGGTCTTGGAAAAGACCTATGGAACCCATTCTTGCATCTTAAAAGCCTACTCGTGCCATGTGTAGATAATGTCCCATTCCACTACCTACACGTTATAGAACCAATCCAATAACTAGATTGTACATCCCACATGATGAGAAAAGGCACTAACCGACATAGATACTAGCTAGGTATGGGAATCGGAAGTTACCCTACTCCGAGGAGGGTGTTCTACTTGCCAAGGGTAGAACTACGATACATCCCATGTTGGCACATGGTTAATGAATATCAAGGGTTTCTTTGTACTATAGTATCATCTTAGTAGAGATACTACCACAAGCATATTCACTCGGTGCTTTTCCTTTATTCTCATATATTAATCATTCACTAGGTGTATTAGAGAAGGTACTATTACTATGCCATACCAACTCTTAACACTTTTTCTTTCCAAGGATGGGTCCACTAGGGCTACCAATCAAGGACTATTAGGATAGCTCTTATGACTTCCTTAGAGATGGTTTTATGTCTTTCCTGCAAACATATCCCTAAGTCCATCATTCTACTCAAGAAGGATACCATTACGGTCTTTCACTTTAATGCTTCTATTAACCTTCTTTTCTATACTCAAGGTTCTATGCTCTTGAACTTGTTTTATTATTCAAGGTCCTATATAAGTCATCCTTAGAAGGCCACCATCTTAGTTCTGCCGATCCTAGACTTTCATTCATTCATACACATACATGACAAATGTGTCTAAGCCTACTAAGTCAAGAGTTCACATTCACATAACTTTCATGTATCAAGTAGAGGGACCTAAGTCTACCAATCAAGACACAACATCATCAAATCACGTATTCAATAACATTGAAGTACCATGTATAGACAACTAAGTCTACCCCCACAAGATACAACATTATTCTATAAGGACACTTCTTAGTCCTTCATCATCATATATCATCAATTCGATAAGAATTATAACAGTAACTCTCATACAAGATCATATAGCCATTACAAGAGTACTTTACTTAATAACTTCACATTATACAAGATCAAGAATATATCATATCATCCTTCACTTTACATATTCATATAATCCATCACATCTTCAAGATGATCATATTACTTCAGATAATAATGCCAAAAAAGGCCATGTTCATAACAATTATAACACATAGACACCGCCACCATAAGTGGATCATACTAATAAATACAATTCAATATAAATTCTATAATAAGTAGAGGAATTAGGTCAACTCAGCACCTCCCAATCATCATCATCACCATTCCTTAGCCTTTTCCACCAATTCACTTTACAAAGGCTCTTACCATTAGTCATGTACACAATACTAAGCCAACAACCAATCCATATCAATGATCCAACAACATAAAATATGAATATCATCATTATAAGTCAGGTTAGAAACAATTATATCATGATCTATACATAATTCAATAGCCCAATACAATCTACACATGAACTCACTAAGTTCAAGTCATGATTAATTGACCCTCTTTAGAGCCAAAATTAGGAATTCAAGGAATACATGGATTCATGGAGTTTTTTTATCTTGAAACATTCAATTAACATCAATTACTTCACAAAACATTGATTTAAATCTTTTCATGCAAGAACCCTTGCTTAGAATTAAAAATAGGAATGTCTATGTTTTTGAACATCTTTGGAAAGCCTTTGAAATTGGCTCCTTGAATGAAAGAAGAGTCAAGGATGAAATCACCATACCTTAATTGAAGAAATCCCACGAAATAAGTCTTGAAACCTTGGAGAATTCGGCCTTCTTCCTTTGAAATTGAAGATCCTTCAATGAGGATCTAATTAGAGAGAGAATTTTAGAAAGAATGGATAGCTTATAATTTTTTGATTCTAATTGAGGGTTGGTTTTTTTTATTAGGGTAATGGGTGTATAATAACCTAAAATCCATATATAATACATTCCCAAAATACCTAAAATACCCCTACATTAATTGGACCTTTTTAGACAAGTCAAACTTAACTTAAATTTTCGGAATTATCGTCGGGGAACAAGTCCGCGTCATGGAGCTGTTCCCTCTATATTTTTCAAAATAATTTTTGGGACAGTAGATTCCACGATGTGGACCAAAAATTTGGCCCTTAGTGAACCATGTCCACTACGCGGACTGGTTTCATCTATGCAAAATTTGATGCCGTCATGGGCAGCTT
This sequence comes from Solanum sitiens, assembly GCA_016801875.1. NCBI lineage: Eukaryota > Viridiplantae > Streptophyta > Magnoliopsida > Solanales > Solanaceae > Solanum > Solanum sitiens. The sequence goes on from JABWTJ010000258.1 coordinate 1,266,541, forward strand.
GTTGGCCCGAGGTTTGGTCCTCCTCAAGGACCCCTAGGGTGGTCCTTGGGGAGTCGTAACCAGACATTTTTGACCCTAAAGATGGTCATCAAGGTGTTAGGGTCATCCCAACTGATTTTAGACTCCAAAAAACACATAATAACAAATACAACATACAAGGACACACTAGGACACACTTAAGACTAGTTTCCGGACGTCTTGGTCGTCCTTGGACGTTTTCACTTCCAAACTCTGCAAACTGACTTCTAATGCTTATATTCATTTTGAGGGTCGTTACTGGATGGAGAAATGATTTCCTATCCTTTTACAAACTTTATTAGTCAGAATTTTATTTTTATAAATAAGAGATATTCATTTTCTAAAAGGTCTTCTTTTTATTTTTTTCAATTGTAGAAATCTCATTTGCATGGTATTGAATATGTCACGACCCGGGCTACCCCCTAGGACTGACACAACGTACTTCACTTCGAAGGAGTCTCATATAAGTTAATAACCATCATTACATAAGACATAAGAATAATGCGGAAAACTTAAAACTTTTACATTAGAAGTAGAACTTTCTTCATATATGAAAAATAGGAAGCTAGAATCATTACATCATCTAAACATAAATGTATAAAAGTTATGACTCATCCCTTACATTAATAGTAAGTATTATCATAAGGAAATATAGTATAGTCCTTAATAAGGAAAGTAAACTACAACTAGAATCTATAATATCCCATACTCAGAATTGAGGACTCACCGAAACTTGGAGGTAGCAACCCAAGTTTTCTTGAAGAATGGACTAAGAGCACCTCAACAGCCCGAACATACACTCATAGGAGATGTAGAAGAGAAGGGGTTAGTACAAAAGCAATAAGTATGGAAACATGCATAAAAATACTTAATTATGCTTAAAATATACATTGTAGTGAAAACCATTTATGCACATAAGGACAAAATACAAGTCATAATAGCCTTCCCATATGATTTTTCGTAACATGGTAGGGCCATAACCTTAGCAACCCTAAAAGCATACTTGTGCAATGCATAGTTGGCATCCCATAATGCCAACTATAATAAGTATCCATTTTATAATCACCTTAGTTACACATATCAACATTAGATCCCATCATAATCCATAATCATACATAAGTGAATAATCATATTTATCACATATACATAAGGAGAGTCATATCTTAACAACAACCCACTCAACGTATATCATACCTTCATGTCTTACCATAGCATCATGGACTCACCCATATTCTCTTTCAAAGACTAATTGTGCAATGTAAACAATGAAGTCACATACCCCCACTTCTACGAAGTAGATTTATCAAGAAATCACAAGTATGGTTCAAGTCATATGAATTATCTTATTACATAGGGAGAATTGCCTTAACCAACACAGACCATGAGAGCTATATGGAATCCGATGACATATAACCCCACACCGAAAGAAGGTGTTATACTTGCCTAAGGTATAAGTAAACATATATAGCTATAATGTGGATCTGCTAGCTAAGACCTGCGGGCACATAGTTATGGGATAGGAAGATTGCTTCTAGAAACCCGGCCGGTTAAACTAGTGGGAGATTTTACATCTCATTAGATCATATGTAGAAGACCCGGCCTAAACTAGCGGGAAGGTCTCTACCTCATTCGCCATATCCACTCGGTTCTAAGCATTATTCTCCAACTTATACATAGCTAAGGTGAATTGTAATTTCATATGTGAAGGAGTACATTACCCTTCATTCAACCGAATTCATACATAGATCATGGATTCCACATGGTGAGAACTACCTTTCACCTTAGAATAATCATATAATCATCCAAGACAATTAATATATAGTCATATCTAATAGTAAAGGAAACTAGACTTTCAACAATACCATATCTCACACCTTACTAATTGGATTTTCACCATTTAAGTGGAACATAACTTCATACATAAATATATAAAAGTAAGCACCTCCACCTTTCAAGTGGATCAAACCATTCATATATAAGAATCTTGGACATAGGATTACGTTCATACATTACCTTCAAGGTCATAATTCAAGATTCAACACTTACAATTTACCCTTCAAGGGTCATAGATCATATTATGAAATCACACTTAGAATTACTACTATAAGCATGGAATAAAAAAGAATAATTACTAAATCCACATATATACTATCCCTCATATTCATAATACATAAAGAAACCCATCATAATTTTCATAAAGTTTGGGGCACGTAGAAAATACATGGGTTGAAGGGAAATTTAGCAATAAAACCCTAATTAAATGTCAATTTCATTATAATATAGGATAACCAACATAAAAAAATATTTTTGAGAAGAACCCAAGGTTAGAATCAAAACCCTAATTTTGAACAAATTCCCAATTTCAAAAATAGTAAAGGAAGGGATTCAGGGGGAAACGAATCCTATGAATGAAAGTTAAAATAACTTGTTTGAAGCTTTACCATGAAATTGAGATGAAAAACTTGGAACTTGAACCCTTTCCTTGAGTATTTAGTGTTTTTCAATGGAGGAAAGAAATTTGTAGAGAGAAATATTTGACAGAATTGTGTTTGGGAGAATATTTTTGGTTTTTGAGTTTGAGTCTTGTAAAAGGATGAATAAGACTTACAACCCTATTTATATTTTACCCCTAAACTACCCAAACACACCACATTAATTGGACTTAAAAGTAAAATACTAAACTAACCTTCATAAAAAAAAACGTCCTGGTTCATGAGCCACATGGTGCACCACGACTCGTGGTGCTTGTCGTGAGAATTGAGGCAGTAGCTTTTTCAAGCTTGCTAATTCCTACAAAAACAAAGTCAAGTTCACGAGCCCCCGAGCCCCTTCCCCTCGTCAAGTGCACCACGGCCAGTTATAGTACCTGTGGTGCTTTGGGCACTAGCTCCCCTAAGTGTCCCATTTCCTACAAAAACTAAGTGAGTCTCACGCCCCACCTCACGAATCGTGGAGTGGACCACGACCAGTGTTCACCTCGTGAGGTTTGGGGCAGTGTCTAGGACACTTGGGGCTCATAAACCTTCCAATGACCGTGGTCTTGACCACGAGCCATGGTGGTTGCTTTGGAGCCTTGAGGCAGTAGCTCCAAGTTTGGGCTTGCCTCTTTTGCTTGGCACTCCTCTATTAGGCCTTGACTCCTAACCACCTAAAATGATTAGATGGTCTACTTACTTAGGGGAAATTATTTTTATTAAATTAACCTTACGTTTAGGCTCTAGTTCAACCTAGCATTTGCCGGAGTGTTACATAATAACGGGTGGGAGAAAAAGAATTTTAGTTTTGGAGTGGCGCTTTCAAGATTAAATGTTCTTGGTTATAGACGCAATGTTTAGGTTCAAATATATATTTATAAGGTTAGAGTTGGATACTTTGGGTGTTTTCATATTCTTGAATTTTATTTTGCTAAATTTCTTTGAATGTTTGACAGTACTTACCCAAGAAAATAAACAAAGAGCTTCCTTTTGCTGGAGCCTCTACAGTCCTTACTTGTGGTGGAAAGAAGTGGAACTTGTTTTATGGTGGAGCCAAAACTAAATTCAAATAGTACTGGATGAATTTTTTTTGCGGATGATAACATTAAAAGAGGGGATAGACTTGTGTTTGAACTCTTTGAGTGTAACTCTTACAAAATAAAATTCAAAATTCAGATTCTAAGAGAAGATTTTCCAGCTGAATTGGTTCCTGAAGATGTGGAGGGTATAAACACCGACAACCCAATAATAATTGATTAAAAACTTTATCATTTCTAGTAGAACTTTCAATTTTCAGGAATTTTTTTTATCGATATCAGTAGTTTCAGTTTCAAAAATTAAAAACTTTATCAATTCCAATAATTTCATGTCTGATGTATGCCTCATTTTATCAATACTACTTTTTTGGGATTTGTGGTTTAATAATGTTGATATTATTTATAAAAATATGTATTAAATTATTACGCAACACATGTGCAGAGATAGTAATATATTAAATGCTTATATTCACAGCAATTCATTTTGAAATTTCTATTTTTTTAAAAACATGCAAATCTAAAATTTCCATTTTACATTAACTAATTCAAACATCAGATTTTAAGAATGATTTGCATATGAAACTTAATGATTATGCCTAAGAAAGTGCCTATGATAAAAATTGACATCCTCACTATAGTCCGATGTGAATTTATGGTTATGTGTTTTATCACATTGTCGACATTGAATCATATCTTCATTTAATTTCTTAAATATCGTCACATGAGACTTGTTTTTGCTCGTCTTCAACTGGTAGGAAGTTTATCCATGTAAATATTGAAAATTCAATATAATAAAAGAAAAACTTGTAAAGTTAACAATTTTTAGCAATTTAAGAGAGAAGTGAAGAAGGGGTGGCTAATTATATATTTTTAAAATGTAATTGGGCGATTAAGAATGCGGTGAGGATTTGTTCTTAAATATTTATAAAAAGGAAAATAATGAAAAAAATTTAAAATAGGATCGATTGAGCCTTTCGGAATGTTATCCCAACGGCGGAACAAATTGAAAATTATATTCCCAAAAAAAATTGACAGTTGAATTAATTTGTCTAATAAGTTATAAGTTATAACTCTCAACTAATCTTTGGATAAGCAATCTATCTCTGATGTCTGATCATAGCATGTTCATATTTTTTCAAGAAAATGTTATTTTGATATTTCTTATTTATGTTGACGACATTGCCCTTTTTGAATCCCCACGGAGGCTTGTTTTTGAATGTAAAGCATCCATGAAATCTAAATTTGAAATGAAAGATCTTTGTTTTATTTGCTCATTTGACCATTACAAAATAGATGTGCAGATCTTTTTTTTTTAATCTGGTGTTTGGTAGCCACATCAGAGTCCGATTAAATTCTAATTCACACCAGGAAGTTCACATTAAGAGGGATAAACCACTATCTAACAAAGACGACTCCATAAGGGATCTAACTCAAGACCTCTAGTTAAGAATGAAGGAGTACTTACCACTCACCACAACCTTGTCGGTAGATGTGTACATCTTTATTTTTCTAGAGTATAGTTTTATACCACCTAATAATTGCAAAACAACCTCTCTTTTCTCCGCTAGTCTTGAGTCTTACCTCCTATAGAAATGTTTATAGTGTTATTCGGGGACGAATGTTCCTAAGGGGGGAGTATTGAAACACCCAGAAATTTTCATGACCTATACTATATACTAAAATGTCAAGTAATAATGATTTTAGTTCAAAAAAGTGTAAATAACATGTATGATAAGTCTCGGAGTCATAGCATTAAGGAAAGGCCTTAACGTCCGGAAACTAGCGAAATTTAACTAGTTGACGTCCCTATTTTTGGTGAAGGTTTCTGAGGGTCATATGGAGTCCAAAACTTGTAAAAAGACTTTTTATAGGTAGAATGTAGTATAGAGAGTCTAAACATCCGATAAAGACACCTCAAGAACCTTCGGAAGGGTCCTTGGGAAGGACCACATCATGGGTGGGCACGCTTCCGAAGAAGCCTGCGAAAGTCAAGAATCAGAAGGCTACTGTGCGATGCGTATCTACCACGGACCTCACTTCCTCAAATTATTTCTGGGAAATAAAATGCGTGTTGGCCCCGCGACGAGGAGACACTTCCCAGATATAGTAAAAGTATTATTTTGGGTGTTTTGACTTCACAAATAAACCCATTTAAGTGAGGGGTCTTTTTGGGTAATTTAATGGGTGACTATATAATGTATTAGGGTCAGTTTTAGGTCAATTTTATCACTCAAATAAAGTCCCAAAACTTGAAATAAAAAATCTTTCTCTCTCCCAAAATTCTCTCTTCCTCCAAAACTCCATTGAAGACCATTAGAGCTCCAAGAAGAAGATCAAGCCTTTAAGTTTTTCAACCCAATTTCGTGGCTTTCTCCTCTATAAGGTATTATTTCTTTCACTCTTAGGAATCCTTTCCCCAAGAGGTACTTCAAAAGATGATTTCTAAATCCCCCCAAAACAAGGGTTTTTCTCTTCACATGGATCTTCTTTCTAAAACGAAATTGTGAATCAATTGTGATAAAATATGATGAATTAGTGTTGTTTAAGTGTGAATTAATGGTTAATTGATTAATTCCTATGAGTTTTCCCTTGACCCATGTCTTTCCCCTAAATACCTAATTTCTTGGATTGATTTGGTGAATTGTTGAGGGTGATGAACATGTCACTTGTTTACTTTGATTTTAGTTATGTTAATACTTCATGAATTGTCATATTTCATATGTTTATTGTGAGTTCTTGGGTATTGAAGTATGAAGTCCCATGAAGGGCAATGAGGTATTATCTTGATTCTCCTTTGATCTCAATTATGCAAGGTGAAATCTACTTATCTGATAATGATGCTATAGCTAATTGTGTTGTTGTGATGTTGGTGATAAGGATCCCTCATCCCTAACCCTAGATCTATGAATTGGCTATGAAGTATCTAGTTATGTTATCGTATTTTCATTATATGATTGAATGTAGTTTCTCATGATTATAATGTTGGGTCTAAAGTGAAAGGATAGTTCTCACTTATAATCACATATGAGCTATTATGATAAGATGTTCACCTAAGGGTCTAGAATAGGCTAATGTGAACTTATATGATGATATATGATGATTAATAAAGGGAATAATTACTTAGCACTGAAAGGGCATGTAAATGATATGGAGGTCTCATGTTAGTAAGTCCGGCCTCCCACATGAGTTTCTTCACGTTAGTAAGTCCGAATTCCCAATATATGTGTTTTATCATGAGATGGAAACCTGCACGTCAGTAAGTCAAGGTTTCTAGAAGCAAACTCCTTGTCCCTTAACTGTGTGTCCGCATAGGACTCTAGCTTAGTGGATCCACCTAGATAGCTACGTACGAATGGTTGCAATTTAGGCAAGTGTTAACCCTCTCTTTTTGATGTTGGAGTATAACACCGGATTCCATGTAGCTCACATGGTCTCATGTCGGTTATGACATTTCTTTCCCTAAAGTAAAAGTATGAACAAGTTATGTATGTGAACTTTTATTAGGGTTGTCTTAAAGGCGACTACATAGTGTGAGGGAGGGTATGGGACTTCTCTTACACATTGCACATGTGGGATCCAATAGGATGATGCTATTAGTGTTCTTTTATGACTATGACTATGATTATGATTATGTTTATGATTATGTTGGTAAGCTATGACTAGTGTTGATACAATAAACATGATATATATGAGAATATGTTGTAAGTATGAAATGAGTTGCTTAATGTGATACTTAGCTTTGGATAGGGTTATGGGGCTTTATTCTTTGCATTGCACTATTGTTGCTTGAGTTACTTATATGTTGATATAATTATGATGTTCCTTACATGTGTATATTAAATTGTTGGTCATTTTGCATAGTTTTAACTAAATTGTCTTTTCTCATGCATTAACGATTTTTATGCATATGAACCATACTTAGTACATGTGTTTTGTACTGACCCATATTTCTTCCGTTTTCCCCCAAACATTGTAGGTTCGGGCCATTGAGGTATCATTGAGGCTAAAGCAATAGGGCTTGGACTAGACTTTCCAAGTTTTGAGTATGGCCTCTAGTTCGAGGATGCTACCAAACACTCTATCTTAGTAGTACTTGTATTGGCTAGTAGACATTCATTTCTTTCCGATTGTTGAAGGTATTGATGTAAGCCCTATGTGGCAATTATGGATTTGTATAAGAGCTTTTCCCGGATTGTTTGACTTCGTTAGATGGTTAATATGAGACAAAGTATTACACCAAATTGCTATGCGTTGTTATGGTCTATTGCGAGAAGCCAATGTATGCTTCCTATGTAGAGGTCTATGTAAACCTCCTTGCTATATAAGCAAAAGTTTTAATTTTTCCGCGTTTTTGACTTATGATTTGCTATGACGAATGCTAAGAGGCTTGTCTTAGTCCTCTTAGAGGATGACGACGCCGGTTACACCTAGGGGGTACTTTGGGTCGTAACACTTAAAACTAATTAGGCAATGATGTATAGTGAACTAATTATGATGATTTTAAGGGAGAGCCCCGTGATATTCATAAACTATGCACATTTGACTCTCTTGATGAGATACTTAAGCAACTCTCTTCGAATTTGGTTATCCTTATGGTTAAAAAAAAAGTTTTTTTCCTTGTTCAAAAATTATATTTTTAAAATTCTTTATTCATAAAAAAATAAAATTATCTTCCCACCCCCACCCAACCACAAAACAAACATTGGAATGAAGAACACTTAATTATTGGTTAAATCAGTAACAAAAAAAAAAAAGAGAAGCAAAATAATTATGGTTGCCTCTTTTATCTTTTCAAAAAGAAAAAAACTTTAACGGATCATGCGACTTGAGTTTTACTTTGATGAGATACTTTAGTTACTCTTTTTAGATTCGGTATGTCTTATAAAAAGGTTTTATTTGAGAAGCTATAATATTGGATTGTTGAGTAACAAACATGTACTTATAAGAGCAACAATGTTGGAAGACTATCTGAACCTATTATCGAAATCGCCTTTTTACATCATGATCTCAATTGGTCATACCTTATTAGAATGTTAAAATGAGATCCTCTATTTGATCCTGAAGAAGAAACTACGTCGACAGTTGTATGGATATATTTTCTCATATTTCCACCAAATTTCTTTGGAAGAAAGACCATTTTAGCAACAAATATGGGTAAGATGCTTCATGTAGACATGGCGACAAGGAATCAAACAAGACCAGGTTATGCAAGAGTGAAGGTAGAAGTGGATTCATTGGGGAGATTTCACATATTGGCCTGAAGAATAGGAATGGAGAAATTTAGAAAAGTGAATCCGGATAAAATATGATTACGTTCTAAAATATTGCAATACATACATGATATCAAGGAAATAATGAGGAACAATGCTATGTAGAACATCCTGATATATACCCAAAGAAGGAGATTGTTGACAAATTAGTGGCAAATAGCAATGAGGAGGAAAGAAAATCTAAGAAGATAGGTAACGACAAAGAGAAAGCGAATAATACTCAACAAAACAAGACTTAGTTACGGTACAAAAGAAAGAATAAAGAAGAACTTCAACATGAACAACCGAGTATGCCTCATTACATCAATGTGTTGGGGAGTTTGGAATTATGAGAACAAAATGAAGAAATGTCATAAGAGAATCTATGATGTAATTCTCAATGAAAAAGAAAAGCCTACAGTGTTGAAATTCAATTTTGATCCTCCCCAATATAGATTAATCATCAAACTTCTTCAATTTTCAATAATTTAAAATAATTAGTTTTAGAGAATTACAAAAAAAATAGTTTGCAAGTTATTTAGATAGATTTGTCACTTTTTATTATTTTTACATAAATATGTCTATAATTTGTATAATTTATGAATATTTGAAAATCATCTCAAAAGATTTTATTTTTGTAGTTAATCAATTTAGTTTAAATTGTGATTATTGTTTTGAAGTATTAGAAGGTAGAAAAAGAAAACAGATGAGGGGTATAGAAGAAAAAATATACATACAAAATATTTGTAGAAAATACAGAGGTTTAGGGTTTGATTTTATTTCTTGGAGTCTACTTTCTCATTCACTGCTTGGAGTTCATTTGAGCTAATTTGTGGCTTTGGAAAGCTCTTATATTTCTTGTCGTCCCAGTCGCTGCTCGGAAAAAGGAAATATCCATTTCCCTTTATTAAATTTATCTTCGTCTCGTGTTTCTGTTGTATGGAGTTTTTGGTTTTGATTATATTGTTATTGTTCACTTTCTGATCATTTCCTTAATGGTGATACCGAGTTGTCGTTTTAGCATTTGAATATAGCTAAGTGTTACTCCTCTTTCTGATAAAATATGTTGTTGCGTTATTGATCTAGTTTAAGCTATGTTTTGATCAAATCTTCCCCATCTTTTGTTATAGTTTTAGAATATATCTGGTTGAGTAGCATGCTTTAATACTTTCCAGTTGTGTTTAATCATATTATTGCTTGATTTTTGTAAATCTCAAATAGATCGATCATTAGTATAACGCCCCATCTCTCGAAAATGGTTGTATTTGTTTGTTCTTACAAGCTGCCAAATATTTAAATATTGACATGATGATTTTCTACTTTGGATTGCTATTTTTTATCTTATGAGATTGTTGTTATTTGTTTGCTTCCTTATTATCCTATGATTAATAATGTGTGTAGGTTTATGTCTACTAATTATATGAGTTTATACTACGTGTATGCCTTATAAATTGACAAATATTTTCTAATCAAATACTCATTTGTATTCCTCTCTTTGTTTTGTTGTAAAACGTCATGAGAGTCTAGTTGGACTCAAAATCTCCTTATTTGCATGCCAAGGGGCCATGGAGGCCCTAAACTCTCCCCTCGAGTCGATTCTTTGGTCAATTGAAGCGGAATGGTAGCCAATGTACAATTTTGGAGGCTGATATACAGGTCTTGGAAGCAAAAAAATGCAGGAAATCAAGTAGATACATGTTGTATACATTGACAAAAACATCAAGTATACACTGATATAAGGTAAGTGAATACAGAGGATACATGGACAAAAATATACCAGGCCCAAAACAAAGTGCAGCAGCAGTCTTAAAAGATTGAATCACTTGAATTCTGATAGATAGACGAAAATTGGGTCTACTGGCCCAAAAACTTGATATTTTGGCTAGAAGAGACGAGCATCTTTAAAGGATTGAATAGGATATTTGTAAAATTCTTTTGGGTAACACTTGAAGTCATAAAGGAAACATTGGGCAGATCAAGAGGAAATTTGTTACCCTTAAAAAAAGAGGAATTGGATTTAGACCACTGCATGATATTTCTACCTTTTTTTTTGGCAAAGCTATGATGGAATTTTAGAACTCTAACTACCTCACTTTGGAGTAGATACATGGAAAATAAATATTTCAAAAAACTTTATCCTATAATTTTCAGCAACTCATGTTTGGAGAAAAAAATGGTTGCAACAAGGGAAGAAGTAGAATATGATATATGGTGGCAACATAAGTTAAAATTCAAGCTTGTGGTTTGACAATTGAACAAAGTAACGGGCTCTATATTTCACACAAAGAGACATGGCATCAGAAAAGGATTATAAAATTTGGTAATATTGTATAGACATTCTAAATATGGGTAGACTATATATTCAAATATACTAAGTATGGTAAAGTATTTATTTAGACATTAGAGGTATTTTATATGCTTTTGCTTCTTAACTTCTTATGTATAAATATGGTTTTTGTTTCTTTTATTCATTGATGAATAGAATTATCAATTCTCCTATTTTCTTGTGTTTCTCTGTCTCGTTTTGTAACATGGTATTAGAGCCTCCTCAGGTTTTTGAAAACCATATTGACTATTCTATTTTTCTCATGGTATACTGCTTCATATCTTTGTTGGGTCTCTTCCGTCTTTCAAATTTGCTTCTTCTTTTTTTATTTGTTGACATTAATTTTTTTTTAGCGAATATCATGGAGAAGAATGATATTTCTTAACCTATTTATGTTGTTCTCAATGGATCTAACTATCGTCATTGGTGTAAGGCAATGCATAACTTTTTGAAAGGGAAAAGGTTTTGGCGATATTTCACAAGTGATTTAATCTGTCCAAAGCAAACTAAGACTAAAACAAATGAAAAAATTGTTGATCGTTTAGAAGATTGGGATAACCAAAATCATCAAATCATTACGTGGCTTCAAAATACTTATGTTCCAAGTATTCAACTCTAATTTGGACAATTTAACACCGCAAAAGAGGTATGGGATCATCTCTCTCAATGATATACCATTTCTGATCTTTCTCATAGTTTTCAATTGTTACACCCGTATCCAACACAGACCAAAAATTTGTTTTTCAGAAATTGCAGGTGCAATCTATGGTCACAATCTACGGACCGTAGTCTGATCTACGTCCCATACAGTGAGTCTGTGGTTCACCACTGTAGACCCTCCCCAAACTCAGCTAAAAAAAATCGACAAAGTTTCCACCCAAGACAGACCTACGGTCCGTATGTTAGACCACAATTTCTTGTCTGTATTAGTGGATCAAGACTCCTGTTACCCAGCCTCTGACATGAACTACAAACAACCACCACGGACCGTCGTTCAATCTAAAGTTCGTAGGTCTGAACGTAGGGTAAGGTTAATAGTTAGATATGGGTAAATTTTTGACTATGTCAATTTCAAATGGTCATAACTCTTAGCACAAAATGAATTAAGTGTCCTATAAACTATGATTTGATAGATAATTAAATCATCTTTCCAAGGCCACCGAGTTTGCTAAAATTGACCTACGAGTAAGAAGTTATGCTCATTTTAGTGAAGGTTCGAACAGACTCAAAAGACGGACCATTGATTAAACGAAAGCCCGTCAGTCCAATCCGTCGATCAGTCCGACAGTAGTTAATTCAGGGGTCTTCTGGTCTTTTCCCACTTCGTTGAACCCCTAAGATACATTGTTTGGACCCTAAGTCATGAGATTTTTGTCAGTTTAAGCCTACAAACATAACTAGAGCTTATATAAGTCAAATTCATTAATCAAAAGATAGAAAATTAGAAGCAAGAGAGGACCAAAAAGTCAGGAACCCTAGTCTAGAACGCAGCAAGCTTCCATCGGTTCCAGCTCCAAAACCTACAGATTTCTCCGTGGATTTCATCACCAATGGGTTCCTTTCTCTCATTGGGTCCCTAGAATACACTCAGTCTCTTGATTTCCTTATTATGAATATACCTAGGGTTTCTAGAATTACAACAAATCATCATGAATTAGTTATTAACATGATCAAAATCAGATTACCATGTTATTATTTAGTTTATTGCATGAATTTCAGAACCCTAGCTATGTATTTCTTTAGTTCTATTTACGCATGCTAGGTCAGATATTTTACTAATCCAGTTATACATGCCTCAGTTATAAATGCATCATTATCAGATTAATTGTTGCATTCTCCGTTTGCATGTTCAGTCAAAAATATATGTAAATCACTTAATTCATTGGGAGTAGCATAATACCAAGTTGGACTAGGGTCAGCGTACCGAAATAGTCCCAGAACTACTAGCCAAGTAGGTTGTAAGTTCCCTCTGTGGGCATCAATTTGGTGATCACGCCACCGTGCCTTTATACCTATGGCAGGGTATATTGGGTCTTCTCGATGTGGCGTATACATCAGACTCCACATTTAGCTCTTGTGGTCTTATTATCGGTTATTAGTAGTATCTACACTTCAGTCAGACTCCATTTCATTGACAATATTTATAGTTTAGTTAGTATTCAGTCTCAACATGTTATAAATTTGGTCATTGAATCAATTTAGCTCAGCATTCGGTTATCATGTTTAAAATATTATACTTGCTTTTGTTCTTGTTCAATTATCTTTTATTTCAGCTTTAATCTATCATACATGCTTAGTACCTTTCAAGTACTTACACATACGGGCGCCATATGTTCTCTTGATGTAGGTTCAGTTTCTCAGCATCCAGATCACGCTTAGATCGATTCCCGATCTCCAGTTCATCAGAATCAATGGTGAGTCCTCATTCCCTAAGGACAATAGTCATGAGTTTATTTCGTGTATTAGATTCAGTTTTTTTCTAGACTTAGCTAGGGTCTGTCAAAGTTAGAGGCTATTTTCAGACGTAGTTAGTTTCATCTTAATATTGAGTTAATATTTTTGTATATGGTTATTTTCCCCATCTTTTCATTTTAATTATGATTTAGCTTCCGCATTAGTTTATTATCTCTAGTATGCTCATGATCATGCCAGCAGGGTTAGCTTAAGATCACTTGTGGTCCTAGGTCTCGTGTCCTCGTCTCTAGGGGGTGTGACAAAATTGGTATCAGAGCACTATGTTTAAGTGTCCTAGGATCTCTAAAAAGCCGACCTAAGTAGAGTACTTTTCATTGATGTGAAGTGCATCACATATAATGAGAGGGAGGCTATGAAGTCTTTTCGGAAAAACTTCACTTTCTTGTTACTCTTATCATGGGTAAGGTATGATCTAATTATATTCTAACTCGACGTACTATATTTCAAATCATGCCTACTCATAGAGCTAACGCTAGGAATGCAAACGGAGCTCCTCCAGTCCCAGATCAGGAATTCCCCTATGCTGAATTCATGAACGCCATTAAGATGTTGTCTTAGAGTGTGGCCAACATGAATAATCGGGTTCAAGCTCCTTTGAATGCTAATGGTGGATCAGCAGTAGCAAGGGTCCGTGACTTTTTCATGATAAATCCGCCTAAGTTCTTAGGATTGAAAACTGGTCCTCAGAATTTCTAGGATGAGATCAAGAAGATTTTTGAGGTGATGCAGGTCACTGGAATGATCGGGTTAAGTTGGCATAATACCAGCTGAAAGATGTGGCTCATATCTGTACACTTGATGGAAGGAGAATAGGGTTACAGATGCAAATCCTATTACTTGGGAAAGCTTTAGTAAGTCCTTTCTCGACAGGTAGTTTGTAAATAGAGTTGAGAAAAGCAAAGACTCAGAAATTCATGAACTTAAGGCAGGGAAACATGACAGTTCAAGAGTATGAGCTCAAGTTTAACCAACTCTTTAGGAATGATCCTCATATGGTTGCTGAATCCAGAGCTTAGATGAATAAATTCTTCTATGGAGTGTCAAATTTGGTGAAAACGGAGTGCAAAAATGCTATGTTACTGGAGATATGAACATATCTAAGCTTATGAATCATTATGAGTAGGTTGAGGGTGATAAGCTTCGGGAACAAGCCAAGGAGAATAAATAGGGTGATAAGCTTCGGGAACTATGACTATTCTCAGTAGAAATCTGGTGGTGGAAATCTCTCGTAGAGTCAGAAGAAATTTTCAACCCCAGCCCGTTCATCAGCTAATATTCCATCCTCCAAGGACAAGTATGATTAGAAGGTTAGGACACAATGCTCTAAGTTTCTGGGAAGTGTTTCAGGCACCAAGAATTACCCCATTTTCCCTAAGTGTAGTGAGAACCATCCAGGCGAGTGCATCGCAGGAAAGGAAGGATGATTTGTGTGCGGTTAATCTAGTCACAAGTTGAAAGATTGTCCTTCTAGACAGGGTCAAGGAGGTAGTAATGGTAGTGCCTAGTCTAAAACTTCAGCAAAACAAGCAATTCACTTGACTCAGCAGGGTAACTCATCCGGTACAGGTGGCGGTCAGTGCCATATCAGGTTGTATGCTCTTCAAGCTCGCCAGGATCAAAAAGGTTCTCCTGATGTAGTCAGTTGTACATAACTAGTCTTTGACCTTGATGTTTATGCATTGTATATCCAGGGGCTACTCTTTACTTTGTAACTCCTTACATAGCAGTCCAATTAAGTGTTAGTCCAGAAACTCTCTATGAACATTTCTCAGTCTCTACTATAGTTGGTGACCCAGTTATAGCTTGATGGGTATGCAGAAATTGCCATGTCAAAGTATCTCAGAAAGTTACCTCAGCAAATCTTGTAGCATTAGAAATGGTAGACTTCGATGTCATTCTAGCAATGGACTGGTTACATCCCTGTAATGCGTCAGTCGATTGTAGAACTAGTATTGTTCATTTTCAGTTTCCAAACTAACAAATCTTAGAATGGAAGGGTAGTAGCTTAGCACCTATGGGACGATTGATTTCTTACCTTAAGGCTAGAACGATGATCTCTAAGGGTTATCTCTATCATCTAGTTCGAGTTAAGGATTCTAGCTCTGAAACCCCAACTCTTGAGTCAGTTCCAGTAATCAGTCACTTTACACAAATTTTTCCGGAAGATCTTCCTGGAGTCCCTCCCGTAAGAGAAAACGACTTTGAAATTGATCTTCTTCTAGATACCCAGCCTATTTCTATTCATCCGTACAGAATGGCTCTAGCTGAACTTAAGGAATTGAAAGAGCAATTATAAGACCATCTAGGTAAGGGCTTCATCAGACATAGTATTTCTTCATGGGGTGCACCAGTGTTATTCATAAAGAAGAAAGATGGTTCTCTCAGGATGTGCATTGAACATAGGCAGTTAGTTGAACAAGGTCACAATAAAAAATAAGTATCACATCCCCTGGATTGATAAATTAGCTATTTCTCAAAGATAGACCTCAAATCAGGTTATCATCAACTTAGAGTAAGAGATAGTGACATTGCAAACACAACCTTTAGGACTTGGTATGGTCATTATGAATTTGTAGTTATGTCGTTTTGACTAACAAATGCTCCTGCAACTTTCAAGGATTTGATGAACAGTGTGTTTTAACACTAATTTGACTTGTTCATTATTGTCCTTATTGATTATATCCTCATTTACTCTAGGAATGAGGAAGAACATGTGAGTCATTTTAGAGTTGTTCGGTACACTCTCAAAGATCGCCAATTATTTGCTAAGTTTAGCAAATGTGAGTTATGTTTGCAATCCGTTGCTTTCCTTGGTCACATTGTATCTAGAGAGGGGATCCAAGTGGATTCACAGAAGATAGAAGAATTGAAGCAATAGTCCAGACCTACCTCTGCTACAGATATCAGAAGTATCTTTGGTCTAGCGGGTTATTAATGTATCGTGATTTCGTGGTACTTTCAATGCTTTTTCGTTAAGATTTGTGTTTGTCTAGAGCCTTTTTGTAGTAGTTTTATCATGTTTTATCTTTGTTTTACAATAAAGATGCCCAAACCCAAAATGCATAACGAAGCTGAGATTTAGTGCAGAGGTGACCCACGAAGGCCATCGACGGACCATAGATGGTGACCGTCGACTGATAATTCAAGCATCTGGAGAAACTCCGAGAAATCTGAACAAGTGTAGGGCTACGGAAAGATCGATGGTCATCGACGAACCGTCCCGTTGAATCGTCGTTTAAGTTAAGAGATAGTCCTAGTACCCAAAGTTGAAGAAATGCGAAGTATGGAATGACGGAAGGCATCAACGAACCATAGACGCGTCGACGGACCGTGTTGTTGGTCCGTCGATTGATTCAGAAAGGATGCCAGCTTAAGGAAGAAAAAGATGCTAAGTCTGGACTGACGGAGGAAGTCGACGGTCCGTCGTTTCATCGATGAACCATCTATGGGGGTTGTCGATTACAGCCGCGTTTTTTGGACAACTTTCCTTATTTTAATTCCTTTTAATTTTGGACAATGTTTTTTATAAATATAGTGTAAAACCTCATTTTTGGGGTTAGATTCTATTACTATTGTTCTTAGTTTGTGTTTGGAGATTGAGTTTTGCAACTTTGGCATTAATCCAATTTCTGGATTTGGTTTTCAAGTGATTTCTTGTTATTTCAAGTTAATTTTTCTGGATTTTCTTTGAATTGTCAAAGTAAGTTCATGTTTTATTGTATAAAAACTATAAATTGTGTTCTTATATGCATGGGTAACTAAATCCACAACTAGGGTTGTGGGAACCATGGGTGATTAGCAAAGTAATCCCAGCTTAACAAAAATTCTCAAATAGGTTATTGCATGTATTGATAATTCTTAAGCTTAGAAGTCTTTTTAATGAGTGCACACGTTAGAACTCATCTTGTTGCTACTTGCTGGACCAAGGAGGTATTCATAGGAAAAGAATTATCAACATAGATTTAGTGGGATACTATCTAATAGGCTAGTCTCAATTGGTCCGAAGTAAGAACTAAGCCATACATTGAATATGATGCTTAATATGAAGTAATGGTAAGGGTTAGTAGCTTATACACATATAGCCGGACCAAGGTACGGGGTGAAATTCTCTAATGTCGGACCAACGATTTAGAGATACCTAACTTATCACTTTGCATGCAAAACACTAGGAAAGAATTGTTATTGCTAGGAATACGACGTTATGAACCTATGGGGAACACTCACACCCTAGTTTCTCTCACAACTTGATAAAAACCAAAGTTTTACATCTGTTACTTGTTTTACTTAGAGTTAATAAAGAATTATGTTTCACAAAACCTCCCCTTTAATTACATGTTTTCAGAAAGAACTTGACTAAATAGGAGTAATTGTACATTGAAGTTAAGTGTAAACCATTTTCCTCGTGGGACCGACACCAACCTAATAGTTGAGTTCTTTACTTGATACGACCGCCTATACTTTTTTAAGGAGGCGTAATTTGAGCGTATCAGTTATTACAGAAGGTTCGTGGAAGGATTTTTATTCATAGCCTCACCATTGACTAAGTTGACACAGAAGATGGTCAAGTTTCAATGGTCAGATTATAATGAAAAAAGCTTTGCATAATAGAAACTAGATTGACTACAACTCTTATCTTGAATATATCAGAGGGTTCAGATGGTTATGTGATCTATTCTGATACATCCAGAGTTTGTCTAGGTTGTGTGTTGATGCAGCGGGTTAAGGTTATAGCTTATGCTTCTAGACAGCTTAAGGTGAATGAGAAGAACTATCCAACTCATGACCTCGAGCTTGCAGCAGTGATGTTTGAACTCAATATCTATAGACACTACTTGTATGGTGTTCATGTAGATGTGTTCACTGACTATAAGAGCCTTCAATATGTGTTCACCCAGAAAAAGTTTCTTATGGATTATGATATGAGTGTACATTAGGACGAATGTAGTAGCAGATGCTCTTACCATATTATCTATGGGTAGTGTATCCCATGTTGAGGAAGAAAGGAAGGAACTAGTGTAGGATGTTCACAGGCTTGCTCGCTTGAGAGTTCTCCTTATGAGCATATTAGACAGTGGTGTAACAGTTTAGAATGGGGCAGAATCTTCTTTGCTAGTGGATGTTAAAGAAAAGCAAGATAGTGATCCAATCTTGCTTAAACTTAAGGGTGCAATCCATAATCAGAGAGTGGAGGTTTCCTCCCAAGGGGTAGATGGTGTACTTCGCTACCAGGGTAGATTGTGTGTTCCTGATATGGGTAAGTTGAGACAACATATTTTTATAGAAGACCATAACTCAAAATATTCTATTAATCCAGGTGCCACCAAGATATACGCCGATCTGTGGGAAGTCTATTGGTGGAATGGCTTGAAGAGGGATATAGAAGATTTTGTGAGCAAGTGCCCCAATTGCCAGCAAGTCAAGTTAGAACATCAGAAACCAGGGGGGTATGACTCAAGAGATCGACATTCCTACATGGAAGTGGGAAGTTATCAATATGGATTTCATCACAGGGTTACCTCAAACTTGCAAACAACATGACTCCATTTGGGTGATAGTTAACAGGATGACTAAGTCTTCTAGATTTTTGGCGGTCAAAACTACAGTTTCAGTGGAGGACTATGCCAATGTTTACATTAATGAAATTGTGAATTTGCATGGGGTTACTTTATCTATCATCTCTGATGAAGGTCCTCTGTTTACCTCTCATTTTCTGAAGTCATTTCATAAGGGTCTTGGTACTCACGTTATCCTTAGCACAACATTTCATCCGCAAACAGATGGACGACAGAGCGTACCATTCATACCCTAGAGGATATGTTGAGATCTTGTGTGATCAATTTCAAGTGAAGTTAGGATTATAACCTTCCTCGTATTGAGTTCGCCTACAATAATAACGACCATCCTAGTATTCAGGTGGCCCCTTATGAGGCATTGTATGGGCATAGATGTAGATCTCATGTTAGTTGGTTTGAAGTAGGTGAAGCAGCTTTGATAAGGCCATATTCAGTCATTTATGCTATGGATAAAGTGCTACTCATTAGAGATAGACTTGAGACAGCCCACAGTCATCAGAAATTCTATGCAGATGTAAGGAGAAGGGAACTAGAGTTCCAAGTAGATTATTGGGTTTTCCTAAAAATGTCACCTATGAAGGGGGTGATGAGATTTGGAAAGAAAGGAAAGTTCAATCCTAGATATGTAGGCCCTTATAAGATCTTGAAAAGGGTTGTCAAGGTGGCATATGAGTTACAGTTGTCAGCAGTACTAGCAGCAGTGCATCGAGTCTTCCACATCTCGCTCTTGAAGAAGTGTGTGGGTTATCCAGCCTCCGTTGTGCCATTAGAGAGTGCGGTGGTGAAAGATAGTAAATCACTTTAGTCAAGGTTCGAATGTTGAGAAAAAAGTAAATCACTTTAGTCAAGGTTCTGTGGAGGAGTCAGTCCATATGGGGAGCAAGTTGGGAAGCAAAAGCAGTCATGCAGGCCAAGTATTCTTACCTCTTTCCTTCCAATTCCACTCCAGCTTGAGGTAATAGTTCCTCTTCAGTTTGTCAGTCATTCATGCGTGAATTTAGCCTTAGAATCATGTTCCGTTAGTTTGTACTTGCATTTTTAACTTATTTGCATGTTCTTGGAACTCAATTCAATCAGAAACTAAGTTCTCAGTGTTTAGTGGTAGGGATTGCAACTTTCTCCCTCTATTTCAGCTAGTTTAGTCATCATTCGAGGACAAATTTTCCCAAGGGGATATAATTAAACACCTCGTATCCGACACAGACCAGAAATCAATTTTTCAGAAATTGCAGGTGCAATCTACGGTCATCATCTATGGAGCGTAGTCTGATCTACGTCCCGTACTGTGGGTCTGTGGTTCACAACTGTATCCCATCCTAAAACACAACTCAAAAAACTCGACTAAGTCACGACCCACGGACAGACCTATAGTCCGTAAGTCAGACCACGGTCTGTGGTATGTGTCTGTGGATCAAGACTACTGTTACCCAACCTCTGACATGAAATATAGATGACCAGCACGGACCGTCAATCGATCTACGGTCCGTAGGTCTGACTGTAGGTTATGTTTAGTAGTTATTTAGGGTAAATTCTTGACTATGTCAACTTCAAATGGTCAAAACACTTAGTACAAAATAAATTAGGTGTCATATGACCTATGATATGATAGATAATTAAACCCTTTTTCCAAGGCCACCGAGTTTGCTAAAATCCAACCTCCGAGTAAAATGTTATGGTCATTTTACTAAAGGCTGTTGAGCATACTTGAACAACGTACGGACCCAAATGACGGACCATCGATTGAACGACGGCCCGTCAGTCCAATCCATCAATACGTCCGACAATAGTTAATTCATGGGTCTTTTGGTATTTTCCTACTTCGTTGGACCCCTAAGATACGTTGTTTGGACCCTAAATCATTAGGTTTTAGTTACTTTAAGCCTTGAAGCATAACTAGAACATACCTAAGTCAAAATCATAAATAAAAACTTAGAAAATTATAAGAAATAGAGAAGACAAAGGTCAAGAACCAGTAAGTTTCCATCAGTTCCAGCGCCAAAACCTAAAGATTTCTCCATAGATTTCATCACCAGGCATGTGGAATTTCACTAGTGGGTTCCTTTCGCCCATAGGGTCCCTTCAATTCAGTCAATTTCGTGATTCCCTTATAATGAATAGACCTAGGGTTTATAGAATTACAACAGATCATCATGAATTAGTTATTAACATGTTCCAAAATAATATTACCATGTTATTGACAAGTTTATTGCATGAATTTCAAAACACTAGCTATGTATTTCTTTAGTTCTTGATTTAAACATGCTAGGTCAGATATTTCAGTTATCCAGTTATACATGCCTCAGTTATTAATGCATCATTATCAGATTAATTGTTGTATTCTCATTTTGCATGTTCAGTTTTCAACTATCTAGTATTTACACAAATTCAATCATAATATGTTAAAGACTTAATTCATTGGGAGTAGCTTAATACTGAGTTGGACTAGGGTTTAGCGTACCTAAATAGTCCCAGAACTACTAGCCAAGTAGGTTGTAAGTTCTCTCTGTGGTCATCAGTTTAGTGATCATGCCACCATGCCTTTATACCTCTGGCAGGGTATATTCGGTCTTTTCGATGGGGATATACATCAGACTCATCATTTAGCTCATGTGGTTTTATTGTAGGTTATTAGTAGCTCCCACAGTTACGTCAAACTCCATTGCACTGACCATATTTGCAGTTCAGTTAGTATTCAATCTCAACATGTTATAAATTTGGTCATTGCATCCAATTAGCTTAGCATTCATTTATCATGTTCAGAATATTATACTTGCTTTTGTTCTTGTTCAATTATGTTTTGTTTCAGCTTTACTCTATCCTACATGCTTAGTACCTTTCCAGTAGTGACACATACATGCGCTACATCACTTGATGATGTAGGTTCAGGTTCTGAGCATCCAGATCACGCTTAGATCGATTCCCGATCTCCAGTTCAGCAGAATCAGTGGTGAGTCCTCATTCTCCTAGGACAATAGTTATGAGTTTATTTTTCTATATTTTAGTCCCTTAGTTTAAGATTTTTTCTAGAGTTAGCTGGGGCCTGTCCCAATATTTCTAATCAATTAGAGGCTATTTTCAGACATAGTTAGTTTCAGCTTAGTATTGATATTCAGTATGTTATTTGTATTAAACTCACCAATTTCATATATATTAGTTATAGTATATGGGTATTTTTCCATATCTTTTCATTTTAATTATGATTAAGCTTCCACATCAGTTTATTATCTTTAGTATGCTCATGATCATGCCATCAGGGTTAACTTAGGATCACTTGTGGTCCTAGAGTCCCGTGTCTATGTCTCGAGGGTAGATCAGGGCATGACATAAATTGATGAAGGAGATAGCCATCTTGAAACAAGAAAAGGGAGAACATATCTATGAATTTCACTCGAAAATGGAATCCATCTGGAATTAATTAACCTTGTCTGAACCCGTTCTTACAAATTCTGATGCTGCTGCAATATCTTTAGTTTACCGCAACAACGATAAATTGATTCAATTCTTGATGGCTCTTACTGATTATTATGAACCAACCCGGGCTGCATTGCTAAACCAACAACCTTTGTCAAATCTTGAAGATGCTCTTTCTCGTCTATAATCTGAAGAAATATGTTTGGATCTTATGCGACCAGTGGATAAATCTATTTTTGCGACAACTAACAGAATTGGTGCCAAATTTTGTCGCAATGACTGCCTGTTATTTAATGTAATAAATGTAAGAAGAAGGGACGTATATCTAAGAATTGTCCTCCAATTTGTAGGTACTATAAAAAGGAAGATCACTTGATTGAGAATTGTCCTACTCGTCCTCAGAACTAAAATAAATCTCATTTGAATCAGTCGTCAAATCCAGTTCTCGCAGTAACTAACAATTCTGGAACTTCATCAATTGACCTTCAAGCTCTCCTTAGTCAACCCCTTTCTCCAAGCAGTAACAATCCAGCAGCTCTAGTCACTCCTTCAGGTAATTCATCTTGGTACTTTGATTTATCATGTCGTAATCACAAGACGTATTCTTTAAAGATTTTCTCTGACCTGGCTACCATTCCTAGCCCATAATCAATTCACACTGTTGATGGATCTAATATGAATGTCCGTCATAAAGTATCTATTTCTTCATCAAATATCTCTTTGCCTGATACTTTCCTTATTCAAAATTTAAATTTTAATCTTATTTCTCTTGGACAATTATGTGATTTGGATATGATGTATTTTTTTCTTCTAATGCTTTTCGAGTGCAGGACCTTCAGAAATGACAATTCATTGGGAAAGGCCGTAAATTTGGGCTTATGTTTGAACTCACTAGTCTTCATATTCCCCAATCATCTCCGTTGTCTCAATGATTTTTCCCGATTTACATGGATATATCTTATGAAAAATCGTTCAGAACTACCTCAAATCTATATTAATTTATACAATATGGTTAAAACTCAATTTGGTAAAATTATCAAAGTTTTTCGACGTGACAAAACCATGGAATATCGCGATTCCAAACTTTTGAATTTCTTATTTGTAAATGGTACACTTTCTTAATTCTCTTTGTCTCTGTACCTGCCAAAAAAAGGACGAGCTAAACATAAGTAAGCATATTCTTGATTATTTTCGAGCCATGCTTATTTATTCACCTTGTCCTGAGCTCTTTTGGGGTGAAGCAAGTCTTACTGCATAGTTTAATATCAATAGACTCCCATATTCTATTCTAGGAAACATGTCTCCTTATGAACGTCTTTACAAGGTAGCTCCTGACTACACATTACTGAAAGTATTTGGTTCGGCTTGTTTTGTTCTTCTTCAACCACATGAACACACAAAATTAGAATCTCATGATCAATTTTCTTTCTTTCTAGGATATGGGATAGAACATGAAGGTTACCATTGTTGGGATCCTATGTCAAATCGTATTCGTATTTATCTACATGTTGTGTTTTGGGAACATATTAAATTTTCCTCATTGTCAAAGTTTGAGTCTATTCCATCAATCGAAGTGACATTCTTTTATAATCTTTTGTTTAGCTTTTTCAAAGTGATCTTAATGGAAGTTCATCTAGTGAGTCAGATATTGCACCCCACGGTTCGCGTATTTCCCTTGATGCAGTTCCATCTGATGGTCTAGTTCATGAAAGTAGTACAACATCCAATTCTCATGATCAATTTCCAATTGATAGTTCCACTCTCGATATGAATGTTGATTTAGAGGTACCCTCATCTTCTCATCTTCCTGATAACACTTCATCTATCCGTCTAGAAAGAGAAAACAATCCACCTATTTATCTTCGTGATTATCAATGTTATTGTACCATGCTTAATTTACATGAGCCTTGTACATACAAAGAGGCATTTAGTGATCCTTTTTGGCAGCAAGCTATGAAAGAAGAGTTACAGGCCTTTGAAAAAACTCATATTTGGGACTTAGTTGACCTTCCTTTTGATAAAACTTTTGTTGATTGAAAATGGATTTTGTAAGATCAAGACACGATCTGATGTCTCTGTTGAAAGACACAAGGCTCGATTAATTTCTTGAGGATTCACCCAAGAGTATGGAATTGATTGTGAGGAGACCTTTGCTCAAGTAGCTCCTGTTAGCTCTGTCCCTTCCCGTCTTTCTATTGCAGCAGCTAAACAGTGGGGACTTTTTCAAATGGATGTTAAATATGCTTTTCTTAATGGAGATTTGGAGAAAGAGGTTTATATGTAACCACCACCAGGATACAATTGTCCTCCAAAAAAAGTATGTCATCTTTGTTGTGCATTATAAGGTTCGAAACAAGCACCACAAGCTTGTGATGAAAAGTTTAGTTCAACATTGAGCAAATTGAGATTCTCTTCTATCCCATATGATACTTCTTATTTTATACGCAAGACAACCAAAGGTATTGTTCTTTTGATTTTTTATGTGGATGATATGATTATTACTGGTGATGATACTACTGGTATTTCAGAGGTTAAAGAATTTTTTAGTACTAATTTTGAGATGAAGGTTTTGGGGTCTCTCAACTATTTCTTGGGCATTGAAGTTGTCATATCTAATAGTGGGTTTTCTCTATCTCAAGTTAAGAATGCTACTGATTTTTATAAAAAGCAGGCATTAGCGATAATAAATTGAGAGCAAACCTCTTGAGCCTAATATGCAGTTTTCTCCAAGCGATGGTATGTTATTGTCTAATACAACTCTTTATCGGACACTTGTAGCTAGTCTTATCTATCTGACAGTTACTCGTCCAGATATTTCTTATGATGTACACATAGTTAGTCAATTCATGGTTGGACCTCGCTCTACTCATTATGATGTTGTTCTACGAATTCTTCGTTATGTCACAAGTACTATGTTCCATGGACTTCACTTTTCAGCAAATTCTTCGCTTTAATTAAAAGCACATGCTGATGGTGATTGGGGACGTGATCCCATTGATAGACGTTCTACTAATGGTTATTGTATTTTTCTAGGAGATTCTCTTATAACTTGGAGAATCAAGAAACAAACCTTAGCATCCCGATCAATTACTGAATCAAAATATCACGCACTTGTTGATACTATTGCTGAGATATTGTGGCTTCGTTGGTTATTGGCTGACATGAGTGTTCCTCAATATTCTGTCACTACACTTTATTATGATAATCGTAGTGTCATTCAGATCGCTCATAATGATGTATTTCATGCGCGTACAAAGAATATTGATATTAATTGTCATTTTACTCGTCTGCACATTGATCATGGTGCCATTTGATTATCTTCTATTTGGTCCTTATATCAATGAGCTGATGTTTTCACCAAGCCTCATCTTCCTACACGTTTCCAAGAATTTGTGGCCTAACTCAATCTGACTTCTTTTAAACCATCTTGAGTTTAAGGGGGGATGTTAAAATTTGGTAATATTGTATAGACATTCTAAATATGGGTAGAGTATATATTTTAAATATAGTAAGTATTGTAAAGTATATATTTAGACATTAAAAGTATTTTATTTCCTTTTGCTTTGTAACTTCTTAGGTATAAATATGGTTGTAGTTTATTTTATTCATTGATGAATAGAATTATCAATTCTCCAGCTTTTTTGTCTTTCTCTGTCTCATTTTGTAACAAAGAAAATTGAAGTGAATGAAATATGTGATAAACGAAGAATGAAATGTTAATAAGTTCCTGGAATGTGTATAACCTTACATGACTGCACATATTATCGATAATATCGAACATGGCTCGAAACGGAGGATACTGAGAAGGTGTAGTGGATGGAAAATTCAAAAGGGATCTTTACTATGAAGTTAACATATCATATTATGAGAAGTTGTAGAGATAATTTGGAGTGGGTGAACTATTGAAGGATAAAAGGTCTTCCTTTTGAAATTGCTTTGTTTCATCGGAGGATTTGGAGGAAAAGAATTGTCACTAATTACAATCTTTAAAGAATGAGGAAGAAAATAGTCTCCAAATACTATTTTTGTGTAAGTGGAGAAACAAAGACAATGACACATTTGTTTCTAGTAGCCCCCAAAACCCAAAATCTATTGAGGCAGTATGCTTCTTGTGCAAGGTTTGATATTGAAGGGTTGAATCTACATATGATTATCAAATTGTGGGAACAAAAGAAAATACAAAGATTCAACATATTTTAGCGGTGATCGCTGTTATTATTATGTGGGAGCTATCGAAGAGGAGGAACACAAGAAGGCATAAAAAGGAATCTTCATATGATAAGATGTACTATCAATGCGAATTGATTGTTCACCATCTTATTAAGGTAAAGTTCCATTGGATGAGAAACATTTGACATCACTGCAAAAGTTTGTTTGACATGCTTAGGGATACACCCAATTCATGAGGAGGGTAACTTTCATTAGTTTGGTTCACATCCAATTTTAATTTTTAAGAGACGTACAAATACACACAACTTAAGATAGCATAATAACTAAAAAAAATTATCATTTAAATTAATTATAAAATCTTCTCTCTTTTTTTCCTTTTTCTCTCTCTTCACCTCCGAATACATCCTACTCATTCTCCATACACCACACATAACTCCCCAAAACCACATGTACAATTTCTCAATGTATCAATCCTTTCTTCTAACTCCAGAATTTTGAATTACAAGTGTATTATTCTAGAACTTATTATCAGTTTCAAATTCAAAAAAAAGGTAGAGGAGTTTCTTCATCATCTAGTGTGTTTTCAATAAATAAGAATTTTTAATTAAAATAGTTTCAATTTACTAATATAATGTATCCGTGAGCAATGAATATAGTGTTTCTCGTCAATTTGATTCGGATACGGATGGTTTTGTTTAAAATATATCCAAACACTGCAAGGATCCTTTGATGATGAAGAAATTCCAGACTGTGACATTATGAAAGGATGCTAATTCTAGTTCAAAATCCCCTATTGCCAAAGCTTCATAAGGGGGGGGGGGGGGGGGAGTCGAGGGTATCACTACACAACCTTCTATACCTAAGATTTAATTTTTTAATGCATCTTCTTGATATTTATGTATTTACTTATGTATCGTTTTATGTTTCAACTATCAGATACACTACAATTGTGTTGTGTTATGTTTCAACTATCAGATACACTACAATTTTATTGTCTACAATATATCAAGTAGAAATATTATTATTGATACATAACCCCAATCACCTTAAACATAAACCAGTATTAACCACGTTCATAATTATATATCGAATATATAAATATGAAAACATTCGAGGGTGTTACCATATGGCCTTCTCTTTCTAATATTCAAATTTCAAATGTATTTGGTTGATATTTGTGTATTTACTTATTATCATATTTATGTTTTAACCATAAAGAACATTATAAGTTTTTTATGTTCTATGTATCATGTACAAATCTTATTGTTGATGCATTACTCCAATTATGTCAAGCATAAATCAGTATTAATCACGTTCATAATTATGTATCTAATACATAAATTTGAAAAATTAATTTATATTTTAGTAACCGCTCGATAAATATACCCATTGTTATTTATCTTAAAGGGTATGTATCGGGCTATGTATTTGAAAAGGAAATATTGTCTGCAACAAAGATTTTATCACTATTGAACGATTTTCTTGAACTATTTTAAAATTTAGAAATTGTTACGAGTTATGATGGATTTATTATCCGTGATTTAAATATGATTGGGTGAATTATGGGAGGATTAATTAATTTTCCGTTATTTTCCTTTTTTATAAAAACAACATAATTTTAAGTAATGTATCTTTTCCAATGAATTTGAGAACAATAAAAAATTTAAAAATTTCGTGATTGCGGAACTTCCCGAATAAGATGTAATTAGCCCTTATTTGCATGTGATTTATGTTGACTATTTCTTCAGAATAGTTCGTTTGCAGAAATCAAGTTCTGGGTCTATTTTCTAGGATTAGTGGGTTTATGTTTTACTTAGTCAATGAAGTTATATTCTTATTGTAGTGGACCATGTACCACTTTTCCATTATTCATGTGTTGCTTTATTTTAGCTTTAGTAGTTAATTATAAGCCCATAAAAGGGCAATAGGAGTTTTGGTTTTAAGATATAAAAAAGTTTTGCAGTAAAAAAGAAACCTTTTGTCTCTCAAACTCTTTCATTTATTTTTTGCCTTCTCATCCAACAATTTTCGTATCAACGCCAGTTTTTTAAGAGTAACGAGAGATAAAATTTTCAGCCCCAGAAATACCAAACCAGAGAAACAATGGCAGTAAACTCTAACACTAACTCCCAACATCTTCCAATTTTCAAAGGGATGAATTATCATTTTTGGAGTCTTAAGATAAAGACTTTCTTCAAGTCTAAAGAGTTGTGAGACTTGGTGGAGACTGGATTTGAAGATCCGGATGAAGGCCACGCACAACGACTACGGGAGAATCGCAAGAAAGACTTGAAGGCGCTGTTCCTTATTCAACAAGCCCTTCATGATGATATCTTTCCCCGAATTTCAGCAGCAGAGACTTCTTACGAAGCTTGGGAAATTCTGCAACAGAAGTATATGGGAGATAAGAAGGTAATTGTTGTAAAATTACAAACTTTGCGTCGTGATTCTGAAACTTTATTGATAAAAAGTAATGAATCTGTTCAAGATTATATATCTAGAGTTTCTTCCATTGTTAATCTTATGAATTCGTATGGGGAGAATATTAGTGATGAAATTGTTGTGGCAAAGGTGCTGAGATCTTTAACAAAAAAATTTGAGCATGTGGTTGCTGCTATTGAAGAATCCAAGGATTTATCTGATTATTCATTTGATGAATTAATGGGTTCTTTATTAGCTCATGAAGATAGGATAAACAGGTCTCATGACAAAATTGAAGAAAAAGCATTCCAGGTGAAAGAGGAGTCATCTTTCTCCAAAGAAAAATCCACAAATTTTTCTGGCAGAGGTAGAGGAAGAGGCAGATTTCGTGGCCGAGGTCGAGGACGCGGTAGAGGCAGTCAATTCAACGACACCCGTCAGCCCAAGAGTGACTTTCAGTGCCAGTATTGCAAAAAGTTCTGTCATAGTGAACCATATTGTTGGACTAAGCAAAAGGACCAGTAGAATCAAGCAAATTTCTCTGAAAACGCAGGGAATGAAAGTAAGTTATTCATGGCTCATTCTTCAGTCACTAACATTACTGATAATGTTTGGTTTATTGATAGTGGATGCTCGAATGATATGAGTGGCATAAGGTCTTTATTTAGTGACCTCGATGAGTCACAAAAGAGTGAGTTTCGACTTGGTGATGACAAGCAAGTTCGAGTTGAAGGCAAAGGAACCATAGCCATCAAAGACAATGCAGGGTAATGTAAAACTCCTTCGCAATGTTAAACTTGTTCCTGGTTTGGCACATAATTTGTTGAGTGTTGGACAATTGATTTCTAGTGGTTACTCTGTTTTGTTTAAAAATAGTTCATGTGTTGTCAGTGATATTAAGTCTGGTAAGACTATAGCAGTTGTGCCTATGACCCAAAATAACGTGTTTCCCCTTAATGTTTCAATTGTGGAAAAAAATGCCTTAATTGCTAAAGGTGTTAATGAAACTCAACTATGGCATCTCCGGTATGGCCATTTGAACATTAATGGGCTGAAATTATTGAATAGGAAGAATATGGTAGTTGGGTTACCAGAAATGGGTGATCTTGATTTATGTGAAGGTTGCATCTTCAGGAAATATAGTAGAAAATCATTTCCTGTAGGAAAATCATGGAGAGCTGCCCGTTGTCTTGAGCTTGTACATGCCGACCTATGTGGACCAATGAAGACCGAGTCACTTGGTGTGTAACGACCCGGATTCTTGAATCCGAATCGCCACCGGCGTCGTTGACCTCTCAGAGGTCGCAGACAAGCCTCATCTTGCATTCATCACATTCATCTAGTTAAATTTGCGGAAAATTTAAAACTTTTTACATGTATGAAGTTTACTTAGACTTCATATAGTCATTACATAGTTATGTCATATACTAAGCTCAACATAAGAGAACAACCATCTATCATAAAGAATCAATTCGAAACTGAAGATGAATATATCATAAATAGTTTGCCAAACAAGGACTTATTATAAAGCTTCGAAATGAAAGTACGAAAGAAACGCTAGGGACAACATACACTAGCTATGTCTAAAACTAAAGCTAGACTAAATCTGTAGCATCCTCGAAATCAGCAGGACCTACCAAATGGTTTGGAGAAACGCTAAAGTCCAAACCACTGAAAGTGTCGTCAATCTGTCCTCTGGCCTGCACCTATAAAAATAGTAAATAGTAGGGGGTTAGTACACCATTTGTACTAAGTATGGGTATATGCACACATACACATAAAGCTATGCATGATCAATGAAAGCTCTTCCTAAGCAACATGCCATTTCTGGAAAGTCTAGTCATTAGACTTTCCTAATTCATTAGTTGTGAATTGTGGTATGAATATGATGTATTTTAATGCATTCCAAGCACACAACTCATTTTCTATATGATTACAAGACATTACTATCATCAACATAATTTTAGAACAACTCGAGCGAAGATTTGAGATTTTGATCCTCTAGGCCGAGAGCTCCTCTTTGTACACTTAGATTATTTGTCAGTCTTTTTCTTCTTCTTGTTGTGTAGTTCAATAACTCCATTGGTCCTATGTTTTACTTACAACTGCAATCATTCATTATAGTCCCATACCCACAATGAATCAAGTAAGTAACTCAAGAGATTAAGGAAATGACTTAACTACAATTTGGGGCATGAATATATTTATAAGTCAATACTTATTGACTATACTCATTCTTTAGTTGATTGCATAATGTGCATAGTTCTTGGGGCATATCATTAAAGCTTATGATCTTGCTTACTTTGGGCATGAATTCTTTATAAACCAATCTTTAGTGACT
This sequence comes from Solanum sitiens, assembly GCA_016801875.1. Lineage (NCBI taxonomy): Eukaryota > Viridiplantae > Streptophyta > Magnoliopsida > Solanales > Solanaceae > Solanum > Solanum sitiens. Next base: position 1,298,036 of record JABWTJ010000258.1, read on the forward strand.
ATTCCTATTATTGTATTATTGGCCTAATGTAAGAAGTCATTATAAGCTAATCTTATTTGGCTAATATCTTTTGCCAATAATATAAAGTCATTATAAGACATTTTATTTGGCTTTATCATTTTCATAACATTATTGGACACGATTTGACTATCCTTACAACAAGTTATTCATTACATCAAGTATTCATTACGTTTCATAAGCCATTCGCTATTGATTATACCATTGATTTCATTACTTTCATGTTTTATATATTATACATTTTATATACACGAGTCCTTGGAATCGTTGATATAGCATTAAGACATCTCAAGTGAGGACCCAACATATGGGACCTCAACCCGAGGGCCTTCTTTAGCAAACACAGAGTCTGCTTCATTCGTTCATTCGTACTTCACATTATTGATTTCATTTATTCATAGACTAATGTAAACACCAGAAATACCTAGGATGAAGTTTAAGACTCTCATCGGGATCATGAAGTGCAATGACCAAGAATGACCTAATGTCATTACTTGAATCTGATTTCACCTCCTGATTGTCTTTCACAAACACCTTTAGGTATCGTTCATTTCATCATCTTTCATACTTTGAGGAACTCCAACCTTAACCGACATAGATCATGTGAGCATCATGAAATCCGGTGTCTTCCCCACACCGAAAAGAGGTGGAGTCACTGGCCAAGGTGAAACCAAAAATGCTAGCGTATATAGGGAATTGAACCCTGCTAGAACCCTATGTTTGCAGCATAGGTTCAAAGACTAGGAGATATAAGGAGACCCATACCAGCCTAAATGGACAGTCTCATCTCATGAGATTTACACGAACCTCTGCCTTCCCGAGAGAAGGAATCGCGACTCATAGCTAGCCTATCGGTGCTCAGTATAAAGTTCCATTACATTCATCTCACACATCATAGAAGCTGGCTTATAGCATGAGGGAATCATTGCTCATTAGATGATTTCTCATCTCATCATTAGTATTAAGTGTGAATTGTCCTTACACTTACATATGGAGTATGATTGAGACTTGTCTCTTGATATTCAACACTCTCTTAGGTGAGTACTTTTAGTGACCTTTACTTAGGCTTGGTTGAGACTTGTCTCACCATTCATCTTAGCCTCTTATGATGTTGTCACCATTTTCATTAACATCATAGATTAACATAATTACTCACCTCGTTACGTGAATGTTCATTTCTTCTTTATCTAATTTTAGTGTTGACTCAAGCATTATGGAGGCTTGCTTCTAGATTGACATTTACTTACTCTATTGATGACTGGTCATCCTTACTTTACATTGATGAAATGTGAATTTTCCTTACATGTCATCCTTTGGTGTTAATGAGACTGGTCTCACACATTCTAACACCTTGTTACGTGAGTATTCTTTTAACATAGTAGCTTAGGTGTAAGTGAGACTTGTCTCACTTCCTTTTAACACCTCATTCTGGTCACTTACTTAATTTAGACCCCTTTAATTATGTTATAACTCACGTTACTTACTTACTTTAGTGTAGTAGATTCATATCATCATTTATGGATGATGAGCACTTCATTCAATTAGTTTCATGAGTTCATATGTCATTCTTTTAAAGCATGTTGGGAGTTTTCCCAATGAATGGCATGCCCTTGGTTATGGATTCATTGAATTACTTTAGATGTGCTTATTCATTTGGCATTCCAACATTTTAGTCATATAAGATAGTATAGGGTATGTTGGGACTTGTCCCATTGATTGACATACCCTTATCTATGGATTAATTTTGTTCTGTTGGTCATGCTTAATTTGACATTACATTATATTGCGCACATAAGATTGGTGTAAATTTAGTATTGGCCTAGAAATTTTGAAATGACTTCATAGCCAATTTATTGGCGCAAGCCAAACATTCATTCAAATATAGTTTCATGAGTTTCTCATTAGCCAATTTTTCCATCATTATTTAAAAGCAATAACGTAAGCCAATTCTATTCAACTTTTGGGTAAGAAATTATTAGCCATTTTATTGGCATAACCCAAACATTCATTCAACTTATGATTTCATGGAGATCTGTTTAGCCAACCTTATAACATAACTTTAGGCATAACGCTTTTAAACATATTGGACAGTATCATATTAGCATTTAATGAATATATCATCTTTATAATGTCATATTAACAACAAGTATATACAACACACCTGTCACGACTAGAATCTAGACCCCAAACGAGACCGGCGTCGTTGACCTCTCTGAGGTCGCAGACAAGCCTACTTACGTCATTCTTACTTTACATAGGTTAATTTTAGCGGAAAATTTGAAACTTTTTATTTCCTAACATACTTATAAAAACATTCTCATTAATACGTAATTGTTTACCATCAACCATCTAACATTAAGAGATAAGCAACTGAAAGAAATAGTTCAATTCTTATTAAGTGTATAATTGCCAAAATGGCACCAATACATAGTCTGAATAAAAACAGGAAAGAAACGCTAGTGGAACATGATCCACTAGCTCAACTCTAAAACTAAGCTAGAATATAAAACAGCAGCATCCTCGAAAGCATGAGGACTTACCAACTCCGGATGAATGCTGGACGTCCGGATGACTGCAGCGATGATCCTGTAGCTCTATCGCCCACCTGTGGCTGCACCTAAAATAGTAAAGTTTGTATGGGGTTAGTACACACTTGTACTAAGTATGGGTATATGCAAGCACACACCAAGGACATGCATGAGAAAGAATAGATCTTCCCTAACAACATGATTATGGGAAGTCAAGTCAGTGGACTTGCCAAATTGAGATTAGGAAAGTTTCCAAATTTGGATTAGGAAAGTCCATGAGCTTTCCAAATTTGGATTAGGAAAGTCAGTGGGCTTTCCAGATTTGGAATAGGAAAGAAATGCCATGAGAGTAACATGCATCATTATAAATATCGTATTGCACACAACACATAACATCTTCATATAGCACATATCATAGCACATAACACGTAACACATAGCTTCTTTCATATCATTCATTCATATGCCATGAGACCTTGGAATCATGGACTTGACATTAAGACTTCCCAGAATGAGGGCTCAACATATGGGACCTCAACTAGGGAGTCTTCATTAGCAAACACAGAGTCTGCTTCATTCATTCATACGTACTTCATTTCATTTCATTCATAGGCCAGTGTAACCAACAGCTAAACCTAGGATGTAGTTTAAGACTTTTATTAGGTTCGTTGTGCAATGACCAAGAATGACCTAATTTCATTACTTAAATCTAACTCACCTTTGATTATCCTATCCTAACACATTTGGTATCATTCATTTCATTATGTGCATCATTTGAGGCTGGCCTGATTCATTCATTGGGAACTTTAACTTTAACCGACATAGATCATGTGAGCATCATGAAATCCAGTGTCTCCCCCACACCGAAAAGAGGTGGAATCACCGGCCAAGGTGACCCCAAAACATGCTAGCGTACATAGGAATTTAATCCCGCCAGATCCCTATTTTGGCAGTATAGGTTCGAAGACTAGGAGATATAAGGAGACCCATACCCGGCAAGCCGGACAGTCTCATCTCATGAGAGTTACGTGAACCTCCGACCTTCCCGAAAGAAGGCATCACCGCTCATAGCTAGCCTATCGGTGCTCAGTATAAAGTTCCATTTTATACATCTCATACGTCATGGAAGCTGGCTTCTAGTATGAGGACATCATAGCTAATTAGATGATTTCTCATCTCATCATTATTATTAAGTGTGTTAAGCTCAATACCTTCATTAGAGTGTTCATAGAGACTGGTCTCTTCATTATCTTACACTCTCATAGGTGAGTACGTATTGGTAACATTTACTTAGGCTCATTTGAGATTGCTCTCATCATTTACATTAGCCTCATATCATGTTGTCACCACATTCATTATCATTAGCACCTTTGCTTTTCATAGTTACTCACCTCTTATTACGTGAATGTTCAGTTCATCATATTCCAATGCACTTGGCCATTTAGTGTATCTTACACTCATACTTAACCCTTCCAGGGTTCATCATTTCATTACATACCTCTTAGGTTCACTTACTTTTGAACGTATGTGAGACTTATGTGTCTATACATACAAGCCATGAGGCTTCATTCATATTTCGTCTAAGTGATTCATATCTTTCTAAGATTATATGATACAAGACTTATGCATCTTGTATGTATGCCAAGATCTTGATTTCGATCTAAGTATGTGGCATTATTCTTGGATATTTTGTTCACGTATGACTTATGTATCAATACGGAAGTTTGGTCAAGGAAACCCAAGTTTGAATCACTTGGATATCATTTACATTTTTCGTTGATTTTATTTTTTTTAATATTCATAGCATTAGAACTCTAGTTTTAATCCCAACATTAACATTGAATCACCAATTTTCTACTTAATTGTTTTCTCTTAAAATGGCCGAAGGGTTGTGGGTTCGAACCCCCACAACCCCTTTTTATTTTTAACTAAAATCTCAAAGCCCTTTTCGTCCAAACCAAGAGGTTGTGGGATCAAACCCCCACAACCTCTTTTATTTTATGCTTAAATTCGCTGGGAAATTAGGAGGTTGTGGGTTCGAACCCCCACAGCCTCCTTATTATTTTTTTTAATTTTGCTAGAGGCTGTGAGGTGGTGGGTTCGAACCCCCACAGCCTCCTTTCCTTTAATTTTATTTTAAGTCTATTAAGTTAGGCGTTTTGGCAGTGAGGTTGTGGGATCGAGCCCCCACAGTGAGGTTGTGGGATCGAGCCCCCACAGCCTCACTTTGTTTTTCTTATTTAATTTAACCATTCTCCTTTCCAACATTGAGGTCGTGGGTTCGATTCCCACGCCTCACATTTTCTTTTCTTTATTTTTTCTCTTCTTTCACTCGCTGCCTGGAGGTCGTGGGTTCGATTCTCACGCCTCCCATTTATTTGTTTAATTTATTTCCATCTCCTTTCCCAATCAGCAGCCCAATTTCGATCCCCCTTAACCCCACTTCTTTAATTTCATTTTTTTTGTAGCTTAGCAAGGTGAGGTCTCGGGTTCAAACCCAGCTGACGTCACTTATTTTTCTTGCATTTTTACATAGCACGTAGTGCACCCTTTTTGACCGAAACCTCATCACCAAATGCTGGAATTTAGTTAAATTTTCCAGCCTTTACTTAACAACATTCATACATTCGTTTTTGAGGTACTTTCACGATTTGTTTAACACGTTCTTAGGTGTTGATTTATTGTTGTTTTAGCTTAGATTTTTCCACTTAAAATCAGTCACATACACCTCATATGAACATCATGAATTACACATTTCATGCACGTTAATTTCAGCCATCAAACCAGCCACTTTAAGACTTCAAAACGGATAGCAACAACAATAAACATTTACATATTGCACCACATCATTTTCGGTTGACATAATTGACTATGCTTGCTATTTTTTAATACAAAATCACAAGGAACATCATATTTCTTACTTAACTACCAGCAATGATACCAACAACATGATATCTAACCTAATTTGGATTGAAATCGGAAGGAGACTAGGGACAAGGAGTTCAACATTCAAGGGGACATCCCTAGTTTCATATGTCAACTTTTGTAGAAAGAAATTCCTCTTGGAGAAAGGATTCCAAGAGAGAAAACCCATACCTGTTCTTGGTTTTGTTCAACACTCAAAGTTGCTGCCCAGAATCACCACCAAAATCACGTCCGAATCCCCTCAACTTCAACACCAATTCGACGGAATAATCCTCCCTCTTGAGTAACGTTTTTGATTAGTTGATTGTTTGTAATTTTCGTTGTGAGTTCTTCAAGTGTGAAGAACTTTGGTTGTGTTTTCAGTTGTTAATCTTTTTGTTAGGTAAGAAAACGTGAAGAGAAAAGAGAGAAAGGCAGATCGTGGAAGTGAATCAAACGTGAAGAAGAGAGAGGTTCCTTAGGATTAGAATTCTAGTTGAGACTTAGTCAAAATAATATATCTAAATTAATAAATAATTAATAATAAAAATCTGATTTTATTTTTTCTTAAATCAGCTAATAAATATTAATTAATTTAATTAATTTAACAATTTAAATAAAAACAATTTAAATCATTGCTTCCACCTAGGTTCGAACCCGGGTGGAGCAAGACTCCACTCCTAGAGCTCAAATTCGGCTCTGTCTCCCAAAATTGCCCCTCCATCTTATTAAATAATTAATTATATATATATTTAGGGTAATTACGATATTACCCTTAGCCTGGTAAAAGACTATTTTGCCCCTAGACCCTCAAAACTTAAAATTTCTTCTTCTTAAGTCCGGTAAAGACTCCTTCGATTAAATCTTCATTTTCGAGAGCCTTACTTGGTTGGTTCCAACCTTTCCAAGCTCAACTAACTCCCTAAGTTAGTTGGCCTGGTCGTAGTAAGGGTTTTGAGGTCTGGTTCTACGCGTATCAATCCGTGTGAACCTTGGTTTAATTGCAAGCATTCATGACACCTTAAGCATTTGGCTTATTCATTTTTTTTAGGGTTGTTACATTATCCCCCCCTTAGGAACATTCGTCCCCGAATGACACTACTCTTTACTAACAATAAGTATGTCATCTATAGAACATACGCATACATAGGTACTTCAATACTTCCACTGGTGAATATCTGATTCACATATTAACATGATGGTACACATCCTTGAAACCTACTAGTAGCTTTACATTAATAGACTAAACAATTCTTTCCTGAACTAGTCTCATTAAAGCATACAACATAAGTCACCATATAAGTCATACAAATCAGCAACCAACATGATGACTCAAACATATTAAGTTCATACTAGTGCATACCCACCATACACAGTCAAATATATGAAAGACAAATTAAGGCTACGCACCTGAGGCTTCATCAGAAGTGCCTTCCCCTGCACCCCTAGACTTGAGTGCGAAGAATCGTTGCCTCCTTGGAGCCTCTTCATTTGGACCATTAGGCTGAACTCTCTCCTTCCCTTGTTCTTGACTTCTCCTATTCGGACAATCCTTCACCATGTGACCTGGTTTTCCACAGCTGTAACAAGCATTAGGGCCCATCATAGACTCTCCTCCATGCTGTCTGCCACACTTCCGGCAAGGTTGCCTTTCCTTAGGTGTATCTATTCCCTTGTTTCTCTTATCTCTGGACTCGGAATCCCTATCATAGCGACCATTGGATGAACTTGACTCCCCTTGGTGGGAGAGTCCCTTCTTAAACCTTGGCTGCTCACGGACGCCAAAGTTGTTTCTGTGGCCTCCATGGCTGGGACCTGCCTGATATTGAGACTTAGGCCTCCTAGCATCACGAATACCTCTCTTTCTGCGGTTGTTCTCTACCTGTTGGACATGCACCATCAACCTGGAAAGATCCATGTTATCATGGAGCATCGCAGATCGGCACTCCTCCTCCAGGTCTCCATTGATTCCTGTAAGGAATCTGCTCATCTCATCCCTGCTGTTAGAAATCAGGGAAGTAGCATACCTGGATGATTTCAACAAAACTCAGTATTCTCCTCATTCTTGCTATTAAATACTAGAGAAAGTAACATACCTTGATAGCTTAACAAACTTCAGGGAATACTCCCTAACTGTCATAGAGCCTTGTTTAAGGTTGATAAACTCCTCAAACTTGGCTTCCCTCATCTCTCTGGGGAAGAATCTCTCCAGAAATGTTGTCTTGAACAGCTCTCATGTGACTGACACTCCACCCAAAACTCGTCTATCTTGCCACATCTTGCACCAAGTCTGTGCAACATCCTTGAGCTGATAGGAAGCCAGCTCAGCCTTCTCAATATCTGTGGCCCCCATAGCCACTAGAATCTTATACACCTCATCCACAAACTCCTTGGGGTCCTCTGAAGTCTTAGACCCTGTGAAAATAGGAGGATTCAGCCTCGTAAAGTCTCTCAGCCTGTCAGCCATGCTACGAACCGGTGGGTTCTCCCTCTGAACATCCTGCCGGTTGGCCTGGGCAGTCATAGCCTGGGCCTGCATAGTAATGACCTGTGCCATCTGGGCCAGAGATGCCCTCACCTCAGCATCAGTCAACCCAGCTGGGTTAACTGGCATGGCCACTCCTTCAGCTGGAGTCTGGGGTGGATCCTGATTACCCCCAGCAGCTACTCCTCCTCTCCTCAGACCATTATCTCTCCTAGTGTTCATTCTCTGAAAAACAACAGGGATTGATGTTAGACACGCTCATAACACCAAGAACTCAGACATTAGGAAAAGCACGATAAGATCAGAAGAAGGGAAATTTTCCTATGCATCATGCAGTCTCTAATCCAGGATAGTGGTGCACTTCACTACCATGACTTAGAAACTACTCAATGTGGTTGATGTGAACTTATTATTTTCGTAATTTAACCTAGTGCTCTAAAACCAACTTTTTCACGACTAGAATCTAGACCCCAGACGAGACCGGCGTCGTTGACCTCTCAGAGGTCGCAGACAAGCCTACTTATGTCATTCTTACTTTACATAGGTTAATTTTAGCGGAAAATTTGAAACTTTTTGTTTACTAACATACTTATAAAAACATTCTCATTAATACGTAATTGTTTACCATCAACCATCTAACATTAAGATATAAGCAACTGAAAGAAATAGTTCAATTCTTATTAAGTGTATAATTGCCAAAATGGCACCAATACATTATCTGAATAAAAATAGTAAAGAAACGCTAGTGGAACATGCTCCACTAGCTCAACTCTAAAACTAAGCTAGAATATAAAACAGCAGCATACTCGAAAGCATGAGGACCTACCAACTCCGGATTAATGCTGGACGTTCGGATGACTGCAGCGTTGATCTTGTAGCTCTATCGCCCACCTGTGGCTGCACCTAAAATAGTAAAGTTTGTATGCGGTTAGTACACACTTGTACTAAGTATGGGTATATGCAAGCACACACCAAGGACATGTATGAGAAAGAATAGCTCTTCCCTAACAACATGATTATAGGAAGTCAAGTCAGTGGACTTGCCAAATTGAGATTAGGAAAGTTTCCAAATTTGGATTAAGAAAGTCCATGAGCTTTCCAAATTTGGATTAGGAATGTCAGTGAGCTTTCCAGATTTGGAATATGAAAGTTATGCCATGAGAGTAACATGCATCATTATAAATATCGTATTGCACACAGCATATAACATCTTCATATAGCACATATCATAGCACATAACACGTAACACATAGCTTTTTTCATATCATTCATTCATATGCCATGAGACCTTGGAATCATGGACTTGACATTAAGACTTCCCAGAATGAGGGCTAAACATATGGGACCTCAACTAGGGAGTCTTCATTAGCAAACACAGAGTCTGCTTCATTCATTCATACGTACTTCATTTCATTTCATTCATAGGCCAGTGTTACCAACAGCTAAACCTAGGATGTAGTTTAAGACTTTCATTAGGTTCGTTGTGCAATGACAAAGAATGACCTAATTTCATTACTTAAATCTAACTCACCTTTGATTATCCTATCCTAACACATTTGGTATCATTCATTTCATTATGTGCATCATTTGAGGCTGGCCTCATTCATTCATTGGGAACTTTAACTTTAACCGACATAGATCATGTGAGCATCATGAAATCCAGTGTCTCCCCCACACCGAAAAGAGGTGGAATCACCGGCCAAGGTGACCCCAAAACATGCTAGCGTACATGGGAATTTAACCCCGCCAGATCCCTATATTGGCAGTATAGGTTCGAAGACTAGGAGATATATGGAGACCCATACCCGGCAAGCCGGACAGTCTCATCTCATGAGAGTTACCTGAACCTCCGACCTTCCCGAAAGAAGGCATCACCGCTCATAGCTAGCCTATCGGTGCTCAGTATAAAGTTCCATTTCATACATCTCATACGTCATGGAAGCTGGCTTCTAGTATGAGGACATCATAGCTCATTAGATGATTTCTCATCTCATCATTAGTATTAAGTGTGTTAAGCTCAATACCTTCATTAGAGTGTTCATAGAGACTGGTCTCTTCATTATCTTACACTCTCATAGGTGAGTACGTATTGGTAACATTTACTTAGGCTCATTTGAGATTGCTCTCATCATTTACATTAGCCTCATATCATGTTGTCACCACATTCATTATCATTAGCACCTTTGCTTTTCATAGTTACTTACCTCTTATTACATGAATGTTCAGTTCATCATATGCCAATGCACTTGGCCATTTAGTGTATCTTACACTCATACTTAACCCTTCCAGGGTTCATCATTTCATTACATACCCCTTAGGTTCACTTACTTTTGAACGTATGTTAGACTTATGTCTCTATACATACAAGCCATGAGGCTTCATTCATATTTCGTCTAAGTGATTCATATCTTTCTAAGATTATGTGATACAAGACTTATGCATCTTGTATGTATGCCAAGATCTTGATTTCGATCTAAGTATGTGGCATTATTCTTGGATATTTTGTTCACGTATGACTTATGTATCAATACGGAAGTTTGGTCAAGGAAACCCAAGTTTGAATCACTTGGATATCATTTACATTTTTCGTAGATTTTATTTTTTTTAATATTCATAGCATTAGAACTCTAGTTTTAATCCCAACATTAACATTGAATCACCAATTTTCTACTTAATTGTTTTCTCTTAAAATGGCCGAAGGGTTGTGGGTTCGAACCCCCACAACCCCTTTTTATTTTTAACTAAAATCTTAAAGCTCTTTTCGTCCAAACCAAGAGGTTGTGGGATCAAACCCCCACAACCTCTTTTATTTTATGCTTAAATTCGCTGGGAAATTAGGAGGTTGTGGGTTCGAACCCCCACAGCCTCCTTATTATTTCTTTTAATTTTGCTAGAGGCTGTGAGGTGGTGGGTTCGAACCCCCACAGCCTCCTTTCCTTTAATTTTATTTTAAGTCTATTAAGTTAGGCGTTTTGGCAGTGAGGTTGTGGGATCGAGCCCCCACAGCCTCACTTTGTTTTTCTTATTTAATTTCACCATTCTCCTTTCCAACATTGAGGTCGTGGGTTCGATTCCCACGCCTCACATTTTCTTTTCTTTATTTTTTCTCTTCTTTCACTCGCTGCCTGGAGTTCGTGGGTTCGATTCCCACGCCTCCCATTTATATTTTTAATTTATTTCCCTCTCCTTTCCCAACCAGCAGCCCAATTTCGATCCCCCTTAACCCCACTTCTTTAATTTCATTTTTTTTGTAGCTTAGCAAGGTGAGGTCTCGGGTTCAAACCCAGATGACCTCACTTATTTTTCTTGCATTTTTACATAGCACGTAGTGCACCCTCTTTGACCGAAACCTCATCACCAAATGCTGGAATTTAGTTAAATTTTCCAGCCTTTACTTAACAACATTCATACATTCGTTTTTGAGGTACTTTCATGATTCGTTTAACACGTTCTTAGGTGTTGATTCATTGTTGTTTTAGGTTAGATTTTTCCACTTAAAATCAGTCACATACAACTCATATAAACATCATGAATTGAACATTTCATGCACGTTAATTTCAGCCATCAAACCAGCCACTTTAAGACGTCAAAACGGATAGCAACAACAACAAACATTTACATATTGCACCACATCATTTTCGGTTGACATAATTGACTATGCTTGCTATTTTTAAACACAAAATCACAAGGAACATCATATTTCTTACTTAACTACCAGCAATCACACCAACAACATGATTTCTAACCTAATTTGGATTGAAATCGGAAGGAGACTAGGGACAAGGAGTTCAACATTCAAGGGGACAGCCCTAGTTTCATATGTCGACTTTTGAAGAAAGACATTCCTCTTGGAGAAAGGATTCCAAGAGAGAAAACTCATACCTGTTCTTGGTGTTGTTCAACACTCAAAGTTGCTTCCCAGAATCACCACCAAAATCACGTCCAAATCCCCTCAACTTCAACACCAATTCGACGGAATAATCCTCCCTCTTGTGTAACGTTTTTGATTAGTTGATTGTTTGTAATTTTCGTTGTGAGTTCTTCAAGTGTGAAGAAATTTGGTTGTGTTTTCAGTGGTTAATCTTTTTGTTAGGCAAGAAAACGTGAAGAGAAAAGAGAGAGAGACAGATCGTGGAAGTGAATCAAACGTGAAGAAGAGAGAGGTTCCTTAGGATTAGAATTCTAGTTGAGACTTAGTCAAAATAAGATATCTAAATTAATAAATAATTAATAATAAAAATATGATTTTCTTTTTTAGTAAATCAGCTAATAAATATTAATTAATTTAATTAATTTAACAATTTAAATAAAAACAATTTAAATCATTGCTTCCACCTAGGTTCGAACCCGGGTGGAGCAAGACTCCAATCCTAGAGCTCAAATTCGGCTCTCTCTCCCAAAATTGCCCCTCCATATTATTAAATAATTAATTATATATATATTTAGGGTAATTACGATATCAACCTTAGCCTGGTAAAAGACTATTTTACCCCTAGACCCTCAAAACTTAAAATTTCTTCTTCTTAAGTCCGGTAAAGACTCCTTCGATTAAATCTTCATTTTTGAGAGCCTTACTTGGTTAGTTCCAACCTTTCCAATCTCAAATAACTCCCCAAGTTAGTTGACTTGGTCGTAGTAAGGGTTCTGAGGTCTGGTTCTACGCGTATCAATCCGTGTGAACCTTGGTCTAATCGCAAGCATTCATGACACCTTAAGCATTTAGCTTATTCATTTTATTTAGGGTTGTTACAACACCATAACGTCTTCATACATAACATTTTCGGGCATATCTTTAACATAGTATCATTCTTATAATTCACATAATAACACTTAGCATCAAACGAGTCCAATTAATAGGTTCATTCTATCATTATTTAATAAAAAAACCATATACATTAAGATCAGCCAGCACCACATACCAACAACATGATTTCTAACCTATTCAACATTGAAATGTAGCAAGGATACTAGGGAAAGGAGTTCGACAAGAACGACGGGAAACAACCCTAGTTTTCAAGATCTTTGAATCATTCGAAAGAAAGTTCTCTTGGATAAAGATGTCCAGGATAGAAACCCATACCTTAAGTAGAAATTAATCTACGAAGATCATCTTGAACGAAAACTTGGAGAAACCTTGAAATCGCCTAGGAGAATAAATGGAATTTTCTTTTTTTCTTTCCCTCGCTTTCTTACTGTTTTGCGTCCTTTTTTTCTATGAGTTTGAACGTGATTTTTAGGTTTAAGAACTTATCTTGAGTTATACAACTTAGGTTTAATAAGTTAATTTAATAAACTAATTAACCAATTACCAAAACGCCCCTCCTAAGTTGACTAAACATAGGAGAACATAACACTTAGTCAAATCTGGAAATTGGTGTTGACTATGGTTTTGGTCAGTGACTTTATATTAATTAATTAAATACTTAATTTAATTAATTTAGTTACCTAGGGTAAGTAATAATGTACCCCTAAGTCATTGGAACCATAATCAACCCTTTAGGGCCATCCTAGGTTAAGTACTAGGATGTTTCTTGAACTGTACTAGGTTAGCATAAGAATTTAGGTTTGACCCCTTTAATTTAATTAATTAAATGTCTAATTTAATTAATTAAGTGAACTAGGGTAATTACTAAGGTACCCTTAAGTCGTTATAACCATAACTAATCCTTTGGACCGTCCTAGGTTAAGTATTAGGTTGTCTTTTTTCTTGTCTTAACCGAAATCTGGAAATTGTTTTGTGATTTCGGTTTTGCCCCTTTGAATTAATTGATTAAGTTGCTAAACTAATTAATTATGTATCCTAGGGTAATTACTAAAGTACTCTTAAGTTGTTAGGATCTTAACTAACTCTTTGGACCATCCTAGGTTAGGTACTAGGTTGTCCATTTTATGTCTTAACCGGAATCTGAAAATTTCCTTTTTAGTTTCAGTTTTAGCCCTTTTAAATTAATTAATTAATTTGCTAAATTAATTAATTAGGTATCCTAGGGGAATTACTAAAGTATCCCTAAGTTTTTAGGACCATAACTAACCTTGTGAACCATCCTAGGTTAGCTACTAGGTTGTCTCTTCAACTAGTACTAGCTAGTGTCCACCCGGTTTAGTCCTAGGTTGTCGGGTGCACTAATTAGTTTATTTCATTTGGTCCTAGGTTAGTTAGCTATTTAGGGCAGTAGGTTAGAGTCTAGAATTAGTTAGGAAGCTAGTACCCACATGGAGGGGTCCCTTGTGCACGTTTTCCCCCCTAACTACCCTAACCGAATTCGGTTAGGGTGGTCCCCTCCTTTGGCCACTTCTTCACATGTCTTGCGCATGTGCTTGAACATGGGTTGGTTGTACTTTCCTAACTAACTATTATTTATGGTTCATTTGAGATTTTTTACTTATTGTCCCAAGGACCCTCACTATGTCCTTGGGCACTGCTTAATTTACATGATCATTTTAAATGGTCATGTGCTATGGTACTAGGCTTGACACTTGGATGCCTAGTACATAATATGTATGTTGGGCATATGTGAAGATTATAGTTATTTTAGGTTCTTCATTGCAGGTACAATTCTAAAAAGGCTCATTAATGTTAGAAAATTGGCTAACACCCCTTTAAGCCAATATTTCTAATATGCCGAATATTTTTCTTATTGGGTATTATATAGAAATTGGCTAATACCCCTTAGCCAATTTTCTATACTACGCCCAATATTTCTCAATATTGGACATTGGGATGCCTACGTATCCCCAATACGCATTCTTAAAGACCTATTGGGCTCTTCACTAGACATGAAATTTTTGCAGAATGTTACATGGTGGGAGTCAGTATTTTCTTCTATTTATTGATGATTATAGTCGTATGAGTTGGGATTATTTTGTGAATTCCAAATCTGAGGCGTTTGAGAATTTCAGGAAATTCAAGGCACTCGTGGAGAAGCAAACAGGCTGCAAAATTAAGGATCTTCGCACAAACCGTGGTAGTGAATTTTTATCTAATGATTTTACTCTGTTTTATGAAGAGAATGGAATTCGCTGGGATCTTACAGCACCGTACTCGCCACAACAAAATGGAGTCTCCGAGCGAAAGAATCGTACTGTGGTTGAGATGTCCATAAGCTTACTTAATGCAAGGGGACTTCCTGTTCATTTTTAGGGAGAAGAAGTGGCTGCAGTTGTGTACCTCTTAAACATCTCTCCAACAAAAGCCGTTTTGAATCGAACTCCATATGAAGCATGGACAGGACGGAAACCACGAGTAAGCCACTTGAAAGTTTTTGGTTGTATAACTTATGCTTTGGTTAATTTACGTTCTAAGCTAGATGAAAAATCAGAGAAATGTATTTTCATTGGGTATAGTTCTCAATCCAAAGCATATAGACTATATAATCCTACTAGTGTCAAAGTGATTATCAGCAGGAATGTTGCATTTAATGAAGAATCATCCTGGGAGTGGAACGACAAGGAAGAAGATTCAGTCATCCATATTCTAGCTCACGCAGAAGTAGGGCATACAAGGATACTTGAAACAACAAGTTGTGATCTTTCCTCACCTGGTAGCAGCAATACTAACAGCAATACTGACCATAGTTCTCATGGAAGTGGCAAAAATTCTACTCCCCCAATCTCTCGTTCTCTAACATCGGCATCATCCAGCGAGACGCCACCAACAAAGTTCCGGTCACTGCAAGATATTTATGCATCCTGTAGTTTTGCCCTGTTAGCTGCCGAACCGACATGTTATGAAGAAGCTTCAAAGCAACCAGAGTGGCAAAATGCGATGATTGAAGAGATTCAGGCTATCGAGAAAAATCAGACCTGGGAGCTAGTTGATCGGCCGGAATGGAAGAATGTTATCGGGCTAAAATGGATTTTCAAAACAAAGTACAATGCTGATGGAAGTTTCAAAAGGCATAAAGCTCGACTTGTTGCAAAAGGATACTCTCAACAACAAGGCATCAACTTTGATAAGACTTTCTCACCAGTAGCTCGCTTTGAAACGGTGAGAACTACACTAGCCTTGGCTGCTCAACTTCGTTTGCATGTGTACCAATTTGATGTTAAGTCTGCTTTCCCAAATGGCGAATTACAAGAAGAAGTTTATGTTTGCCAACCTGAAGGCTTCATTTTTAGTGAAGGAAAGAGCAAAGTATACAGATTGAAGAAGGCATTGTACGATTTCAAGCAAGAACCACGGGCATGGTATAGCAAAATTGACTCTTTTTTTTCAAGAGCAGCAGTTCAGGAAAAGTGAAAATGAACCTAAACTTTATGTGAAGAAGCGAGGTATGTTTTTAGTGTTGGCTCTGGAGAAGTCTCGTGGAGTTCAATAAAAACAAGATACAGTAGCTTTGTCATCTTTAGAAGCAGAATACATGGCTGCGACTTCAGCATGTTGTCAAGTTGTTTGGTTAAGAAAATTGTTAGCAGATCTTCAACAACAGCAGATTGGTCCAACGGAAATATGGTGTGACAACAAGGCAACAATTGCTATGACAAAAAATCCTGTTTTTCATAGTAGAACAAAGCACATCGACACTCGCTATCACTTTATTAGCGATCTAGTCGCTGGAGGAATAATTTTACTGGAATTTTGTTGCACAAATAAACAGACCGCTGATGTTCTTACGAAGTCGTTGCCCCGCAACAAGTATGACTTCTTCAGACGACAAATGGGAGTTTGTGATTTTGAAGAAAGGGGGAGTGTTGACTAATTCTTCAAAATAGTTAGTTTGCTGAAATCAAGTTCTGGGTCCATTTTCTAGGATTAGTAGTTTTATATTTTACTTAGTCAATGAAGTTATATACTTATTGTGGTGGACCATGTACCACTTTTCCATTATTCATGTGTTGCTTTATTTTAGCTTTAGTAGTTAATTGTAATCCTATAAAAGGGCAATAGGAGTTTTGGTTTTAAGATATAAAAAAGTTTTGCATTAAAAAAGAAACCTTTTGTCTCTCAAACTCTTTCATTTATTTTTTTCCTTCTCATCCAACAATTTATGTACTTCATACAATATTTTTTAGTATTTGCATTCATTACAAGAAATAAAAGGATGATTATTTTGTTCCAAAATATACGTTGTAAATTCAACATTCAACCTCCCATATGACTCATGTTTTATTTTGGTAAGAGTTCACAATACAATTCGTATTCATCTACTACAAAAATTCCTTAAAATGATAAGATTTCGGAAACATGAGGAAACATGCGGATACATAGGTGACGGATTGTAAATAGTATGGTACTTAATGGGATGAACGTATCTGAGAAGGGAGGGATGTCTTGGAGAGGGGATAATTGATATCGAACTCCCTAATAAGTCAAATGTTGAGCCTTCTGTTTCTTCATGTAGTGTGCACTGGGAGGGAAGCATTTACGTAGACTCTCACTTTTTAATACTTTATATAGGAGAAATGCCTAATCATAAATTACTATATTCATTTTTTTTTTGTTAAGATCATAAACTACTATATTCATTACCATTTGATATCATAATTAAAGTAACTTTTGATAGAGAAATTGAAATAAGTTCCCTATGGTTTATCAAGGAACTGAAAAGTTCATTCTTATATACCTCGCATAATATGAGCAGACCATATATGATTATAGAGCACGTTTTTATGTCACTTAGTATGAGTGATTCACAAAACACTATCAAGTAGATCATTTAAATACACTATGCACAGACCATGCGCTTGAGTGACAACAGAAAAGTATTACCAAAAAATAAGTCAAAATAGAGTTAGAACACTATGAATGAAGAGATTGTTTACTTGATCTGTTATTTTCCTTCTCTCGGTCTCATCAAAACCTAGTAACTTAATTCCGTCATCTTGCAGCGTCTCCTTTCTTTATCTACCAAAAAACACAGAAAGAGACCTGAATGCTTAAATGACATAACCCGCTAGAAAAAATTATTGAAACACATCCAAAAAACACTCCAAAAATGTAAGATACTTGTCAATTTTATAAATTTACTAAAGTTTGCACACTACTACAAAAACAACTTTTAGGGATATTAAATAAATTGCCGCTAAATGCTTAGGAAAAAAAATATAATTACTAGCAATTAAAAGTTAATTCTGCTATATAATTTTTACTTAATATATATTATTCCTAAAGTTTATTTGCCGGTAAAATCCCTCTACCAATCAATTCACCCCCACAGATTAAGGCAAACCACTCTTCCTCATCCTCCAAATTCACCCATACGAATTAGGGCAAACCTCTATTCCTCATCGGCCATGGCGCGAACTCGTCTCTCTCATCCTTACCAGGTAATCTATGTACTCTCCTTTTCTCTGTTCCTTCTCTCTCACTCGGTATTCTATTTTTGATTTTGCAAATCCATCTCTCTTCTGTTTCCTCTCCCCTTATTGAATTTATGTAGGTTCATGCACTCTCTCTTCACCTTTTTCATCGACCGATTTGGTTAAATACATATGTATGATGATGTGTAATGATACCTTTGTTATTGATTTCTTATTGACTCATTTTTTCTTTGAAAAATTCTTTATCCATCAATTAAAAAGTGCAGTTTTGAGTATTTGTAATATTATGAGTTGCTATAGAGATGATTTCCTATAGACCATCGGCTTAAAGAGATTTTTCTGAAGCTGAACTGCTAGAAAAATATGACAGAAAAAGAGCAAGCGATAAAGCAGGGAAGCAACAACTAGTAATATACATTAAAAATAAGAGAAAACACTACTACTTAATAATACTGCTGAAGTAAGGAATAGATAGTAAACATATATATATATATTTGTTGTTATTCTCCTAAATTAGCAAAAGAGAATCTCAAGAACTATTGAGAATCCTCAGTTAGAATCTAAAAATATGAGTATTAGATAACTTTAAGCTCAAGATTACACACTAAGATGGGAAGAGGAAATTCAGAAAACTTGCCCAATGAAAAGATTTTGAATACTCATATCTCATAAGTACGTTGTGAGGTCATTTGAGAATCCTTATTCTAGTATCACCAGATCTAGTACAAACCAAGCTAACTACGATAGCTTGAATGAAACCTCTCATGCCGAGAATCTTCTTAAAAGAAATTTATGGGAGCACATTCCCATCAACTTTTTGAACAAAAGTGAGTCATTTCCGGTATTTTTGGATTTAAAAAAAATCTAGATACATCACTGACTTCTATATGAAGAACACCACAATACGCATACCTAAAAAGATCAAATTAGTTGAAAATCGAGAAATAGTATTTTATTCAAAGTATTTTGCTATCACTTGTTTCTCTCTATCAAGATCTGACACTGGAGTATATTTTTTTGAAGTTATAGTGTTATAAAAAAAAGTGTCAAAAACATGTCATTACTTCAATCGATTATTCGTACTTTAAGTGTTGTTGTGTGATTCTTCTGTGGTCTTATCGTAAGAGATGGTAATATAAAAGTAAGATTTAATTTCAAGCATCATTGTAGATTTCAAATATATTTAATAGATTATACATATTTACATGAGTATAATGGATTTACTTGAGTATTTAAAAAACTCATAAACAGATCTTGCCTAATTAAAAACCTGAAAATGCACACTTTAATTATTTTGCATGTTTCATTCAAAATCAACAGACAAAAATTTAGGCGCATTATCCGCATCAAATTAGGTGTTAATCCACACAAAATACATCAAAAAGTCATAATACATGACGAAAACAAAAACAACTGCTAACATGCATATAAAACTTCTAGTAGACATATTCTTATCCAAGGAATTATATTTTTCTAATTTATCATGATGATGCATCTTCCAGTGATTGCAAACTATATAGAAATATAGTGAAAATCTACGAATAAGGAAACATAACAAAATATTGTTGGTGCTATCAAGCATATTATCAAATACCTTGAGTGCGCAAAGTGTCATAGCATAGAGAAGTAGTGAAATATGAAATTCCTTTGCCAAAACTTGTACAAATATTAACCCCTGCAAAAGAAGTGGACTAGGAGAAAATCTTCTAAAAACAGAGAAATTCTAGCCATAAATGAAGAAAGCACGTGAAAATTTAACATTCAATCACAAAAAAGTGTATTGATATGGAGGAACAATGCAAACCCACCATTTTGCCCTTGTTTGTCCTCCGAACTTCCATTTCTAAATAAGAAGAGAAGAAAAAGCATTTAAACAAATTCTTATCATGCAAATATAATACATCAATAAATTACTTAAAAGCAAAAAGAAAGTAAATAATATTACATCATAGCAAAAAATAAATAAATTATGAGACAAATGAAGAATAGATAAAATTGTAGATTGGCTGCTGGAATGACTATGGTATTATATGATTCTGAACTAAGAACAAAAAAGTAGTATTTATAGGTTGGTGTATTTTCCAAACAGAAATGAAAATAATTTCATTTTTTTCTAAACAGAGTGAAATACAATTAGTTGTAGCTAAGATTAAGTAAATGCAAAAACTTATTTAAGTAGATTAATTTGAAGAATTAATGATTAAAAAATTTAATTAATAAATATTTTAAAGATTTTCTAATACATCATATAAAAATGGAAAATAATTGAAAAAATGTCAAAAAAATTGAGCGGAAAAAATAAATAAATGTCATTCTTGGGTTTAGAAGCATGTCACATTACCTCCTCTACATTTAGCTTTATTATATATAGAGATTTTATATAAACTGGTTTCGATTGATGAAAAATAGATTTTTAGATCACGATTTTTTTTATATTTACGATGTATGATATTTTCCTTTCCCCGACGATTCTTAAATACTACGTCATAAGTTTTAGGAGATATTAAATTATAATTGCATTAAAGATATACAATTAATTTGCATAGCTTAGAAACTTCAAAAGTAGATATAAACCCCACGTTATTTATGAAGCTTAAAAAGCAGACAAAATGATCACACATTATTTCTGTTAAAATTACAGAACAATCTTGAAAAATCATTATGTAATTTGATTTTGCAATTCTATAAGTCAAAACAATCTCAAATGCACCACCTCTTTTTGAAACGAAGTATCATATTATATAAACCAGTAAATAGGACTAATTGTTTAACTTAAAAAAATACTTTTGACTTATTTTTTAAAAACATTGAAACCCTAACTCCACCACCAAAATCTTAAATTATCCCCTTTTGAAAGTTCAAATGTTTTTATGCACTCTCGATAAACTTAATCAAATCAAAATAGGAGCTCCATTTATCTGATTAGTCGGCAATGGAGGTACATCCCAATCACTCTTAACAAATTTATATGTTTCTACTTCTCTTTCTCTCAAACCCTCGTTGTTGATTATAAAACTTATCCGCTCTTTACATTATTATTTTTAGGGTGGATCATTTTCTGAACAACTTTCAAACCAAAAAGGTGAATTCATCATGAATTAAAGCACTGGAAGTACAATAATCAATAATGATGAAATTTTGCTACTTTCTGATAAACCCTATGTTGGTATGATTCTTACTAAGAGAAGTGTCAAGCCCATCTACAGTTTGGCAACTCTCATTTCCTCCCTTCTATTTCTATATAAAACTCCCTCTTTTTGTTAGTATTTATTCACAAATTATTCATTGTAGTGGTGATTCTCATCTTTAACTAGAGATTTTCTGGTGATACAAAATCATCTTTCTTAGGACGCTTTATAAAGTAGTGTTGGGTTTTTTGGGGTGGATATGAATTTAGTGGGACTATGGGTATTGGATGTGTAACGACTCGAGAATATACCCTAGAAGTAAGATCACCCTTAAGTCGCCACACGGCATACTCTACCTCTCAGAGGTCTTATACAAGCTCTTAGACGTCGTTCATTGCATATTTATATATATATATATATATATATATATATATATATATATATATATTAAAAGTAGTGCGAAATTAAAACTTTTCATAACAAGAGTTCAAATCTTTATAGAATCATAAGAAAGAACGAAATCTCGTCATGGACATCTTAGACACACAAAATATCTTGGGGTCACAGCCCTTACATCAATTTGAAAAGTAACTATAGTCTATTACATAGTCTTTTTGAAAGGAAATTAAAACATAACGATGTCATCGAATCAAATGAGGACATACCAAGTCTTCTTGAGATAATGCTATTCCCAAGCTTTTCTTCTAAGAGACTCCTCGCTTGCCACCTACACTTGTAGAAATAGAACAACATATGGAATTAGCACATTGAATGCACATTACTTCACATAATAATGTCAACAAGGCCATGTTCATAACAATTATAATACATAGACACCGCCACCATAAGTGGACCATATCAATAAATACAATTCAATATCAATTCTATACTAAATAGAGGAATTAGGTAAACTCACAACCTCCCAATCATCATCATCACCATTCCTTAGCTTTTTCAACCAATTCACTTTACAAAGGCTCTTACCAATAGTCATGTAAACAATACTAAGCCAACACCAATCCATATAAATGATTCAAAAACATAAAATATGAATATCATCATTAAAGGTAGGTTATAAACAATTCTATCATGATCTGTATATAATTTAATAGCCTAATAAAATCTACACATGAATTCACTAAGATCAAGTCATGATCAATTCACCCACTTTAGAGCCAAAATTAGGAATTCAAGGAATACATGGGTTCATGGAGTTTTTTTATCTTAAAATATTCAATTAACATCAATTACTTCACAAAACATTGATTTAAACATTTTCATGCAAGAACCCGTGCTTAGAATTAAAAATAGGAATTTCTTTGTTTTTGAACATCTTTGAAAAGCCTTTGAAATTGGCTCCTTGAAAGGAAGAAGAGTCAAGGATGAAATCACCATACATTAATTGAAGAAATCCCACGAAATTAGGCTTGAAACCTTGGAGAATTTGGCCTTCTTCCTTGGAACTTGAAGGACCTTCAATGGAGGATCTAATTAGAGGGAGAATTTTAGAGAGAATTGAGAGCTTATAATTTTTGGATTCTAATTTAGGATTGGGGTATTTTATTAGGTTAATAGGTGTATAATGACCTAAAATCAATATATAATACACCCCAAAATACCCAAAAATACCCCTATATTAATTGGAACTTTTTAGACAAGTCAAACTTAACTTAAATTTCCGGAATTATCGTCGGGGAACAAGTCCGCTTCACCGAGCTGTTCTCTTAAGATTTTTAAAAATAATTTTTGGGAATGTAGAGTCTGCGACATGGACCAATAATTTGGCCCTTGGTGAACCATGTCCACGACGCGGACGTGTTTCATCTATGCACAATTTGTTGTCGCCTTGGGCAGCTTGTTGGCCCAAGGTTGGGTCCTCCTCAAGGATCCTTAGGGCGGTCCTTGGGAAGTCATAACCGGACATTTTTAACCCTAAAGATGGTCATATAAGTATTAGGGTCATCACAACTTATTTAGACTCCAATCAACACATAAAAACACATACAACATACAAGTACACACTAGCACACACTCAGACTAGTTTCCAGACGTCTTGGTCAGTCTTGGACGTTTTGACTTCCAAATTCTACAAACTGAGTTACAATGATAATATTCATTATTTTAACACCTTATTAACTCATTAAATACTTGTGAGGCTCTATATAACCCTAGTTCATTTTGAGGGTCGTTATAGGATGGAGAAATGATTTCCTATCCCTTTACAAACCTTATTAGTCAGAATTTCATTTTTATAAATAAGAGATATTAATTTCTAAAAAGGTCTTATTTTTCTTTTTTCAATTGTAGAAATCTCATTTGCATGGTATTGAATATGTCACGACCCGGGCTACCCCATAGGAGTGACACAACGTACTTTACTCCGAAGGAGTCTCATACAAGCCCTTAACCATCATTATATAAGACATAAGAATAATGCGGAAAACATAAAACTTTTAAATTAGAAGTAAAACTTTCTTCATATATGAAAAATAGAAAGTTATACAAGTGTCATTACACCATCTAAACATAAGAGTACGAAAGTTAGGACTCATCCCTTACATCAATAGTAAGTCTTATCATAAGGAAATACAATATAGTCTTTAACAAGGAAAGTAAACTATAACTAGAATTTATAACATCACGTACTCAGAACTGAGGACTCACCAAAACTTAGAGGTAGCAACCCAAGTTTTCTTCAAGAATGGACTAAGAGCACCTCAACGGCCTGAACATACACTCATAGGAGATGTATAAGAGAAGGGGTTAGTACAAAAGCACTAAGTATGGAAACATGCATTAAAATACTTAATTATGCTGAAAAAATACATTTTAGTCAAAATGAAGCATTTACTGAGTTGGAAAACCATTTAGGCACATAAGGACATAATACAAGTCAGAATAGCATTCTCATACGATTTTTCATAACATAGTAGGACCATCACCTTAGTAACCCTAAAAGCATACTTGTGCAACATCCCATAATATCAACAATACTAAGTACCCATTTAGAATAACATTAGTTACACATATCAACATTAGATCCGTCATAATCCACAATCATACATAAGTGAATAACCATGTTCATCACATATACATAAGGAGAGTCATATCTTAACAACAACCCAATCAACGTATATCATACCTTCATGTCTTACCATAGCATCATGGACCCACCCATATTCTCTTTTAAAGACTACTTGTGCAATGTAAGAAGTGAAGTCACATACCCCCACTCCTATGAAGTAGACTTATCAAGAAATCACAAGTACGGTTCAAGTCATATGCATTATCTTATTACATAGGGAGAATTTCCTTAACCGGCATAGACTATGAGAGCTACATGGAATCTGGTGACATATAACCACACACCGAAAGAAGGTATTCTACTTGCCTAAGGTAGAACTAAACATATATATCTATAATGTGGATCCACTAGCTAAGACATATGCGGGCAAATAGTTATAGGATAGGAAGATTGCTTCTAGAAACCCGAACGATTCAACTAGCAGGAGAGTTTCCATCTCATTAGATCATATGTAGAAGACCCGGCCTAAACTAGCGGGAAGGTCTCTACCTCATTTGTCATATCCTCTCAGTTCTAAGTATTATTCTCTAACTTATACATAGCTAAGGTGAACTGTAATTTCATATGTGAAGGAGTACATTACCCTTCATTCAACCCAACTCATACATAGCTCATGGATTCAACATAGTGAGAACTACCTTTCACCTTAGAATCATCATATAATCATCCAAGACAATTAATGCATAGTCATATCTAATAGTAAAGGAAACTAGCCTTTCAACAATACCATATCTCACACCTTAGTCATTGGATTTTCACCATTTTAAGTGTAACATAACTTCATACATAAATACAGAAAAGTAAGAACCTCCACCTTTCAAGTGGATCAAACCATTCATAAATAAGAATATTTGACATAGGATTACCTTCATACGTGGCCTTCAAGGCCATAATTCAAGATTCAACACATACAATTTACCCTTCAACGTTCATAGATCATATCTTGAAATCACGCTTAGAATTACTTCTATAAGCATGGAATAAACAAGATTAATTACTAAATCCACATGCATACTATCCCACATATTCATAATTCATAAAGAAACCCATCACAATTTTCATAAAGTTAGGGGCATGGGGAAAACACATGTGTTCAAGGGAAATTTAGCAATAAAACCCCTAATTAAATGTCAATTTCATTATAATATAGGATAACCAACATATAGAAAATGCTTCTGAGAAGAACCCAACGTTAGAATCAGAACCCTAATTTTGAACAAATTCCCAATTTCAAAATAGTATAGGAAGGGCTTCATGGGGAAAGAAATCCCATGAATGAAAGTTCCCATACCTTGTTTGAAGCTTTACCACGAAATTGAGATGAAAAACATGGAGATTGAACCCTTTCCTTGAAGCTTTTAATGTTTTTCAGTGGAGGAAATTTGTAGAGAGAAATATTTGAGAGAATTGGGTTTGGGAGAATATTTTGGGTTTTTGAGTGTGAGTCTTGTAAATGGATGAAAAAGACTTAAAACCCTATTTATATTTTACCCTAAACTACCGAAAACACCCCACATTAATTGGACTTAAAAGTAAAAGACTACATTAAACTTTATTAAAAGAACCCATCTAGGTTCACGAGCCACATGGAGCGCCCCGACTCGTGGTGCTTGTCATGAGAATTGAGGCACTAGCGTCTTTAAGTTGCTAATTCCTACAAAAACTAAGTCAAGTTCACGAGCCCCCCTTCCCCTTTTTAAGTGCACCACGGCCCGTTATGGTACCTGTGGTGCTTTGGGCAGTAGCTCCCCTAAGTGCCCCATTTCCTACAAAAACTAAGTGAGTCTCACGCCCCACCTCACAAGTCGTGGAGTGCAACACGACTCGTGTTAATCTCTTGAGGGTTAGGGCAGTGTCTAGGACACTTGGGGCTCATAAGCCTTCCACTGAACGTGGTCTTGACCACGAGGCATGGTGGTTTCTTTAGAGCTTTGAGGCAATAGCTCAAAGTTTTGGCTTGCCCCTTTTGCTTGACACTCCTCTATTAGGCCTTGACTCCTAAATCCCCTAAAATGATTAGATGGTCTACTAACTTAGGGGAAATTATTTTTATTAAATTAACCTTACGTTTAGGCTCTAGTTCAACCTAGCATTTTTTCGAGTGTTACAAAATACCGGGTGGGCGGAAAAAGAATTTTAGTTTTGGAGTGGCGCATTCAAATAGGGTTAGAATTGTGCACTTTGAGTTTTTCGGATTCTTGACTTTTATTTTTGCTAAATTTCTTTGAATGTTTTACAGTACTTACCCAAGAAAATGAACAAAGAGCTTCCTTTTTCTTGAGCCCATGCAGTCCTTACTTGTGTGGAGAGAAGTGGAACTTGTTTTATGGTGGAGCCAAAATGAAATACGAATTTAATATTGGATGGAATAAATTTGTGAATGATGACAATCTAAAAGAGGGGCGTGGACTTGTGTTTGAACTCTTAGAGTGTAACTCTAACAAAATCGAATTCAAAATTCAGATTCTAAGAGAAGATTTTCTAGTTGAATTGGTTCCTGAAGATGTGGAGGGTATAAACACCGACAACCCAATAATAATTGATTAAAAAGTTTATCATTTCTAGTAGAAATTTCAATTTTCAGGAAATGTTTTTATCGATTCCAGTAGTTTCAATTTCAAAACATAAAACTTATCAATTCCAATAGTTTCATGTCTGATGTATGCCTCATTTTATCAATACTGCTTTTTTGGGTTTTGTGGGTTAATAATGTTGATATTATATATAAAAATATGTATTACATTATTACGCAACACATGTGCAGAGATAGTAATATATTAAATTCTAATATTCAAAGCAATTCATTTCGAAATTTCTATTTTTAAAAACTTGCAAATCTAAAAATTTTCATTTTACATTAACTAATTCTAACTTCAAAATTTAAGAATGATTTGCATCTGAAACTGAATGATTATGCCTAAGCTAGTGCCTATGATAAAAATTGACATCCTCATTATAGTCCGATGTGAATTTATGCTTATGTGTTTTATCACATTGTCGACATTGAATCATATTGTCATTTAATTTCTTAAATATCGTCACATGAGACTTGTTTTTGCTCGTCTTCAACTGGTAGGAAGTTTATCCATGTAAATATTGAAAATTTAATTTAATAAAATAAAAAATTGTAAAGTTAACAATTTATAGCAATTTAAGAGAGAACTGATGAAGGCGTGGCTAATATATATTTTAAAAATGTAATTGGGTGATTAAGAATTCGGTGAGGGTTTGATTTTAAATATTTATAAAAAGGAAAATAATGACAAAAATTTAAAATATTATCGATTGAGCCTTTCGGAATGTTATCCAAACGGCGGAACAAATTTAAAATCAAATTCTTAAAAAAATTGACAGTTGAATTAATTTGTCTAATCAGTTATAAGTTATAACTTGCAACTAATCTTGGAACTTGGTTTTAAGCAATCTATCTCTGAAGTCCGATCATAGCATGTTCATATTTTTTCAAGAAAATGCTATTTTGATACTTTTTGGATCCCCACATAGGCTTGTTTTTGAATATATAGCATCCATGAAATCTAAATTTGAAATGAAAGATCTTGGTTTTATTTACTCAATTGACCATTACAAAATAGTTGTGCAGATCTCTTTTTTTTTAATCTCGTGTTTGGTAGAAACATCAGAGTCCAATTAAATTCAAATTCACATCATGAAGTTCACATTAATTAGGGGTAAACCGCTATCTAACAAAGGCGACTCTATACCCAAGGGACTCAAACCCAAGACCTCTAGTTAAGAATGAAGGATCACTTACTACTCCACCACAATCTTGTCGATAGATGTGTACATCTTTATTTGTCTAGAGTATAATCTTATACCACCTAATAATTGCAAAACAACCTTTCTTTTTCCCCCATAACATATTCTCCAAAATTAGATCTTCCTTAGCACACTAGTCTCTACATTTAGCAATACAAAATCTTGTATGCCAGATATGACGCACTAAGCCAAATATGAGATCTCTTGTCTTCTCCAATGAAAACAATTTGATGACAGATCATCTCGTAAATATTCTTAATTGGTAAAGGGATAATTCTCCAACATTATTTGGAAGAATGACCTTCTCTTAATAGTATACATCAATATAATATTTACATTGTTAATATATAAAAGAAATATAACAACACTCTTATTAATATCTAGACTTTAAAATTGGTGTTTGTCTTTAGTGGTAACATAAACACTAGTTGAATAAAAGAGAGAAATAATTTTGTACATATTAAATAAATATTAATTTTATTATTAAAGTTATATTTTCTCAATTTCACATACTTTTGAAGATATATACTAAAACAATAAGCTAAGTTACTAACTTACTACCAACATTTGTGTTGGGGAGGTAATGAGTTAGTACTTTTTCATACTTGATTACATTTTTCGGATTTGTATTGTAAGAATAAAATTATTTTTGATAACAAGTGTTTAATTCTCAAGATATCACTTTTCGATGTGAATCGAATTATCGGACTCGAAAGCGAGTATTATATATAAAGTGAAAGTTATTTAAAAAGTAGATCAATTACTACTACAGTTTCAGATGGAGATTTAATTGATATCCATCCATTATGAATTAAGACATTTCAAATTCGTGCGATGAGTATAAAATTTTCTTTTGTAGAAAGTGTTTAATCTCCAAGATAAAACTTCTCGATTCAAACAAAATTAATCGAATTTCAAAATAAATATCAAATATCAAATTAAAAGTTAAAAAAAGAAGAAGCTAAGTTTCAAAGTCAATTGTTTTTAATTGATTTTCAATCAATTATATGATTAAAGAGAATTGATTTTCAAACAATTATATAGTCGATACTTACGTTTTGTATTATTCTTTCAGTTTAGATTGATTTGTTTGATTTTAATTTAATACTAAATTTTAAAATAATCCTTTTTTAAAATTTTAAACCAAAGATATGTACCAAATGCTCTTTAATTGTGTGGTCTTATACATACAATAGGGAATGTTAGATTAAAAAGAAATATTTTTAAAGAGTTAAATATCAAAAACTCACCTAAATTATTCATTTTTTTATTTCACAGAGTGTGAGATAGACACCTAAATATAATTTGTTAAGGAAAATAATATTTTATTATTTTCAAAAAGAGTTAGGAATTTCTTACCGTGGGTTCAAGTTTTCCTGTTGACAAATGACAAGTAATAGATACACAAAACTAAACTTGATTTTTTACTTTAATGAAATATACAAGTAGTTGTTTTTAGATTTGACACTTATTATTTAAAAAATTTAAATAACCCTGGTTAGAAATCTATTTGATATTATTCTTTAACTTTTTTAAATCCTTTCTACTTAAATTCAGTTTTATACCTGACATACATGGTATATGATAGTAATTATTTACGGACATAGCCCATTAATCACAAAATAAATTAATTACTAAAAGTTAGTCGTCAATTAATTAACTATAATTAAATGAATAGTTCAAAATTTTCAAAACAACTCCATTGAATGATCAAAATTGACTTGGGACAACGATAAATAATAGTATTATAAAAACTTATAAAAATGACCTTCCGAATCATTACAATTCACTAAAAATCTCTTATAATCTTATATCATTTCCCCTAAACAACCCAACAAAGAATTTATTGGAAACATTTGTCTTCTAATTTAAAAAAATGCAATTTCAGTAGATGACATGTAATCTGAGGCCTAGGAATATAACATTGTTTTCTCTTACAAAACATAATAATAAATTAACCAAGTCAAAAAACCTAATTAGAATGAGGCTTTCTTCTTTGAGCTATAGGGATATATGAGTCATTGGGATATTCTAACTGAACTAAAGAAATGAAGGATAGCAGAAAATATGAAGAAAGAGGAAAAATCTTTAATCGAGAAGTGAACTACGTGAAAATCAAAGATGAGCATCCGGTTGCTATTTTCTTTCTTATTAACAGATACTGTGAGATGTTTTTTATAAACTAAGAATCAGAGATCAATTGAAACCATAACTTCGACACAGCCTTGCAACATAAGAGACTTTCAACTGGAAGTTTTGATAGGATTTCGATGGTGAGATCAGATGTCAAAGAAGAAATTTTGCACTTAATTGGAACTATTTTTTACTTTCTCATATCTAGGTTTTGAAAAGATTCATCAGATTCCATTTCAGTTGGATTTTTTTAGTAAGAAAAAAATTTCTTCAATGGAATGTGCAATGCATCAGGTAGAAATTGTCAGGAGCAAACCCACAAATGGTTTCTAAATCAAATTCAATGCAAGAATCAATCTTTCATTCTTTAACAAAAAAACACCTCGTCGTTGAAATCCTTTTAAGAATTCTGGTGAAATGTCTATTACAATGAAAAGTTGTGTCCACGTATAATAACTCTAAAAACGAGCTAGTGAAACAAGAGCCTCACATGTTAGTGTATAGTTGGTAAACTGGTACAAATGATTAAAAGTGACTTTAGAAGTTAGTTTGGTGGGTTTAGAGGTCAAACGTTCAGCGACATCCATGACGTCCAGAAACTAGTCTTTTGGTATTAGTGTGTTCTAGTATTGTCATTGAAGTGGGTGGGTTGATTAAGATCTAAAACTTGTAGAAGTGCTAGTACCTAGATGAACATGTGTAGGGGTTAAACGTTCGGGTAAGACACCGCAAGGACCACCCCAAGGGTCCTTGAGGAGGACCCTAAATCAAATCCCAAAACTAACAAAACAATGGTGACCTACGACCATTACTTACGGCTAGTAGGTCCACTTATGGTCAGTAAGTCTCCCTGCGTAAGTCAAGACTTATCCTAGGGAACCTTATCTCCCTCACACAAGTATCTGACCAAAAGTACAAACCCACAGAACGGTCCGTCACTCCACTTACGGTCCGTAGGTGGAGGTTTCGTAGGTCACACCTGTTTCACTGGTGCAAGTTGTCCAAGCCAAGGGTTGTTTGGCGAATTCCACCCTTGACCAATAAAATTCATGGGCAATTATTTTATGTATTTTTAGGTATATTAAGTGTTTTAAAACAATTAAGCCCTCATTTAGACTTCAAAACCTAAATCAAAACTCTTCACTCCCAAATAGTTATCTCTAAAACACCATTGAAGGTCAAGGTCAAGGATCCAGCTAGGGTTTGGATTTCAAGTGTTGTTTTCTTCAATTTAGTGGAAAATTCAACCAATAAGGCATGGTGATCCTTTATCTAGGGAAAGTTTCACCCTAGAGTCAATCTCAAAATAGTTTTCAAGATTTCAATGTTTGTGAAAAAACCCAATTCTTACTCAAACTCATGGGTTCTTGCATCAAACATTTTCAATTGATAAACTATGATTATATTGATTGTTAATTGGTGATTTTAAGATGAAAAACTCTATGAACCCATTTTTTCACTAAATTCCTAAAGTTTACTTATAAAGTGGGTTTTATGATTATGATGGGATATTGCTAGAATTGTGCTTAGATTGTATTGTATTATTAATATCTATTGTTATTTATATCTAATTATGATGAATTTTTGGACACTTGAGTAATGGTGATAATGGTTTGGGTGAAGGGTAATTTGACCTAATTCTCTAACTATATTGGAACTGTTCTTGTATGGTTTGATCCACTTATGGTGAAGGTGTTTACTTATTGTGTATGTATTGTGAGCATGGCCTTGAAGGAATTACATGTTTAATTGTTGTATTATCATGTTAAGGTATATGTGAATGTATAATTTGAAGGTATTCATGGGGTCTGAATGATATCTTGCATAAAGTGTTATGGTATTGTGATTGAAGCATATTCTCTCTTAATGCTCATATGTGTTGATGTTAGAATGTGAAAGGTTTCTATAATGTGATGTGTATCTTAACTTGGTAGATTTAGGTGCCTCTTCTTTAATATGATCTCTTGGAATTGGTAGACTTTGGTGCCTCTCCTAGATGTATGAAACTTTTTGAATGTGATCTCTTGACTTGGTAGACTTGGCATCTTTTTCTTGAGTAATGAATGAATAAATGTTTAGGATTGGTAGACCTAGTAATTGTACCTTTCTATGAATGACTAATGAGGCCTCTAGGCTACGTGTTGAACCGGTAGACCTAAGATTGGTGACATCCATGATGAGTCTAGACCCCTAAATGAATGTAAAACCTTGAAGCGATAGACCTAAGGGTAAAGACCTCCTTTTTAGGTGAAATGATAGACTTAGAGATGGTGGGCCAGAATAGTAGATAACCTTCCCTAAGAAAGTCGATGAGCTATCCTTAACGAACCTTGATCCGTTAGACCTAAGCATGGTGACCTTCTTAGTAGAAGTACTATGGGTCGGTAGACCCAATGTTGGTGTCTTCTCTAGTACATACATGTGAATGAACTGCTATATCGGAACTAGGGCTAGCACCGAGTGGATATGGTTAAGATGGTGTCTCTTCCTAAAGAAAAGACTAGAGTCCAATGAACATCTTTGGATATCCCTAAACCATGTGCCAACATGGGTTGTGTATTAGTTATATATACCCTTCGCAAGTGGAACACCTTCCACGGTTTGGTGTCTTATGATACCGGATTGCAGGCCTAGCTAGATGGTCTATGTCAGTTAATTCTTATTCCCATTATGTGGGATGTGCACTCTAGTTACTTGATAGGTTCTACAATGTGTAGGTGTAGTAGTGTGGGATGCTATCTACACATGGCACGAGTAGGCTTAGAAGGTGCTAAAGTGAGTTCCCTAGTCGTAATGACTATTATGTGAAAGTCCTCTTAATGCATGAATGTATCATTAAATGTCTCTAATAAATGAAATGTTTAACTAGTAGCTTATATTGATAGAATGAGTTTTCTAGCATGTTAAGTTTGACTATAAGGGTTCTTATCTATTGTAGCCTTGAGGAACACCTAAGTGTGGCATGAAGAGGTAGTATGGATGCCCCTACATGTCTTACTTAGGTGGGTCTTAAGGTAACTTTAGGTGGAGGGTCCAAGATGGTGAAATGGTCCATTTGACAAAGAGGCATGTGTTGAATATTTGCAATAGTTGATCATGCTTATGATGTGGATATTCTCTTGTATGTGAATATTGATTTATAATGTGTCTCTTATACCTGTGGATTATGGATTTTATCAAAAATAGCATGAAGCATATATCTCAAGTAAATGTCCTTTTTTGCATGTTTTTGCATGATCATCATACTTAGTACATAATTGTGCTAACCCCATTATTTTCCTATGTTTAACTACAAGTGTAGGTGTTGGCTAGTGAGGTGTTTTCTATAGTTGTCACCATCCAAGAGTATACCCTAGAATAAATGGTATTCTAAAGTCATGGCACGACGTATTCGACCTTTAGAAGGTCTTATACATGCCCTTAGACATCATTTCAATATATATATATATATATATATATATATATATATATATATATATATATATTGAAAAATTAAAACTTCACAACAATAGTTCAAATCCCTTTCATAGAAAACATACGAAATGCTAAGTCTCTTGTAGCCATCTTCGACGCACGAATATCTTGGGTCATAGCCTATACATTAATAAAATGGAAATACAAAGTCTATTAAAACATCTTTTGAAATAAAAAGCTAAACATAACTATGTCCTCGAATCATGTGAGGACATACCGAGACTTGCTTAGATGAATGCTATTCTCAAGCTTCCAACAGACTCCTCTCAATTGCCACCTACTCCTTTAGAGATAAAACAACATATAAAATTAGTAAATTGAATACACTAAGTATGGTGACATGCAATAAAACCATGCTAAAACGAATGTTTCTATAAAACATGA
This sequence comes from Solanum sitiens, assembly GCA_016801875.1. Classification (NCBI taxonomy): domain Eukaryota; kingdom Viridiplantae; phylum Streptophyta; class Magnoliopsida; order Solanales; family Solanaceae; genus Solanum; species Solanum sitiens. Next base: position 1,332,211 of record JABWTJ010000258.1, read on the forward strand.
TCTTTTAATCTTTTTTGAGGAAAACATTATAATATGAGTATAAGAACCACTTTCAACACAAACTTCACATATAAGACACATTTCCAAGTAATCCAAAATATAGCATGATCATCACTACAAACCATATAAGCATATAATCCTCCTACCAAAGTTTATCCTAAGACTTACTTAAGTAAGACAAGAAGAGACAGCCCATACTCCCTCTTAAAGCACACCTAAATAATCCTTAGGACTACCTAAGATAAGATTATTCACTTTTTTATTACTTAGACTCTCTACCCAAGGTTACTCTAAGACTCACTTGAGTAAGACATGAAGAGACCGTCCATACACCCTCTCCAAGCATACCTAATCAATCCTCGAAGCTAGATAGGGATCCTTTTTATTCAACCTACATTAACTTAAGCCATAACCATTCAATTAATAAATTAATATACGATTAAGCATTTATAAGACTTTATATAATGGTCTTGGAAAAGACCTAGGGAAACCACATCCTAGTATCTTTAAAGCCTTCTCGTGCCTTGTCTAGATAGCTTCTCATTCAACTACCTAAACGTCGTAGAACTTCTCCAACACTAGAATGCATCCCACATGATGATAATAGGCATCAACCGACATAGACAATACTAGTTAGGCATGGAATCTGGAGTCTACCTTACTCCAATGGAGGGTGTTCTACTTGCCAACGGTAGAACTAGCACATTATATGTAGGCACATGGTTAATGAATATCAATGGTTTCTTTGTAATCTAGTCTCAACTTAAGTAGAGTCACTACCACAAGCATATTCACTCGGTGCTAGCCATGTTCTCATAAAGCAAGTTCAATCACAAAGAGGCATTTGAAAAGGTACTATATTTTAGTCTTACCAAATCATAATACTCCTACCATCGATGGATCCACTAGGGCTGCCACTCAATAGTTACAAGGATAACTCAATTACTTCCTTAGAGATGGTTTCATTCCAGTCCAGCCAACCTATCCCTAAGTCCATCATTTACACAAGAAGGATACCCTTACGGCTTTTAACTTTAAGGATATAATAACCTCCAATCTATATTGAAAGTTCCAAGTTATTGACCTGCTTTACATTTTCAAGGTCATTTACTAGTCATACTTAGAAGGGTACAATCCTAGGACTACCGATCCTAGACTTTCATTCAACATTCATCCATACACAAACATGACAAAGGTGATTTAGCCTACTAAGTCAAGAGTTCATCTTCACATAACTTGCATGCATCAAGTTGAGGGACATAGTCTACCAATCAAAATACACAAGTCATCTTCATATCACCTATACAATAATATTCAAGTATCATGTAGGAAAAGACAAGTCTACCTAGGAAGATACACTAGCAACACAACTAGACAGATCACCCTAGTCTATCATGATCACACATAACCAATTAGAATAAATCACATTTTAACCTCACATATACACATATACACATAATCATACTTCACCTTGATCACCTATATAAGTTGTAACATGATAACATCACAATTTACATAATAATAATAATGCTGAGAAGGCCATGATCATAACAATTATAACACATAAGCACCACCACCATAAGTGGACCATACCAATCAACACAATTCAAAACCTATACTACACAATACACAGAGATTAGGTCATCTTACAACCATTCCATCATCAACACCACCAATCCTTAGCCTTCTCAAACAATTCAATTCACCAAGGCTCTTACCAATAGTCATATACACAATACTAAAGCAACAATTTAACCCAAAGAATGATCCAAAAATGTACAATATGATCATCATCAATTTAAGGCAGCCTATATACAATTCTATCATAATTGATACATATTTCAATAGCCCAACACAATCTACACAATAATCCAATACAATTAAGTCATGATCAAATCACCCACATTTAGAGATTAGGATTTTAGGAATTGCATGGGTTCATAATGTTTTGATCTAAAAACATTCAATCAACATCAGTCTTATCATAAATCATTGATTCAAATCATTTTATGCAAGAACTCATGGCTAGAATTCAATTTAGGAGAATCTATATTTTGAAAGTCTTTGAAAAGCCTTTGCAACTTGTCTCCATGAAGAAAGAAGATTCAAGGATAAAACATCAAAACACCATACCTTAATTGGAGATAAGCCACGAAATTGGTGAAGATTCAATGGTGAAATCAAGCTTGTGGCTTCAACCTTGCTCCTAGCTTCAATTGAGTTCTACAGGATTCTATTTGGGGTCTTGGGTTTTGATTTTGAATGATGAACTCAATTATAGGTTCTAGGCTTATAAAGTAACTTAAAATACCCAAAATACCATAAAATAACCGCCCAATATATTTTTGGATGATAGGTGAATTACCTAAATTACCCCTAGCTTGGACGAGGACCTATAGGAAATTGCTTGTCCCAAACGACGACTTCTAGCGACGGACCGTCGATGGAATGACGGCTCCGTCTTGCAGGTCTGTCCTTTGTGACAGAGACCACAATTTTTGGGGGATTAGATCGACACCTAAGTGTGGAACAACGGGCTCCATCGAAGGGGCGTGCCTTGGACGACGGTTCGGGGATTGAGCAGTCGTTGGTTGGGACTGCCTTAGGCAGTTTCAAGTCCAAAGTTTGGGTCCTCCTCAAGGATCCTTAGGGTGGTCCTTGGGGAGTCATGCCCGGATGGTTCAACCCTAAACATGCTCGTCTAGATGTTACGAACCTCTCCTATCAATTTGAACTCAAACCAACACGTAAAACATGCAATGGCACACTATAACACACAAGCACGTCTCATGGCTAACTTTCGAACGTCTAGGACGTTTTTGGGCGTTTCACTTCCAAACTCATCCAAGATCAATACACTTCCTTCTAACAATATAATTAACCATTTTAAGACCTTGTAAACTCATGACACACATGTAACTCTGTAGTTCAACCTAGTTCGTTTTAGAGGTGTTACAATAGTGAAGCATGGCACTAGAGTTTCTCTCAAGACATTTGGTATGTCCTCATATGTCGAGGACACAGATTCTATGCTTTAGTTTCTTTTGTTAAAATTTTTAATAGACTTGTCATATTCCTATTTGTTGTAATGGGTTGTGTCCCTAGTATGTTCTTTGAAATTGGGTCTAAGTTGGCCACGTGAGACTAGTATTCCGCTTGTGTATAAAGATTTTTTAAATGTTAATGACTTTTGAGTCTTATGATTTTGATTAAAAGGTTTTAATTTAGCACTATTTTTATAGCCTATGTGATGAATGAATGTTAAGGTCTTGTATAAGACCTCTTCGACGTCGAGTACATCGTGTTACGACTCGGGGGTGCTCTCGGGTCGTGACACCCGGGGATCGGAGACTCAATAGAATGGGAGGTCTAAAGATAAAATTTATATATATAAAAAAATTATGTTTATTTAATTGTTTAGATATATTTTACTCTCATTAATTCAAAAAAAAAAAACATTGTAATTGATTATAGTTTAATAATAATTATTTTTTTCAATTGTTAGTATATCTCTAGTAACATTTCGCAAGAAAAGAATAAACATATTATAAATTATTGTAAGTTACATAACAACATAAATGTTTACATCTCTCTTATTGGTATATAGTTTTAAAAACTTTTTCAATAAAATCAAGTATTACATAACAACAAAAATTATTCTAAAAGTGTTTTAAAATAAAATTAAAATTTTACTTCATTGAATTTGTCAATAACAACTAGTACTATTTTTTTACTTATATAATATTTCATAATACTTTTAATTTAAAAAATCAATATTATAGAGATTGTTACTTTTAGATGACATTCAAAGTTAAGACAATACTTATTTAAAAATTTAACTATTTGAAAATCTAATTTATTTGGGTTGAAATTCTTAATGAAATATCTCAAATAATTTAAGACAATCCTACAAAACCAATTTTAAAACATGATTGATTCAAATTAAAGTATATTAGACAAGTTAAGAAATAAAAAGTAATCGTAAATTCTCTCATTTACATTTTTTTTTAACTATAATTACATTAATAATAAAATTTCAAAGATATGAGCATAATAATTAGTAAGAGATTAACTAGAAAATTTAAATTACAAGAAAGGCCTAACATGCCCCTCAAGTATTTCAATTGGTACAAAATTACCCTCCATCCACCATCGATACTAAAATACCCTTGACGTCCACCTTTCGACTCAAAAAATACCCTTATGTCCAACGTATCACACGCATTAGGTGGTTGGAGGGTAACAGTGTACCGAATATCAAAATTTAAGGGCATTTTAGCCCTTTTTCCATTAAAAATAATTTTAAATTACTTAATTTATAAGTTCACGTGATTCAATAGATTTATAATTCCATAGTAAATTTAAAATTAGAAAAAGGTTAGGCATTCTACTCTCTACACTGCTCCCTCCCCAACCCTTAACTTCGTATCTCTTTCATTTTTTTTTTCTATTTGGGTATTGTCCACAATTTTATTTTTGTAAAAAATTATGACAAACAAGAGACAAAACAAGGAGGAAAATAATGAGGCCTATATAAACAATTAGTTCAATAAAAGATGACTTAATCAAGCAAATATGTACAATGGATACAATTTTTTGTGTGTACCCAAAATTTAAAATAAAAGAATAAAAATAATCATTTCTTTTATACCCATCCTAATCCCATCATGAAAATAATACTGATTAAACGAATATAAGTATGTGACTTCATTTCAAGTTTGAGTCCCGAATATCCTAATTAAGAATAAGAGATTAAAAACAGAGAAATAAAGGAGAAATGAACAAGACATCGGATAATTGAGAGAAAAATTTTCATTAATGAAAATAATAATATTTTTAATTGGACAATCAATCGGGGTAAGCATGGATTTTAGTTGGATCCCCATTTATGAGTTGGGTTACACTATAATATATTGAGGTTTATTTAAAATAGGCCAATAGATAGATATCATGAAATTATTTTTTCAATATAATTTTCAAATCGGGTCAAATATGAATCATAAGTGATTATATAGAAAAATAGAATTCAAAAATATCATTTTTATTATTTATTTGAGAAGAGATTAAATTTGAAACAATCACATTATGCAATATAATTAATAAATATTTAATAATTTTACTTTAAGGGAGCTATTAAAAATAAGGCAAATATGAGTCCAATGATTAACATCGAGGGTAGTTTTTAGCCAAAATGTGAATATCAATGGTATTTTAGGGCCTATAGGTGGATGGAGGGTAGTTTTATATCAATTCAAACACTTGAGGGACATTTTAAACCCTTATCCTTTTAAATTAATAATAACAATAAATACATAATTCTTTTATATTCTACTTTTGGATATTTTGTTTCTTCCAAGTGTTAATAAGGTGCTTAACCCTGATTGTCTCTTTAAGGTATGTATCTCCTTCATCTTTTTTCTGCTCAGTCATACGTGTGAGATTTCAGGTCCTCTTAAGATGTATTATGTTCGAACTCATGATGTGTATCTAATTCAGACATAGCGTTCTTTTCACTAGAACAAAGTACATAATCTCTATAATGATCAATATATTTGTATTGCAACCTATATAATGGAAAGGCACATAAACTATTTTTGGTAAAAAAAGAACATTTAACCCTCAAGGTACGGCTTTTCAATGTGCACCGGATTATCGCACCTCAAAACGAATGTCATATATCAAGTGAAAGTCTTTTAAGAAGTAAGTAGATCAATTACTACTAAAGTTTGAGATGGAGTGGTAACTGATAAATATCAATTTATTATTAATAATGGGTCATTTGGTAGATTGTATAAGGAGAAATAATGCATGCATTAACTCTATGTATTAATAGTTTCTTGATTGGTATACTTTTTCAACCTATATATAAGTAATACTTGAATTATTAATATACATTCTATTGTATATTAAGGTGTGTATTACTAATATCATGATTTTTTGGGTATTAGTAATACAAGAGATCTAATGCATGCATTAACATGGTTAAAGACTCAATTATGTACCCTTCAAAACTCTATTTACATCTTTTCCATCATAATTGTGGAGAGTATTTTTTGTAAATTAATATTTTTATGTAATGCATGCAATTTAATATACCAAACCAAACAATACATGATTAATGCAAGTATCACTAATGCACTCAATCTAACATTATTTGTATACACCAAACGACTCCTTAGACATTTGGAATTTGAACTCATATGATTTAAAATGACTTACAAATAAAAAAAAATCAACTGTAAAATAAAAATAAATAAAAAATCTAAGCTTCAAAGTCAATTGATTAATATAGGTTGGACTATAAAATTTTATTATTTAATATATATATTATTTAATCGATAAATAAATATTTATTAATTTAAAGAGTGGTTTGAGATTTAAGGAAGGTTAATTTTAATTATATCAAAATCATTGTATGTATCATATTTATTGAATTGTCCGTATCGCGCAAACCAAAAAACATGGATGACAAGTGTGCTTTTGGGTGAACATATTCTTTGGTTTGGCCACAAAATGCATGGTAGGCGAGTTTTTCTTATGATAGATAATTGACCAGCCCATAATAGGAATATCGAAGGACTACATAATAGACTCAGCCGTCTTGTTCCTCGTGTGGCAAGGGAACCAGAGACTCCAGTAGAAAGGAAGGATCAAGACCGACCGATAGAAATGGCAGAAATGAAAATGAGGGTTGTGGGAATCCGACAAACTACCAAAGGTATATCAAGTATTCAGAAACCTTCATCTGGTGGGAGGTTTGAATTGAAGCAGAACATGGTGCAACTACTACACAAAAATGGCTAGTTCATTGGTCTATCTCATGAGGATCCACGAGGGCATATTCAGAATTTTTTCCAGATCAGTGACACATACACTCCCACTGGAGTGAACTCTCATTATGTGAGCCTCACATTATTCCCCCAAAATCTTAAATTATCCCTTTTGAATGTTCAAAGATTTTTATGTATTCTCGGTAAACTGAATCAAACCAGAACAAGACCTCCATTTTTCTTATCAGTCGGCAATGGAGGTACATCCGAAGCATTCTTAACAAATTTATATGTTTCTACTTTTTTTTCTCTCAACACCTGTTGTTGATTATAGAACTTATATGCTCTTTTCATTATTATTTTTTAGGGTGGTTCATCTTCATAACAAGTTTCAAACCAAAATGGTGAATTTATCATGAATGAAAGACTAGAAGAACATAAATCAGTAATGATGAATGTTTGCCAGTTTCTAATAAACCCTATGTTGGTATGCTTCTTATTAAGAATAGTGTCAAACCCATCTACAGTTTGGTAACTCTCACTTTCTCCTATTTCTATATAAAACTCCCTTTTTGTTAGTATTAATTCACTAATTATTCTTTGTAGTGCTGATTCTCATCCTTTACTAGAGGTTTTCTGGTGATACCAAATCGTCTTTGTTAAGATGCTTCATAAACTAGAAACTCTAGGTCTAATCATGATTAGGGAATCAAGAATCTGACTGATATCTAGGGAACCAATGGGTGAAAGAAACCCAGTAGTGAAATCCCACATACATGGTGATGAATTCCACGAAAAAATCTTTAGATTACGGGGCTAGAACTGATTGAACCTTGTTGCGTTCTTGAACTAGGGTTCCCGACCTTTTTTCTCTTCCTTTGCTTCTAATTTTCTAACTTTTGATTAATGATTTTGACTTAGTTATGTTTTAGTTATGTTTCTAGGCTTAAACTAACTACAATCTCATGATTTAGGGTTTAAACGATGTAAGTTAGGGGTTAAATGACGTATCTTAGTGGTTAAACGAACTAAGAAAAGACCAAAAGACCCCTAAAATATTTTTTATCGGAGCAATCGACGACCTGGACTGACGGGCCACCGTTCAATCAATGGTTTGTCATTTGAGTCTACTCGATAGGCCTACACTAAAATGGGTATAACTTTTTACTCGGAGGTTGGATTTTAGCAAACTCGATTGCCTTGAAAAATATAATTCAATTATCTATCATATCACAGGTCATAGCATTTTGAACATTTGAAGTTGACCCAATAGCATTTCCCCCCTAACTGACTTCTAAACTTCACCTACGGACCGTAAATTGAACGACGGTCCGTGCTGGTCGTCCGTAGTTCATATTAAAGGCTGGGTAATAGGAGTCTTGAGCCACTGACATAGACCAGGAACCGTAGTCTAACTTACGGACCATCGATCTGTCCGTGGGTCAAGACTTAGTCGATTTTCTGAGCTGAGTTTTAGGAGAGGCTATAGTGGTGTACCACAGACCCACAGTATGGGTCGTACATCAGACTATGGTCCGTAGATGGTGACAGTTTATTGCACCGGCAATTTTTGTGAAAATCTGATTTCTGGCTTTTTTTGGATACGGGGTGTTACCGTTTAGGGGACCACGACTCGTTTAGGACAATGTGGACAATTGTCAAAGGCTACCAAGGAGGGGGTCACCCATATGAGACCCTAGACCGCCCGTGGTGGCTGTACGGTCTGTGGGGGGGTCCATACAACTCACCCATCAATTTTTAAGTAATGGGTCAAGTTCAAACAATCATATTTCTCAGCACATAATGAATTATGTGGCCCATGACCTATCAAATTAAAGGTCTTTACTCTTTCCAACACCACCAAATTTTCCTCTTTTTGAGTTTGGAGTAAAAAGTTATGTCTGTTTCAGAGAAGCATTGTCGGGCAAGTGAAGTTTCATAGCCGTCTATATGGACCGTGAATTTTTATGAACCGTGAAGTCTTAAACGATGTGTGACACCTCCATTTTAAGGCACCTTTATAATTTTAAAAGTTGGGCTGTTTTGGTCTTTCTCCAATACATTTGGTATTTAAACTACGTCATTTTATGCCTAAACCATGATGTTTTACACCTCATTAAGGGCATATAAAGTTTTAATCAATTATTTCACTTTCATTAACACATCAAGATATTAGAAAAATGTCCCAAGAGAAGAAAAACTAGGGTTCAAGGATTCTTCAAGTTTCATCGATTTTGCCCAAAAAAAACTCATTCTTCCAGGTATGTAAGGCTAACATAGTATTAAACTAGTTCGTCTTCATTCTCTACATCTACTTTCGAATCATAAAAGGGTAATCTCGGATTCTATCCTTAGATTTGAGTTTTCTTGAGATTAGTCAATTTTGACTTCTTGAGTTCCTCATTCTTTTGGAAATTCTATTCTGAATCATTAAATTCTTATATGTTATGCATTGAGATTGTTGAGTTGGTTGGCTCATATCTATATTTCAGCATGAACTCTATCAAATGAGTACTCTTGAGATGAGTAGTTTCATTGAGTTATCAGTTCTAAAAATCTGAGTATTGAATTTTCTATATTGATATTGAGATCCTTGAGTTGATTCGTTCATGTCTATATTTCAGTACGAACCTTATTCTTGAGTATTCATTGAAATCTTATTGAGAATGTTTTAAACAAAATATTATTGTTTAAAGTGAATTTTGAGTAAAGTAAAGAGGAGTTTAAGAAAGAGTATAAGAGAACTAAGTGCGTCCCAAAAAAAAATTTACACGAAGAAAAGAGTAGACCCATTTTTTAGAAAAGTTAAAAGTGTTTTTAGAAAGATTAAGTACAAAGAAATTACCCTTAAAAGAGGTTTTTTCTTTGTAATATCTCAACCAAGAGAAAGTATTTTTACTTTGAACAAAGAGAAACATTGTTTTCTACATGAGCAATAAGTTGCGGAGACATTTCAAACATGATAACTCTTTTAAAAGGTTCGCTTTAGAAATTATTTCAAACTATAGAAAGAGAAATGTTTTTATACATTTGAGAAGGAGTATATATTATACGGAGTAGTATTAAGCACCAATATGTGGGAGAGTTCAAAGAACTCAGAGCCCCCACAAACCATGTCTTGCCAACATTGGTATAAGATCATACCTTTTTAGATGAATCCTTAGTGCCTTTTGCGGAGCTTAGTTGATCCACTTAGTTGAAGTGTCCTATATCCCATATAGGAAAGTTCTGCCAGTGTGGACAAGACGTTGTATCATCACGTAGCTCATAGTGATGGTTGTTAGCTAGAGAATCTCCTTATAGAATTAAAGTGTATTTTTATATATCACTTATTATGTTGAGCTTCAAAGATGATTAAGTTTTTTTGTTAATCTCAAACAATTTCATTTCATTAATTAATTACATTAGTTGAGTTTATGTAATATCTACTGCAGTCCTTTCATATCGTTATTTCTCTTAAGTTATATTACATACTCGTACATTCAAATGTACTTATGTCATTTGACCTGTATTCTTTTATGATGTAGATACAAATGTTCGGGATCATCAACACGTGCTTCATTGAGATCACTCTACATTCCAGTTAGCTTTTACTGAATCTCCTTATATTCAGGAGGACTTCAGATTTACTTTTAATTTAGTTGTTTTAAGGAGTCATGAGTCTTGTCCCGAAACCTATCTTAAACATTAGAGACTTCATAGATAGATAAAGTTGATGAGTCTTTCAATATTTACTTTTCCTTGAGATTTTTTTGCAAACTATTATACTTATGTTATTAAGAATTTTATAGACAGAGGAGTTGAATATTTACTTTGAGTTTAAATTTTCAAAATTCTATTTTAAGTCTATTACTGCTTGAGTTAGTTTTCCGCTTAGTAGTCATCCAAGCCAAAGATTTGCTTGGGGATCAGAAATGGTTGTCAAGTATCAGCCATGTCAAGGATGTAGGCACGGAGAGTGAAAAAGTTGGTATCTGAGCACAGAGTTGAGGGCCCCTCTTATATAAATGATATACTACACACATTGAAAAAAAGTTTCCCTCCTTTCATACTCTATATCATGCAATAGAACTATGTGATAAGAAACTTATTCAAACTCGTGTGTTTCTCAAATCCATTCGACTACCCGTCATACTCAAGATAGTTGAAAAGCAAAGCCCAGATCCTTATCGATGATTTACTCTCAGCAAAGTCTATAGAAAATAATGAGATTATAGAGGGGCTTATGAGGATCTTGTGAGTGAGCTTATGTTTTAATTCGAAATAATGCACTTTTATTCATATGAATTTTGCCTACAAGCTAAAAGCGAGATGTACTCCTAGCCTCTTGATCTTGGGCGTATATATGCGCCTAATTACTAATTTATCCCATGTAGATAGCTAAGTTTGAGAGAATTTTTGGTGTCATAATTAAGTTTTAGAGTCTTTTGATGTCGCTTCTTCTAACCAAAATGATTAGATGCTTCAGGGTGAAAAGAAAAGAAAAATGAGCCAAAATAGGGCACCTAGACAGAGATCGGAAAATGGGGCACCTAGAAGATGATGCAGCGGAGAAAAAGGGGCCAAGAAGCTAGAAAATACACTACGACGGAGCTCCTCCGCGCCGTGGAGCTAATACATGTATGCAGAACAGGCATTCCACTTAACAGTGGAGTGCGCAATGGGAGCGCATCGTGGAGAGGTTTCAACTAGGTGAAACTTTAGGAGAGGGAACAAGTCCGCGTCACGGACCTGGATACCACAAATTGGCCACGTGTTTTTTTATTTGAGACTATAAATAATTTAAGTGTGCTATTTTTTGGGGGAATCAAGTTCTAAAAAGACGGAAGCACAACTTTTTAGGCAATTTTGCTATATTTTCTAGGGTTTTCCTTCTCTTTTTTCATCTTTGTAAATTCTTGTATGAATGATAAACGTTGTTTCTTGATATTTGTGCTCTTAGTATCTAAAGTCACCTATTCTAGGGTGATAGCTATGGTTGATGGTTTAATACAATTTATTTCTAGTATGAGAAGGGTTGTCTAACGATTTTCGCTTGCATTCTTGTTTTACTATTTTAATTCTTGATCAACATTAGAATAAAATTGTTGTTCGCTCTTGAACTTGGAATATGAATATAGGGATAGACCAAAGAATGTGAGAAGTGTGTTAATTCTAGGGTATTATCTAGAATGTTTTATATATAGGATAGTCTTATTCTTATCTACCACACTTGGTTAGTATTCAAGATGAATGCTAAATGCGTCGTCAATAGTTCATGCCTAACCCTACTCAACAATGTAGTTAGGTTTTCATTGGTGGTAGGCGATTAGAGGTCGAAAGATCGTGATCGTAAAATAAACCTTGCTAATACATAATGAGGTTAACCCGTCGAATACTAGAATAAAATAATATTATACCGAAAACCGATCTATGCTACAACCCTGGGATAGCTTTCCTAATTGTGAGATTGTCTTGTTTGAAACTGTTTTTGAAACTGTTTGATTAACGTAATTAATTTTTGATAGTGTCTAATTAGTAGTAGTAGTGATAAATGAATTTCTAAAGTATTTTCCACTTAAGTAAATTTAGTTTAAACGTAAAGGAATTGTTTTGTGCTTATTTGAAGTTCTTTGGGTTCGATAATTCGGCTGAAAAGAGTCATTGTACTACTTGAGTGCTGATGTGCACTTGCGTGTGTTTTTTGACGCAACAAATTTTTCGCCCGCTACCAGGGACTTTTAAATTGACATATATCTAATTTTTAAATATCTAAATTATTTCTACAAGTGTTGAAAATTTCATCTTGGCTTCTCATTTTGCAGGTGGCGTTAGGTTTTCGCACTGGAAGATGACCATGATTTGGTAGAGCCTCTATCTAAACCGGAGATATTTGTTCATTAATAGAGAAAGCAAAGAAGATGCACCCGTCTTGTTCCTCGTGTGGCAAGGGAACCAGAGACTCCATTAGAAAGGAAGGATCAAGACCGACCAATAGAAATGGCATAAATGAAAATGAGTGTTGTGGGAATTCCACAAACTACCAAAGGTATCTCAAATATTCAGAAACCTTCACCTGGTTGTAGGGGAATTGAAGAAGAACATGGTGCAACTACGACACACAAATGTTCAGTTCATTGGTCTATCTAATGAGGACCCACGAGTGCATATTCAAAATTTTCTCGAGATCCATGACACATACACTCCAACTGGAGTGAACTATGATTATGTGAGCCTCACATTATTCCCCTTTTCTCTGCTGGGGGAAGCGAACAGATGGTTGAACTCTGAGCCCGCAAATTAAGCAAAAAGATGGTTGAACTCTGAGACCGCAAATTCCATAACAACTTTGGATGATCCTGTCTAAAAGTTTTTGATAAGATTTTTTCCTTCAAGTAAAACAACAAATCCAAGAAGCGACATATTGAGCTTCTGACAGAAAGGAGGGGAGAACTTGTACAATGTTCAGGATAGGCTTAAGTCTCTATTGCAAAGTTGTCCACATTACCATCAAGCTAACAAAGTGATGGTCCATACCTTCATTTAAGGGTTGGAACCAAACACAAAAATTTTAATTGATTTTGCCAAAATTTCCCGACCACAAAGGGGTTTTGGGGGAAATATCGATCCAAACCTGAATAAGGTAAATATTATGAGTACTTGGAGTGGTCGTCCATTGGAAGAGTAGGCAAAAGTTGTTGAAGAAAAAGGAAAACATGTCGATGAAGCCGAACCAAGTGAACAAAGGGTAAATGAGGAACCAAAAGCAAAACCACCTCCTCCATTCCCACAAAAATTCAGAAAGCAATACGAGGAGGAATGTTTTGGTAAGTTCATTGAATTACTCAAGCAGGTAAATGTTAATTTGCCTTTTATTGGTGTGTTGTAGGGAATTCCTAAGTATGCCAAATATGTAAAAGTTGTGGTAGCTAGTAAGAGTAGATTGGCTGAGTATGCAACAGTAGCACACATTGAGGAGTGCAGTTCTAGGATCCAGAATAGGCTGCCAACAAAGTTAGATTCAGGGAGTTTCACTGTTCAGATGAAAATTGGCAAATGTGTTGAGGCAAGAGGTTTGTGTGATTTGGGCGGAAGTATCAATTTGATGCGTACTTCTATGTTTCTCAAATTGGGAATAGGAAGATACAAACCCATAACCATTATTTTGCAGTTAGTTGATTTTTCAGTGTCTAGGCCAAATGGCGTTATTGACGATGTCTTTGTTCAAGTGGGAACTCTGATTTTCCATGTGGACATTGTAATTTTGGATTTTGAGCCTGATCTCGAGGTCCCATTTATTTTGTTATGCACATTCCTAGCAGCAGAAGGTGCATTAATTAATTTGGCGGCCGGTAGACTAACAATGAGGGCTCATGACAAGGTAGAAGTATTTGATGTTTACAAGGCAATGAAGATGCCTACGATATATGAGGAGTTATCGGCGATCATAGTCATTGGGCAAGACATTGAGGGAGATGTTGAATCCCAAGAGTTGGATAACATTCTAAATGTCCCGAATATCAGTATGCTTATTAAGTTTGTGGAGCCATTAACCAAAGTCCTGGGACCACCTTCCAAGTCGTCAATTGAGGAAGCACCAAAGTTAAAGTTGAAGGCTCTCCCTTCTCATCTCCAGTATACATTCTTTGGTGCCAATGAATCTTTACCCTTAATCCTTTCTTCTGATTTGTCCAAATTTCAGGTTGAGGCATCTATGAAAATATTGAGGAAGAGGAAAAATATGATAGGTTGGGAGATCGCTGATATACATGGCATCAACCCAGCTTTATGCATGCACATGATAATCATGGAGGAAGGTCACAAGTCAATTGTGCAAACTCAGCGCAGGCTAAACCGGTGATGAAAGATGTGGTGCGCAAGGAGATGATTAAATCATTAGATGCCGATATTATATACAAAATTTCGGACAACAAGTCAGTTAGCCAAGTTCATTGTGTGCCTAAAAAGGGAGGCACGACGGTGATCACCAATGAAAAAAATGAGTTTATTCAAACCAGGACAGTGACAACATGGTGAATATGCATGCATTACAGAAAGTTGAGTAAACCCACTAGAAAGGATCACTACCCGATTCCGTTTATTGATCAGATGTGGTACATGTTAGATGGGAAAGAATATTATTGTTTTTTGGATGGATATTAAGGATACAATGATTACATCAGAGGACCTGGATAAAATTACATTCAATTGACCGTATGGGACATATGCTTTCAAGAGAATGTTGTTTGGGCTTTGCAATGCTCCGACCACCTTCCAAAGATGCATGATGGCTATCTTTTATGACATGGCAGAAGATTTTGTGGAGATACTAATGGATGATGACTTCTCAGTCTTTGGGGAGTCTTTCGACAAGTGCTTGGAGAATTTTGACAGGGTACTGGCTATATGTGAGGAAACTAATTTCGTTCTAAACTAGGAAAAACTTTCATTTCCTAGAGAAGGAAGGGATTGTGTTGGGCCATAAGGTGTCAAAAAAAGGGGTGGAAGTTGATCGTGCAAAAGTGGAAGTAATTGAAAAGTTACCTCCTCTAATTTTTGTTAAAAGGGTGCGAAGTTTTTTGGGTCATGCTGGTTTTTACAGGAGATTCATTAAGGATTTCTCTAAGATTGCAAGACCCATGTGCAGTCTCCTAGATAAGTAGATGAAATTTGTATTTGATGATAAATGCATGCAAGCTTTTGAAGCTTTGAAGAAGAATCTAATAGAAGCTCCAATCCTAACTTCTCCAAATTGGGAGCTTCCTTTTGAGCTGATGTGTGATGCACGTGATGTGATTGTGGGAGCAGTGTTTGGTCAAATGAAAGAGAAGGTGTTTCACTTAATATATAATGCAAGCAAAACACTGGATGCGACCCAAACCAACTACACAGTGACAGAAAAGAAATGCTAGCCCTTGCCAATGCTTTTGAAAAGCTTAGATCTTACTTATAAAGGACCGGAGAGGTTCTGAATACCAGATTGCAGACCACCCATCAAGATTGGAGAGTTTGTCACATGTGCGAGAGGACGGTCAGATTAGGGAGGAATTCCCTGATGAACAACTATTGGCGCTAGAGGTGACCGAACTACCGTGGTATGCAGACATCGTTAATTATTTAGATAGCATATTGTTTCCCCCAGGTGCATATTTGTAAATAGTTTTTGGTTGTGCTCGCTATTTTGTTTTGGGTTCCTTGGTAGTTGTTTTCGGTTCTTTAGCCAAGGACAACCCCGTTGAACCGTAGAAAAAAAGATTTTGTTTCTGAGGATTTACTCAACTATGACATCTCTCTTCTCTAATCTTGTTTTGATTGAGATTCTTATGACGATGTGTTTTAGAGCTTGGGCAGTATTTTCACCCGAAAAGATAGTATGAGTTATAATGTTATGAATCGTAGTAGTAAAAGTACCCAAAGTTAAAAGAATGCATGTAGAGGTATAGTAATCTAAGAAAGGAAGATAGTGATATGAGGCAAATTATGTTGTTGCAGGTATGCACCCAGTAACTTATTAGTGAGGAGTTTTTCCTTGTGGGTATACTAAGAAGTGATGAGTTTGTATAAATTTCATGATAGAAGGTAGAGTAATATCTACTAGTCATGATGAGTTAGAGTATACTTTAACTAGAAGGGAGTTTATGATGATGTAACATTGTGTTAGTTAAGACCAAGTATATGTGTTGAATAAAATATCAGTGTAGTCATCAAGTGATGGATCTAAGTTAGGCTTATGATTTTTAAGGGAGATCCTCATGATATTTAGATGGTTAAAACTAATTAGGCAATGATGTATAGTGAAGTAATTATGATGATTTTAAGGGAGAGCCCCGTGATATTCATGAACTACGCTCATTTGACTCTCACTTTGATGAGATACTTACGCAACTCTCTTTGAATTTGGTTATCCTTTTTTCCTTGTTCAAAAATCATATTTTTAAAATTCTTTATTCATAAAAAAATAAAATTACCTTCCCTACCCCCAGCCAACCACAAAACGAACATAGGAATGAAGAATTCTTAATTTGTTGTTTAAATCAGTAACAATAAAAAAAAAAGAAGCGAAATAATTATTGTTGGCTTTTTAATCTTTTCAAAAAGAAAAAAACTTCACGGATCATGCAAACTTGATTTTTACTTTGATGAGATACATTAGTTACTCTTTTTGGATTTAGTATGTCGTATCAAAAGGTTTTATTTCAGAAGCTAAAATATTGGATTGTTGAGTAACAAACATGTACTTATAAAAGCAACACTGTTGGGAGACTATCTGAAACTATTATCGAAATCGCCTTTTTACATCATGATCGCAATTGGTCATACCTTAGTAGAATATTGAAATGAGATCCTTTATTTGATCCTGAAGAAGAAACTATGTTGACAGTTGTATGGATATATTTTATGATATATCCACCAAATTTCTTTGGAAGAAAGACCGTTTTGGCAACAACAATAGGTAAGTTGCTTCATGTGGACGTGGCGACAAGGAATCAAACAAGACCAGGTTATGCAAGAGTGAAGGTAGAACTGGATTTATTTGGGAGAATTCAAAAATTAGCCTGAAGAATAGGAATGGAGAAATTTTGAAAAGTGAATCCAGATAAAATATGATTACGTTCCAAAATATTGCAATACATACATGATATCAAGGAAATAATGACGAACAATGCTATGTAGAACATCTTGATATATACCCAAAGAAGGAGATTATTGACAAATTAGTCGCAAATAGCAATGAGGAGGAAAAAAATCTGAGGAGATAGGTAACGACAAAGAGGAAGCGAATAAGACTCAACAAAACAAGACTTAGTTACGGGACAAAAGAAAGAAAACAGATGAATTTCAGCATGAACAACCGAGTATGCCCCATTACATCAATGTTTTGGAGAGGTTGGAATTATGAGAACAAATTGAATAAATTTTTCAACAGAATCTATTACCTTGGGCAGTTGGTGGGGACTTCAATGTAATTCTCAATGAAAAAGAAAAGTCTGCGGTGCTAAAATCCAATTTTGATCCTCCCCAACATAGATTAATCATCAAACTTCTTCAATTTTCAATAATTTAAAATAATTAGTTTTGGACAATTACAAAAAAAAAAAGTTTGCAAGTTATTTCGATAGTTTTGTCACTTTTATTATTTTTACATAATTATGTATATAATTTTTATATTTTATGAATATTTGAAAATAATATCAAAAGATTTTATTTTTCTAGTTAATCAATTTAGTTTAAATTATGATTATTGTTTTGAAGCATTAGAAGGTAGAAAAAGAAAACAGGGCAAAGGGGGATAGAAGAAAAAAATATACATACAAAATATATGTAGAAAATACAGAGGTTTAGGGTTTAAATTTTTTTCTTGAGTCTACTTTCTCATTCACTTCTTGGAGTTCATTTGAGCTAATTTGTGGCTTTGGAAAGATCTTACTTGCTTGTCGTCCCAATCGTTGCTCGGAAAAAGGTAATATCCATTTCCCTATATTAAATTCATCTTCATCTCGTGTTTTTGTTGTAATAAGTTTTTGGTTTTGATTATATTGTTGTTGTTCACTTTCTGATCATTTCCTTAATGGTGCTACCGAGTTGTCATTTAAGCATTTGAATATAGCTAAGTGTTACTAGTCTTTCTAATAAAATATATTGTTGCGTTATTGATCTAGTTTAAGCTATGTTTCGATCAAATCTTCCCCCTGTTTTTTTTTTATAGTTTTAGAATATATCTGGTTGAGTAGCATGATCCAATACTTTCCATTTGTGTTTAATCATATTATTTCCTAATTTTTGTAAATCTTAAATAGATCGATCATTAGTATAAAGCTCCACCTATTGAAAATGGTTGTATTTGTTTGTTCTTACATGCTGCCAAATATTTAAATATTGACATGATGATTTTCTACTTTGGATTGCCATTTTTTATCTTATTAGATTGTTGTTATTTGGTTGCTTCTTTATTATCTTATGATTGATAATGTGTGTAGGTTTATGTCTACTAATTATATGGGTTTATACTACGTGTATGCCTTATTAATTGTCAAATGTTTTCTAATCAATACTAATTTGTATTCCCCTCTTTGCTTTGTTGTAAAACGCCATGAGAGTCTAGTTGGACTCAAAATCTTCTTATTTGCATGCCAAGGGGACATGGAGGCCCTAAAATCTCCCCTCGAGTCGATTCTTTGGTCAATTGAAGCATAATGGAAGCCAATATACAAATTTGGAGGCTGATATATAGAGGTCTGGGAAGCAAAAAAAAATCAGGAAATCAAGTAGATACATGTTATATACATTGAAAAAAACATCCAGTATACACTGATATACGGTAACTGTATACAGCGGATACATGGACGAAAATGGACCAGGCCCAAAATAAAGTGCAGAAGCAGTCTTAAAAGATTGAATTACTTAATTTATGATAGATTGAAGAAAACTGGGTCTGCCGGCCCAACAACTTGATATTTGGGTTGCAAAAGACGAGCATTTTTAAAGGATTGAACAGGATATTTGTAAAATTCTTTTGGGGTAACACATGAAGTCATAAAGGGAAGCATTGAGTAGATTGAGAGGATATTTGTTACCCTTAAAAAAAGACGAATTGGATTTAGACCACATCATGATATTTCTAGTGTGCTTTTTGCAAAGCTATGATGAATTTTAGAACTCTAACAATATCACTTTGGAGTAGATACATGGAAAATAAATATTGCAAAAAACTTCATCGTACAATTGTCAGCAACTCATGTTTGGAGAAAAATATGGTTGAAACAAGGGAAGAAGTAGAATATGACATATGGTGGCAACATAGGTTGAAACTCAAGCTTCTGGTTTGACAATTGAACAAAGTTTCGAGCTCTATATTTCACAGAAATGGAGATGACATGAGAAAAGGATGTTAAAATTTTGTAATATTGTATAGACACTCTAAATATGGATAGAGCATATATTTAAATATACTAAGTATGGTAAAGTATATATTTAGAAATTATAGGTATTTTATTTCCTTTTGCTTCTTCACTTCTTATGTATAAATATGGTTGTAGTTTCTTTTATTCATTGATGAATAGAATTATCAATTCTCAAATTTTCTTGTGTTTCTCTATCTCGTTTTGTAACATGGTATCAGATCCTCCTCGGATTTTTGAAAACCATATTCAAAATTTTATTTTTCTCGTGGCATTTTGTTGATAGCAGTTACTGCCTCATCACTTTGTTGGTCTCTTCCGTCTTTAAATTTTGTCTTATTCGTTTTTAATTTTTTGACATTAATTTTTTTAGAGAATAACATGGACAAGAATGATATTTCTCAACCTATTTTTGTTGTTCTTAAAGGATCTAACTATCGTCATTTGGTGTAGGGCAATGCATAATTCTTAAAGGGATAAAGTTGTGGCAATATGTCACAGGTGATTTAATCTATCCAAAGCAAACTGAGACTAAAACAAATGAAAAATTTGTTGATCGTTTAGAAGATTGGGATAACCGAAATCATCAAATCATTACATGGCTTCGAAATACTTCTATTCCAAGTATTCACCTCTAATTTGGACAATTCAACACCGCAAAACAAGTATGGGGTCATCTCTCTCAATGATATACAACTATGATATTTCACATCATATTCAATTGTAACACCCGTATCCAACACATACCAGAATAAGTTTTTCAGAAATTAAAGGTCCAATCTATGATCACAATCTATGGACCGTAGCCTGATCAACAACCCGTACTGTGAGTCTGTGGTTCACCACTATCGACCCTCCCAAAACTAAGATTAAAAAAATCGACTAAGTCTCGACCCAAAGATAAACCTACGGTCCGTATGTTAGACCACGGTCCGTGTCTGTGTTTGTGGATCAAGACTCTTGTTACCCAGCCTCTGACATGAACTACAGACAACCAGCACGGACCGTCGTTCGATCTACGTTCCGTAGGTCTGACCGTAGGCTAAAGTTAGGAGTTAGTTAGGGAAAAATTGCTGACTATGTCAACTTAAAATGGTCATAACTCTTAGCACAAAATGAATTAAGTGTCCTATGACCTATGATATGATATATAATTGAATCCTATTTCCAAAGCCACCGAGTTCGCTAAAATCGACCTTCGAGTAAAACACTATGCTCGTTTTAGTGAAGGTCTGTCGAGCAGACTCAAACGATGTAACCAAACGGCGGACCATCGATTAAACAACGGCCCGTCAGTCCAATCCGTCGATCAATCCGACAGTTGTTAATTCAGGGGTCTTTTGGTCTTTTCCTTTTTCGTTGAACCCCTAAGATACGTCTTTTGGACCCTATATCATGAGAATTTAGTCAGTTTAAGCCTGGAAACATAAGTAGAACTTATCTAAGTAAAAATCACTAATCAAAACTTAGAAAATTAGAATCAAGAGAGGAAAAAAAGTTCAAGAACCCTAGAAAAGAACGCATCAAGCATCCATCAGTTCCAGGTCAAAAACATAAAGATTCTCCGTGAATTTCATCACCAGGTATGTGGGATTTCACTAGTAGTTCCTTTCGCCCATTGGGTCCCTAGAATTCAGTCAGTTTCTTGATTCTCTTATTATGAATAGACCTAAAGTTTCTAGAATTACAACAAATCATCATAAATTAGTTATTAACATGCTCTAAATTAGATTACCATGTTATTACTCAGTTTATTGCATGAATTACAGAACCCTATCTACATATTTTTTAGTTCTTGATTTTACACATGTTAGGTAAGATATTTCAGTTATCTAGTTATACGTGCCTCACTTATTAATGCATCATTATCAGATTAATTATTGCATTCTCAGTTTGCATGTTCAGTTTTGAGCGATCCAGTATTTACATAAATTCAGTCATAATATGTTAATGACTTAATTCATTGGGAGTAGCATAATATCGAATTGGACTAGAGTTGAAGGTACCCAAATAGTCCCAGAACTAGTAGCCAAATAGGTTGTAAGTCCCCTCTGTGGGCATCAATTTAGTGATCATGTCATCATGCCTTTATACCTCTAGAAGGATATATTGGGTCCTCTCGATGAGGCATATATATTTGACTCCACATTTAGGTAATGTGGAGTTATTATCGGTTATTAGTAACTCCCATAGTTCATTCAGACTCCACTGCATTGACCATTTTGATAGTTCAGTTTGTATTCAGTCTCAGCATGCTATGTATTTGGTCATTGCATCTAATTAGCTCAATATTCAGTATTACATGTTCAGAATATTATACTTGCTTTTGTGCTTGTTCAGTTATGTTTTATTTTAGTTTTACTCTATCCTACATGCTCAGTACCTTTCACGTACTGACGCATATGTGCGCCACATCTTCTAGAAGATTGGCTCATGTTCTCAGCATCAAGATCATGCTTAGATCAATTTCTGATCTCTAGTTTAGCAGAATCAGTTGTGAGTCCTCAATCTCCGAGGACAATAGTCATGCGTTTATTTTCTGTATTAGATTCAGTTTTTTTTCTAGACTTAGCTAGGGTCGTCCCACCATTTTTAGTCAGTTAGAGGCCACTTTAAGACATAGTTAGTTTCAGGTTAGTATTGAGTTAATATGTTCTTTGTATTAAACTCATCAGTATCATATATCTCACTTATAGTATATGGTTATTTTTCCCTTATTTTCATTTTAATTATGATTTAACATCCGCATCAGTTTATTATCTATAGTATGCTCATGATCATGCCAACAGGGTTAGCCTAATATCACTTGTAGTCCTAGGTCCCGTGTCCGCGTCTCGGGGGTGTGTGTGTGTGTGACAAACTTGGTATCAGAACACTAGGTTTAAGTAACCTAGGATGTCTAAAAAGCCGCACTAAATAGAGTCCTTTTCATGGATGTGAAGTGCACCGCATCTAATGATAGGGAGGCTACGAAGTGTTTTAGGAAAAATTTCACTTTCTTGTTACTCTTATCGTGAGTAAGGTATGATCTAATTACATTCTGACTCGACGTTCTACGTTTCAGATCATGCCTCCTCATAGAGCTAACGCTACGAATGTGAATGCTAGGAATGAAAATGAAGCTCCTACAGTCCCAGATCAGGAATTCTTCTATGCTGAATTCAGGAAATCCATTCAGATGTTGGCTTAGAGTGTGGCCAACCAGAACAATCGGGTTCAAGCTCATTTGAATGCTAAAGGTGGATCTGCAGTAGCAAGGGTCCATAACTTTGTTAATATGAATCTGCCTGAGTTCTTAGGATCGCAAAATGGTGAAGATCCTTAGTGTTTCTTTGATGAGATCAAGAAGATCTTTGAGGTGATGCAGGTCAATAGGAATGATCGGTTGAGTTTGCGTCATACCAGCTGAAAGATGTGGCTCATATCTGGTACACTCATAGGAAGGAGAATAGGGGTACACATGCAACTCCTATTACTTGGGAAAGCTTTAGTTAGACCTTTCTCGACAGGATTTTTTGTCAATAGAGTTGAGAAAAGCAAACGCTCAGAAATTCATGAACTTAAGGATGGTAAACATGACGGTTAAAGAGTATGAGCTCAAATTTAACCAACTCTCTAGGTATGCTCCTGACATGGTTAATAATTCCAGGGCTCATACTAATAAATTCTTGTATGGATTGTCAGAATTAGTGAAAACAGAGTGCTGAAATTTTATGTTAGTAGGAGATATAAACATCTCTAGGCTTATGACTCATGCTCAGTAGGTTGAGGGTGATAAGCTTAGGGAACACGCCAAGGAGAATAAGAAGTCTAGGATTGGGAACTATGATATCCTCAGCTAAAATCAGGTGGTGGAAATTGTTTGCAGAGTCAGCAGAAATGTTCAACCCCAGCCCCTTCATCAGCTAGTATTCCATCCTTTAAGGAAAAGTATGATCAGAGGTTAGGGAACCAGGACCTAACTCTCAGGGAAGTGTTTCATGCACCAAGACTTACCCCACTTGCCCTAAGTGTAGTGAGAACTATCCAGGCGAGTGCCTCACCGGAAAGGAAGGATGCTTTGGGTGCGGTCAGTCTGGTCACAAGTTGAGGGATTGTCCTTCTAAACAGGGTTAAGGATGTAGTAATGGTATAACTCAGTCTACAACTTTAGCAGCACCAACAAGTCGCCTGACTCAGCAGGGTAACTCATCTGGTACAGGTGGCGGTCACCGCCAGATCAGGTTGTATGCTCTTTCGGCTCATAAGGATCAGAAAGGTTCTCCTCATATAGTCAGTGGTACTTACAAGTATTTGACCTTGATGTTTATGAATTGTTATATCTACGGGGTATTCTTCCTTTATAACTCTGTACATAGCAGTCCAATTCAGTATAAGTCCAAAAACTCTGTGAGAACCTTTCTCAGTCTCTACTCCAGTTGGTGACCCAGTTATAGCTAGATAGGTATACAAAAATTACTCTGTCACAGTCTCTGAGAAAGTCACCTCAGCAGATCTTGTAGAGTTAGAAATGGTAGACTTTGATGTCATTCTTGGAATGGATTGGTTACATTCCTATTATGCCTCAGTCGATTGTAGAACTAGGAGTTTCAGTTTCCAAAGAACCAATCTTAGAATGGAAGGGTAGTAGCTTAGCACCTACAGGACGATTCATTTCTTACCTTAAGGCCTGAAAGATGATCTCTAAGGGTTATCTCTATCATCTAGTTTGAGTTAAGGATTCTAGATCTGAAACCCCAACTCTTGAGTCAGTTCCTATAGTCAGTGAGTTTCCAGAAGCGTTTCCAGAAGCTTTTCTCGGAGTCCCTCCTGTAAGAGAAATTGACTTTGAAATTGATCTCCTTCCAGATACCCAACCTATTTCTATTCCTCCTTACAGAATGGCTCCAGCTGAACTTAAGTAATTGAAAAAGCAGTTGAAAGATATCTAGATAAGGGCTTCATCAAACATAATATTTCTTCATGGGGTGCACCAGTGTTGTTCTTAAAGAAGAAAGATGGTTCTCTCAGGATGTGCATTGACTTTAGACAGATGAACAAGGTCACATTAAATAATTCGTATCCCATCCCCAGGATTGATGACTTGTTTGACCAACTTCAGGGTGCTAGCCATTTCTCAATGATAGACATCAGATCAGGTTATCATTAGCTTACAGAAAGAGATAGTGACATTCCAAATACAACCTTCATGACTCGGTATGGTCATTATGAAATTATCGTTAAGTCGTTTGGACTAAAAAAATGCACCTGCAGCTTTCATGGATTTTGATGAACAGAGTGTTCTAATAGTACTTTGACTTGTTCGTTATTGTCTTTATTAATCATATCCTCATTTACTCTAGTAATTAGGAAGAACATGCTAGTTATTTGAGAGTTGTTCTGTAGACTCTCAAAGATCGCGAGTTATTCGCTAAGTATAGCAAATGTGAGTTCTTGTTGCAATACGTTGCTCTCCTTGGTCACATTGTATCTAGCGAGAGAATCCAAGTGGATTCGCAGAAGATAGAAGCAGTGAAACAATGGTCCAGACCTACCTCTGCTACAGATATCAGAAGTATCTTCGCTCTAGCGGGTTATTACAGAAGGTTCGTTGAAGAATTTTTATCCATAGCCTCACCATTTACTAGGTTGACAGCGAAGATGGTCAAGTTTCAATGGTTAGATGATTGTGAGAAAAACATTGCAGAATTGAAAACTAGATTGACTACAATCTTGTCTTAAATCTACTAGAGGGTTTAGATGGTTAGGTGATCTATTGTGATGCATCCAAAGTTTGTCGGGGTTGTGTGTTGATGTAGCGAGTTAAGGTTATAGATTATTCTTCTAGACAACTTAAGGTACATGAGAAGAACTATCCAACTCATGACCTCGAGCTTGAAGCAGTGGTGTTTGCACTCAAGATCTGGAGACACTACTTGTATGGTGTTCATGTAGATGTTTTTACTGACCATAAGAGCCTTCAATATGTGTTCACCCAAAAAGATTTTAATCTTCGCCAGACGAGATGGCTTGAGTTTCTTAAGGATTATGATATGAGTGTGCACTAAGACAAATGTAGTAGCAGATGCTCTTAGCATATTATCTATAGGTAGTGTATCCCATGTTGATGAAGAAAGAAAGGAACTAGTAAAGGATGTTCTCAGACTTGCTTGCTTGGGAGTTTTCTTTATGATCATATCACATAGTGGTGTAACAGTTCAGAATGGGGCAAAATCTTCTTTGGTAGTGGATGTTAAGGAAAATCAAGACAGCGACCCAATCTTGCTTGAACTTAAGGGTGCAGTCCATAATTAGAGAGTTGAGGTTTTCTCCCAAGAGGGAGATGGTGTACTTTGCTACCAGGGTAGATTGTGTGTTCCTGATTTGGGTATGTTGAGACAACATATTTTTACAAAATCCCATAACTCAATATATTCTATTAATCCAGGTGCAACTAAGATGTACCGCAATTTGCCGGAAGTCTATTGGTGGAATGGCATAAAGAGGAATATAGAAATTTTGTTAATAAGTGACCTAATTGCCAGCAAGTCAAGGTATAACATCAGCAACCAGGGGGTATGACTCAAGAGATCTACATTCCTACTTGGAAGTGGGAAGTTATCAATATAGATTTCATCACAGTGTTACCTCAAACTCATAGACAATATGACTCCATTTGGTTGATAGTTGACAGGATGACTAAGTCTTCTTGATTTTTGGCGGTCAAGACTACAGATTTTGTGGAGGACTATGCTAATGTTTACATTAATGAGATTGTGAGGTTGCATGGGGTTACTTTATCTATCATCTCTAACAGAGGTCCTCTATTTACCTGTCATTTCTGGAAGTCATTTTATAAGGGTCTTGGTACTCAAGTTAACATTAGCACAACATTTCATCCGCAGACTGATAGACATGCAGAGCATACCATTCATACCCTAGAGGATATGTTGGGAGCTTATGTAATCAATTTCAAGGGTAGTTGGGATGATAACCTTCCTCTTATTCAGTTCACCTACAACAATAGCTACCATTCTAGTATTCAGGTGATCCCTTATGAGGCATTGTATGGGCGTAGATGTAGATCTTCTGTTGGTTGGTTTTAAGTAGCTGAAGCAGCTTTGATAGGGGTAGATTCAGTCCTTTATGCTATGGAGAAAGTGCAATTCATTAGAGATAGACTTAAGACAACCTAGGGTCGTTAGAAATCTTATGCAGATGTAAGGAGAAGGGAACTAGAGTTCCAAGTAAATGATTGGATTTTCCTAAAAGTGTCACCTTAAAGGGGGTGATGAGATTAGGCAACAAAGTGAAGCTCAGTCCAAGATATGTAGGCCCTTACAAGATCTTGGAAAGGGTTGGCAAGGTTCCATATGAGTTAGAGTTGCCGACAGAACTAGCAGCAGTGCATTAAGTCTTCCACATCTCACTCTTGAAGAAGTGTGTGGGTGATCAAGCCTCTGTAGTGCTATTAGAGAGTGCGGCGGTGAAAGATAGTATTTCTTATGAGGATGTACCAGTTGAGATTCTTGACCTTCTGGTTAGAAGGTTGAGAAACAAATAAATAACTTTAGTCAAGGTTCTGTGGAGGAGTCACTTCATAGAGGGAGCTACTTGGGAAGCCAAAGCATCCAAGCATAAGCATCGGCTAACTCTGTGCCAGCTGTCGCGGTAATACAGAGGATGCAAGGGTTATTTGGAATGACTAGGCGTAAAGCGTATGTAGGTGGCTTTTTAAGTCCGCAAGAAAAGTATTTTCACCTCTTTCCTTCCGATTCCACTCCAGCTTAAGGTAATAATTACTCATTATTTTTCAGTCATTCATGCATGAATTAAGGCTTAGAATCATGTTCCCTTAGTTTGTACTAGCATTTTCGCGTATTTGCATGTTCTTGGAATTCAATTCAATTACAAACTATGTTCTCAATGTTTAGTGGTGGATTGCAGCTCTCTCCCTCTACTTCAGCTAGTTTAGTCATCATTCGAGGACGAATATTCACAAGGGGAGATAATGTAACACCTCGTATCTAACACAGACCAGAAATGAGTTATTCAGAAAATGCAAGTGCAATCTACGGTTACCATATATGGTTGTAGTTTGATCTACGGCCCGTACTGTTGGTACGTGGTTCACTACTGTAGCCCCTCCCAAAACACATATCAAAAAACTCGACTAAGTCTCGACCCACGGACAGACGTACAGTCTGTAAGTCAAACCACGGTATGTGGTCTTTGTCTGTGGATCAAGACTCCTGTTCACCAACGTCTGACATGAACTACAGAAGACAAGCACGTACCGTCGTTCGATCAGCGGTCCGTAGGTCTGACAATAGGTTATGTTTAGCAGTTAATTAGGGGGAAATTGTTGACTATGTCAACATCAAATGGTCATAACTCTTAGCACAAAATAAATTAGGTGTCCTATGACCTATGATATGATACATAATTAAACCCTTTGTTCAAGGCCATCGAGTTTTCTAAAATCCAACATCCGAGTAAAATCTAATGCTCAATTTAGTGAAGGACTGTCGAGTAGACTCAAATGATGGGCTCAAACGAAGGACCGTCGATTGAATGATGGTCCGTCAGTCCAATCCATTAATCAGTCCGACATCAGTTAGTTCAGGGTGTTTTGATTTTTTACTACTTTATTGGACCCCTAAGATATGTCGTTTAGACCCTAACTCATGAGGTTTTAGTCAGTTTAAGCCTAGAAACATATCTAGAACTTATCCAAGTCAAAATCATATATCAAAACTTAGAAAATTAGAAGCAAGAGAGGAGAAAAAGGTCAAGAACCCTAGTAAAAAACGCAGTAAGGTTCCATCAGTTCCAGCTCCAAAACCTAAAGATTTCTTCATTGATTTTATCACCAGGCATGTGGAGTTTCACTAGTGGGTTCCTTTCGCCCATAGGGTCCCTACAATTCAATCAATTTCTTGATTCCCTTATTATGAATAGACCTAGGGTTTCTAGAATAACAATAGTTCATCATGAATTAGTTATTACTATGTTCCACAATAAGATTACCATGTTATTACTTTCAGAACCCTAACTATATATTTCTTTAGTTCTTGATTTACACAGGATAGGTCAGATATTTCAGATATACAGCTATTCATGCCTCAATTATCAATGCATCATTATCAGATTAATTGTTTAATTATCATTTTACATGTTCACTTTTCAGCTATCCATTATTTACAGAAACTCAATCATAATATGTTAATCTCTTAAGTCATTAGGAGTAGCATAATACCGAGTTGGACTAGGGTTAATCATACCCAAATAGTCCCAGAACTACTAGCTAAGTAGGTTGTAAGTAACCTCTGTGGGCATCAGTTTAGTGATCACGCCACAATTCCTCTATACCTCTGGAAGGGTATATTGGGTCTTCTCGATGGGGCGTATACATCGGACTCCACATTTAGCTCATGTCGTTTTATTATCGGTTATTAGTAGCTCCCACAGTTCAGTCAGACTCATTGCATTGACCATATTTACAGTTCAGTTAGTATTCATTCTAAACATGTTATAAATTTGGTCATTGCATCCAGTTAGCTCAGCATTCAATTATCATGTTCAGAATATTATACTTGCTTTTGTTTTTGTTCAGTTATGTTTTATTTCAGATTTACTCAATCCTACATTCTTAGTACCTTTCAAGTACGGACACATACGTGTGATACATCTTTTCATGATGTAGGTTCAGGTTCTCAGTATCCAAATCATGCTTAGATCGATTCACGATCTCCGGTTTAGCAGAATCAGTGGTGAGTCTTCAATCTCCTAGGACAATAGTCATGGGTTTATTTTTCATTATTTTAGTCCCTTAGTTTCAGTTTTTTTCTAGATTTAGCTGGGTCTGTCCCACCATTTCTAGTCAGTTAGAGGCTATTTTCGGACATAGTTAGTTTTATCTTAGTATTGAGTTAATATGTTATTTGTATTAAACTCATCAGTTTCATATATCTTAGTTATAGTATATGAGTTTTTTCCCCATCTTTTCATTTTAATTATGATTTAGCTTCCACATCACTTTATTATCTCTAGTATGCTCATGAACATGCCGGCAGGGTTAGCTTGGGATCACTTGTGGTCCTAGGTCCCATGTCCATGTGTCGGTGGTAACTCAGGGCGTGACATAAATTGATGAAGGAGATAGCCAGATTGAAAAAAAGAAAAGGAGAACCTTTCTGTGAATTTCTCTCGAAGAGGAATCAATTAACCTTATCTGAACCCGTTATTAGAAATTTTGATGCTGCAGCAATATCATTAGTTTACCGCAACAATGATAAATTGATTCAATTGTTGATGGCTCTTACTGATGATAATGAACCCACCCGGGCTGCATTGCTAAACTAACAACCTTTGCCAATTCTTGAAGATGCTCTTCCTCGCCTAAAATCTTAAGAAATGTATTTGGATCTTACGCGACCAGTGGATAACTTAGTTTTTGCAGCCACTAACAGAATTAGTGCCAAATTTTGTCGCAATTGTCGTCAAATTGGTCATGCCTTACATGACTGCCCAGTTACTGAATGTAAGAACAAGGAACATATATCTAGGAATTGTCCTCCAATTTGCATGTACTGTAAAAAGGAAGATCATTTTATTGAGATTGTCCTACTCGTCCTCAGAACAAAAATCAATCTCGTTTGAATCAGTCGTCAAATCCAGTTCTTGCAGTAAGTAACAATTCTGGAACTTCATCAATTGACCTTCAAGCTATCCTTAGTCAACTCCTTTCTCCAACTAGTAACAATCCAGCAGCTTACTTTTTCAGATAATTCATCTTGGTACATTGATTTCAGCATGTTGTAATCACATGACGTATTCTTCAAAGATTTTGTCTGACCTGGCTACAATTCCTAGCCCATCAACCATTCATACTGCTGATGGATCTAATATGAATGTTCGTCATAAAGGATCTATTTCTTCATCAGATATCTCTTTGCCTGATACTTTCCTTATTCAAAGTTTAAATTTTAATCTTATGATTTGGTATATGATGTAATTTTTTCTTCTCATGGTTGTCGAGTGCAGGACCTTCAGACAAGACAAATCATTGGGAAAGGTCGTAAAGTTGGGCTTATATTTGAACTCACTAGTCTTCATATTCCCCAATCATCTCCGATGTCTCGATTATGTGTTGTTTCTTCTAGTGTTCCTTTGTCATTATGGCATCAACGTTGTTGTGATTGTTCTTTGAGTAAACTTCATTTTTTAGTTTCTAGTGGGTTTTTAGGTAATGTTGTTGTGAAAAGTTTGGATTGCATTGCATGTAAACAGGCTAAACAACCTGCTTTGCCTTTTAATAAAAATACTTCTATTTCAAAGTTTCCTTTTGATTTAATACATTCTGATGTTTGGGGACCTTCCCATGTACCAAGCATGATTGGATCACGATAGTTTATCATTTTTATCGATGATTTTTCTCGATTCACATGGATATATCTTATGAAAAATCGTTCGGAACTACCTCAAATATATATTAATTTAGCCAATATGGTTAAAATTCAATTTGGTAAAATTATCAAAGTTTTTCGGCGTGACAATGCCATGGATTATCGTGATTCCAAACTTTGGAATTTCTTATCAGTAAATGGTACACTTTATGAATTCTCCTGTCTCGGTACCTCCCAACAAAATGGACGAGCTGAAACGTAAGCATATGCATATTCTTGATTCTGTTCGGGAGGGGTGAAGGAAGTGTTACTGAAGTGTTTACTATCAATAGACTCGTATCGTCTGTTCTTGGAAACATGTCTTCTTATGAACGTCTTTACAAGGTAGCTTCTGACTACACATTACTTAAAGTATTTGGCTCTTCTTATTTTGTTCTTCTTCAACCACATGAACACACAAATTAGAACCTTATTCTCGATTTTCTTTCTTATTAGGATATGAGATAGAACATAAAGGTTACCATTGTTGGGATCCTGTGTCAAATCGTATTCGTATTTATCGACATGTTCTATTTTGGGAACATATTAAATATTTCTCACTGTCATAGTTTGAGTCTATTCCATCAAGCGAAGTGACATTCTTTTCAAATCTTTCTGTTGAGATTTTTTAAAAAGTGATCTTAATGCAGGTTCATCTAGTGAGTCAGACATTGCACCCCACGGTTCACCTATTTCCCTTGATGCAGTTCCATCTGATGGTCCAGTTCATGAAAGTAGTACAACATCCAATTCTCATGATCAATCTCCAACTGATAGTTCCACTCTCGATATGAATGTTGATTTAGAGGTACCCTCATCTTCTCTTCTTCTTGATAACACTTCATCTATCCGTTCAGAAAGAGAAAAACTCCTCCAAGTTATCTTCGTGATTATCAATGTTATTGCAGCATGCTTAATTTACATGAGCTTGGTAGATACAAAGAGGCATCTAGTGATCTTTTTTGGCAGCAAGATATGAAAGAAAAGTTACAGACCTTTGAATAAACTCATACATGGGACTTAGTTGACCCTCCTTTTGATAAAACTCTTGTTGATTGCAAATGGATCTATAAGATCAAGACACAATCTGATTGCTCTGTTGAAAGATACAAGGATCGATTAGTTGCTTGAGGATTCACCCAAGAGTATGGAATTGATTGTGAGGAGACCTTTGCTCCAGTAGGTCGTGTTACCTATGTCCCTACCCTTCTTTCTATTATAGCAGCTAAACGGTGGAAACTTTCTCAAATGGATGTTTAAAATGCTTTTCTAAATGGAGATTTGGATAAAGAGTTTTATATGAAACCTCCACCAGGATACAATTGTCCTCCAAACAAAGTATGCCGTCTTTGTTGTGTATGATATGGTTTGAAACAAGCTCCAAAAGCTTGGTATGCAAATTTTAGTTCAACATTGAGCAAATTGGGATTCTCTTCTATCCCACATGATACTTCTCTTTTTATACGCAAGATAACAAAAGATGTAGTTATTATTATTCTTTATGTGGATGATATGATTATTACTGGTGATGATACTGCTGGTATTTCAGAGGTTAAAGAATTTTTGAGTACTAATTTTGAGATGAAAGATTTGGGGTCTCTCAACTATTTCTTGGGCATCGAAGTTCTCACATCTAATAATGGGATTTCTCTATCTCAAGTTAAGTATGCTACTGATTTGTTATCAAAAGCATGTATTATCATAATAAATTGATAGCACACCTCTTGAGCTTAATGTGCGATTTTCTCCAAGAGATGGTACGTTATTGTCTAATGCCACTCTTTATCGGACACTTGTAGGTAGTCTTATCTATCTGACAGTTACTTGTCCAGATATTGCTTATGTTGTACACATAGTTAGTCAATTAATGGTTGCACCTCGCTCTACTCATTATGTTGTTGTTCTGCGAATTCTTCGTTATGTCAAAAGTACTATGTTCCACGAACTTCATTTTTCAGCAAATTTTCTCTTGAATTAAAAGCATATGCTGATGCTAATTGGGGAGGTGATCCCATTGATAGACGTTCTACTACTGGTTATTGTATTTTTCTAGGAGATTATCTTATATGTAGGAGAAGCAAGAAACAAACCTTAGCATCCCCATCAAGTATTGAATCAGAATATCGTGCACTTGTTGATACTATTGCAGAGATATTGTGGCTTCGTTGGTTATTGGCTGACATGAGTGTTCCTAAATCTTCTGTCACTACTCATTATTGTGATAATCGTAGTGCCATTCAGATTGCTCATAATGATGTATTTCATGAGCGTACAAAGCATATTGCGATTTATTTTCATTTTACTCATCAGCACATTGATCTTGGTACCAATCGATTAGCTTCTATTGGGTCCTTATATCAAACAACTGATGTTTTCACCAAGCCTTATCTTCCTAGACCTTTCCAAAAATTGGTGGCCAAACTCAATCTGATTTCTTCAAAACCATCTTGAGTTTGCGGGGGGATGTTAAAATTTGGTAATATTGTATAGACATTCTAAATATGGGTAGAGTATATATTTAAATATAATAAGTATGGTAAAATATATATTTAGACATTAAAGGTATTTTATTTCCTTTTGCTTCTTAACTTCTTATGTATAAATATGGTTGTAGTCTCTTTTATTCATTGATGAATAGAATTATCAATTTTCCAGTTTTCTTGTCTTTCTCTGTCTCGTTTTGTAACAAAGGAAATTGAAGTGAATGAATTTGTGATAAACGGAGAATGAAATATTAATAAGTTCCTGGAATGTGTATCACCTTAAATGACTGAACATATTATCGATAATATCGAACATGACTCGAAGTGGAGGATACTGATAAGGTTAGTGGACGCAAAATTCAAAATGGATCTTTACTATGAAGTCAGCATATCATATAATGAGAAGTTGTAGAGCTAATTTGGAGTGGGTGAACTATTTAAGGATAAAAGGTCTTCCTTTAAAATTGCTTTGTTTCATCGGAGTGTTTGGAGGAAAATAATTGTCACTAATTACAATCTTTAAAGAATGAGGAAACAAATAGTCTCCAAATACTATTTTTGTGTAAAGGGAGAAACGGAGACGATGACACATTTGTTTTGAAAATCCCCCATAACCCAAAAGCTATTGAGGCAGTATGCTTCATGTGCAAGATTTTATAATGAAGGGCTGCATCTACATATGATTATCAAATGGTGGGAACTAAAATAAAATACAAAGATTCAACATATTTTAGCGGTGATCCCTGTTATTATTATGTGGGAGCTATAAAGAGGAGAAACACAAGAAGGCATAAAAAAGGAATCTTCATATGATAAGATGTACTATCAATGCGAATTGATTGTTCACCATCTTATTAAGGTAAAGTTCCATTGGATGAGAAACATTTCACATTGCTAGAAAAGTTTGTTTGACATTCTTAGGGATACACTCAATTCATGAGGAGGATAACTTTCATTAGTTTGGTTCACATCCAATTTTGATTTTTAGGGAACTTACAAATACACACAACTTAAGATAGCATAATATCTAAAATTTTCTATCATTTAAATTAATTATAAAATCTTCTCTCTTTTTTTGTTCCTTTTCTCTCTCTTCACCTCCGGATACGTCCTACTCATTCTCCATCCTTTCTTCTAACTCCGCAATTTGGAATTACAAGTGTATTATTCTAGAACTTATCACCAGTTTCAAATTCTAAAAAGAGGTAGAGGAATTTCTTCATCATCTATTGTGTTTTAAATATATAAAAATTTTGAATTAAAATAGTTTCAATTAACTAATGTAATGTATCCGTGAGCAATGAATATATTCTTTCTCGTCAATTTAATTCGGATACGGATGGTTTTGTTGAAAATATATACAAACACCGCAAGGATCCTTTGATGGTGAAGAAATCCAAACTGAGAAATTATGAAAGGATGCTAATTCTAGTTCGAAATCACCGGTTGGAAAGGCTTCATAAAGGGGGGGGGGAGTCGAGGGTGTCAATACACAACCTTATATACCTAAGATTTAATTTTTCAATGCATGTTCTTGATATTTATGTATTTAGTTATGTACCGTGTTTATGTTTCAACTATAAGATACACCAGAATTTTGTTGTGTACAATATATCAAATAGAAATATTATTATTGATACATAACCCCAATCACTTTTAAAATATACAAGTATTAATCATGTTCATAATTATTTATCGAATATATAAATATGAAAACATTGGAGGGTGTTACGACATGGCCTTCTCTGTCAAATATTAAAATTTCAAATGTATTTGGTTGATATTTGTGTATTTACTTATTATCATATTTATGTTTCAACCATAAAGTACATTACAAGTTTCTTATGTTCTATGTATCATGTACAAATCTTATTGTTGATACATTACTCTAATTATGTCAAGTATAGTCAGTATTAATCACGTTCATATTTATGTATCTAATGCATAAATTTGAAAAAAATAATAATATTTTAGTACCGATCGATACATACACCCACTGTTATTTATCTAAAATGGTTATGTATCCGGCTATGTATCTGAAAAGGAAATATTGTCCCCAACAACGATTTTATCACTATTGAATGATTTGCTTGAACTATTTTAAAATTTTGAATTTGTTACGAGTTATGATGGATTTATTAGCCGTGATTTAAATGTGATTGCGTGAATTACGGTATGATTAATTAATTTCCCGTTATTTTCCTTTTTTATAGAAGAAACATAATCTTAAGTAATGTATCATTTGCAATGAATTTTAGAACAACAAAAAAATTTAAAGATTTCGTGATTGCGGAACTTCCCGAAAAAGATGTAATGAGCCCTTATTTGCATGTGATTTATGTACTTCATACAATTCTTTTAGTATTAGCATTCATTTCAAGAAATAAAAGGATGATTTTTGTTCCAAAACATACGTTTTAAATGCAACATTCAACCTCCCATATGACTCATCTTTTATTTTGGTAAGAGTTCACAATACTATTGGGATTCATCTACTGCAACAAAAATGTATATCACAACTTTACAAAAATTCTACAAAAGTCCCTTAAAATGATAAGATTTCGGATACATCAGAAACCTGGTAAATAGGTGATGGATTGTAAATAGTACATTACTTAATGGGAGGGATGTCTTCGAGAGGGGATAATTGATATCGAACTCCTTAATAAGTCAAACGATGAAACTTTTGTTTCTTCATATGTTGTGCACTGGGAGGGAAGCATTTACGTAGATGCCTAATCATAAATTACTATATTCATTTTTTTTGGTAAGATCATAAACTTCTATATTCATGACCATTTGATATCATAATTAAAGTAACTTTTGATAGAGAAACTTAAATAAGTTCCCTATGGTTTGTCAAGGAACTGAAAAGTTCATTCTTATATACCTCGCATAATATGAGCAGCCCACATATGATTATAGAGAACATTTTTATCTCACTTAGTATGAGTGCTCCACAAAACACTATCAAGTAGATCATTTTATATACACTATGCAGCAGACCATGCACTTGAGTGATAACAGAAAGATATTACAAAAAAATATGTCAAAACAGAGTTAGAACACTATGAATGAAGAGATTGTTTACCTGATTTGTTATTTACCTTCTCTCGGTCTCATAACAACGTAACCTAGAAACTTAAGTCCGTCAGCTTGCAGCGTCTCGTTTCTTTATCTACCAAAAAGCACAAAAAGAGACCTGAATGCTGAAATGGCATAACCCTATAGCAAAAATTATTGAAATACTTCCAGATAACACTCCTAAAATGTAAGATACGTGTCAATTTTATAAATTTACTAAGGTTTGCATACTACTACAAAAACAACTTTTAGGGACATTTATTAGAAGCAATAAAAAAAATTCCGCTAAATGCTCCCTACATTCGAGTATTACCGGCATTTGGGCATTTTCCAGGAAAAAAAATATAATTACTAGTGATTAAAGTTAATTCTGCTATATAATATTCACTTAATATATATTCTTCCTAAAGTTTATGTCCCGTTAAAATTTCTCTACCAACAAATTCACCCCACCCCCCCAGATTAGGAAAAACCTCTCTTCGTCATCCTCCAAATTCACCCATACGAATTAGGGAAAACCTCTCTTCCTCATCGTCCATGGCTCTAACTGTCTCTCTCATCATTACCAGGTAATCTATGTACTCTCCTTTTCTCTGTTCCTTCTCTCTCACTAGGTATTCTATTTTTTATTTTGCAAATCCATCTCTCTTCTGTTTCCTCTCCCCTTATTGAATTGATGTAGGTTCATGCACTCTCTCTTCGCCTCTTTCATCGACCGATTTGCTTAATCTCATATGTATGACGATGTGTAATGATACCTGCGTTATTGATTTCTTGTTAATTCAGTTTTTCTGTGAATTCTTTTTTTCATTCGGTTAAAAAGTGCAATTTTGAGTATTTGTAATATTATGAGTTTCCATAGAGATGATTTCCTATAGACCCTCTGCTCAAAAGATATGTTTCTGAAGCAGAACTGCTAGAAAAATATGTCAGCAAAAGAGAAAGAGATAAAACAGGGAAGCAACAACGAGTAATATACATTAAAAATAAGAGAACACACGACTACTTAATAATACTACTGAATTAAGGAATAGAGAGTAAACATATATATATATATATATATATATATATATATATATATATATATATATATATATATATATATATATTTGTTGTCATTTTCCGAAATTAGCAAAAGAGAATCTCAAGAACTATTGAGAATCCTCAATTAGAATCTAAAAATATGAGTATTTGATAACTTTAAGATCAAGATTAGACACTAAGATCGGAAAGAGGAAATTGAGAAAACTTGCCCAATGAAAAGATTCTGAATACTCATATATCATAAGTAGGTTGTCAGGTCATTTGAGAATCCTTATTCTAGCATCACCAGATCCAGTACAAACCAAGCGCTAACTATGATAGCTTGAATAAAACCTCTCCAAGTAGAGAATCTTCTTAAAAGAAATTTAAGGAATCACATTCCTATCAACTTTTTGAACAAAAGTAAGCCATTTCCTGTATGTTTGGATTAAAAAAAAAAGTAGATACATCACTCACTTTTATATGAAGAACACAACAATACACATACCTGAAAAAGTCAAATTAGTTGAAAGTCGAGAAATAGTATTTTATTAAAAGTATTCTGCTATCACTTAATTCTCCATCCATCAAGATCTGAGACTGGAGTATATTTTTTTTGAAGTGATAAAGTTAATAAAAAAGCGTCAAAAACATGCTATTACTTCAATCGGTTATTCGTACTTTAAGTGTTGTTGTGTGATTCTTTTGTGGTCTTATCGTAAGAGAGGGTAATATAAAAGTAAGCTTTATTTTCAAGCATCATTGTAGATTCCAAATATATTTAAAAGATTATACATCTTTACATGAGTATAATGGATTTACTTGAGTATTTAAAAAGCTCATAAATAGATCTTGGCTAATGAATAACCTAAAAAATGCACACTTTAATTGTTTTACATGTTTCATTCATAATCAACAGAATACAAAAATTTAGGTGCATTATCCGCCTCTACTTAGTTGTTAATCCACACAAAATACATCAAAAAGTCATAATGCATGTTGAAAACAGAAATAACTGCTAACATGCATATAAAACTTCTAGTGGACATATTGTTATCAAAGGAATTATATCTCTCTAATTTATCATGATGATGCATCTTCCAGTGATTGCAAAATATATAGAATTATAGTGAAAATCTACGAAGAAAGAAACATAACAAAATATTGTTAGTGATATCAGACATATTATCGAATACCTTGAGTGCGCAAAGTTTCATAGCATAGAGAAGTACTGAAATATGAAATTCCTTTGCCAAAACTTGTACAAATATTAACCCCTGAAAAAGAAGTAGACCAGGAGAAAGTCTTCTAAAAACAGAAAAACTCAAGCCAGAATGAAGAAAGCACATGAAAAATTTAACATTCAATCACAAAAAAAGTGTATTGAGATGGAGGAACAATGCAAACCCATGAAAACTTAAAATTACCATTTTGCCATTGTTTGTCCTCCAAACTCCCATTTCTAAATAAGAAAAGAAGAAAAAACATTGAAACAAATTCTTGTCATTCAAATATAATACATCAATAAATTACTTAAAAGCAAAAATACGGTAAATAATATTACATCATAACAATAAATAAATAAATTATGAGACAAATGAAGAATAGATAAAATTGTAGATTGGTTGTTGGAATTACTATGATATTATATGAGTCTGAACTAAGAAACAAAAAGTAGTATTTATAGGTTGGTGTATTTTCCAAACAGAAATGAAAATAATTTCATGTTTTTCTAACCAGAGTGAAACACAATTAGTGGTAGTCATTATTAATAAAATGTAATAAATTAATAACGTAGATTGATTTGAAGAATTAATGATAAGAAAATGTAAGTAATAAATATTTTAAAGATTTTCTAATACATCATATAATAAATGGAAAATAATTGAAAAATGTCAAAAATTTGAGGGGAAAAATAAATAAATGTCATTCTTGGGTTTAGAAACATGTCCCATTACCTCCTCTACATT
Organism: Solanum sitiens; assembly: GCA_016801875.1. Taxonomy (NCBI): domain Eukaryota; kingdom Viridiplantae; phylum Streptophyta; class Magnoliopsida; order Solanales; family Solanaceae; genus Solanum; species Solanum sitiens. Next base: position 1,371,845 of record JABWTJ010000258.1, read on the forward strand.
TAGCTTTATTATAATTTTTTTTATATTTATAATGTGTTATATTTTCCTTTTCCCGACGATTCTTAAATACTACTTCAAAAGTTTTAGGAGATATTAAATTATAATTGCATTAAAGATATAAAATTAATTTGCATAGATTAGAAACTTCAAAAGTAGATATAAACCCCACATTATTTATGCTAAAAGCTTCAAAAGCTAACAAAAGGATCCCACTTTATTTGTGTTAAAATTCAAAAACAGTCTTGAAAAATCGTTATGTAATTTGATTTTGTAATTCTTTGAGTCAAAACAATCTCGAATGCACCACCTCTTTTTTAAACGAATTATCATATTATATAAACTAGTAAATAAGACTAATTGTTTAACTTTAAAAAATACTTTTGAGTTATTTTTTAAAAACACTGAACCCTAACGCCACCCCCAAAATCTTAAATTATCCCCTTTTGAAAGTTCAAAGGTTTTTATGTACTCTCTATAAACCTAATCAAATCAGAACTAGAGCTCCATTTATCTGATCAGTCGGCAATGGAGGTACATCCCAATCACTATTAACAAATTTATATGTTTCTACTTCTCTTTCTCTCAAACCCCCTTTGTTGATTATAAAACCTATCCGCTCTTTTCAATATTATTTATTAGGGTGGATCGTTTTCTGAACAAGTTTCAAACCAAAAAGGTGAATTCATCATGAATGAAAGCACTGGAAGTACAAAAATCAACAATAATGAAATTTTGCCACTTTCTGATAAACCCTATGTTGATATGATTTTTACTTAGAGCAGTGTCAAGCATATCTACTGTTTGGTAACTCACATTTCCTCCCTCCTATTTCTATATAAAACTCCCTCTTTTTTTTAAAGTATTTATTCACAAATTATTCTTTGTAGTGGTGATTCTCAACCTTAACTAGAGGTGGTCTGGTGATACAAAATCATCTTTGTTAGGACGCTTCATAAACTAGTGTTGGGTTTTTTGGGGTTGATATGAATTTAGTGGGACTATGGGTATTGGATGTGTAACGACTCGAGAGTATACCCTAGAAGTAAGAGCACCCTTAAGCCGCCACCGGCATAATCGACCTCTCAGAGGTATTATACAAGCCCTTAGACATCATTCATTATATATATATATATATATATATATATATATATATATATATATATATATATATATATATATATACATATATATATATATATATATATGAAAAGTAGTGCGGAACTAAAACTTTCCACAACAGTAGTTCAAATATTTATAGAATCATAAGAAAGAGCTAAGTCTCGTCATGGACATCTTAGATACATAAAATATCTTGGGGTCACATCCCTTACATCAATTTGAAAAGTAACTATAGTCAATTACAAAGTCTTTTTGAAATGAAACTAAAACATAACTATGTCCTCGAATCATATGAGGACATACCAAGTCTTCTGGAGAGAATGCTATTCCCAAGCTTTGCTTCTAACAGACTCCTTGCTTGCCATCTACACTTGTATGAATAGAAAAAAATATGGAATTAGCACATTGAATGCACTAAGTATGGTGAACATGCAAGAAAACAATGATAAAAATGGGCATTTACTTTATAACATACTTTTCATGCTCTTTTGATAGAAACCTCATAAACAAAAGTATAAGAACCACCTTCAAATAACTCATAAGAGACAACCATAATCATACACATAAGCATTTAAACCTCCTACCAAGAGTTATCCTATGACCCACCTAAATAAGATATGAAGAGACCGCTCATAAAATCCCTTCATACCCAAAAAAGTGATTCTCCATACTTTCCAAAGTAAGATTATTCCCTTTTCATCATTTAGACTTCCCACCTAAGGTTACTCTAAGACTCACCTCAGTAAGACATGAAGACCGCCCATACACCCTCTTCAAGCCTATCTAAGCAATCTTCAAAGCTACCCTAGGTAAGTCCCTTTCTATTAAACATGCATTAACTAAGTCAGACATATTCATTAAGCCATTTAAGAGACAATCAAACAATTAGAGGACTTCTCATAATGGTCTTGGAAAAGACCTATGGAACCCATTCTAGCATCAACAAAGCCTACTCGTGCAATGTGGAGATAGCATCCTATTCCACTACCTACACGTTGTAGAACCTATCTAATAACTAGAGTGTACATCCCGCATGATGAGAATAGGCAATAACCGACATAGATACTAGCTAGGTATGGAATCTGAAGTTACCCTACTCTGAGGAGGGTGTTCTATTTGCCAAGGGTAGAACTAGGACATATCCCATGTTGGCACGTGGTTAAGGAATATCAAGGGTTTATTTGTACTCTAGTATTATCTTAGTAGATCTACTACCACACAAGCATATTCACTAGGTACTTTGTCTTTATTATCATAGAGTAATCATTCACTAGGTGTATTAGAGAAGGTACTATTACTATGCCTTACCAACTCTTAACACTTTTTCTTTCCAAGGATGGGTCCACTAGGGATGCCAACCAAGGAGTATTGGATAGCTCTTATGACTTCCTTAGAGATGGTTTTATGTCGTTCCATCCAACCTATCCCTAAGTCCATCATTCCAATCAAGAAGGATACCATTACGGTCTTTCACTTTAAGGCTTCTATTAACCTTCTTTTCTATATTCAAGGTTCTATGCTCTTGACCTTCTTTTCTTATTCAAGGTCCTATATTATTTATCCTTAGAAGGGCACCATCTTAGGTCTACATATCCTAGACTTTCATTCATCATTCATTCATACACATACATGACAAAGGTGCCTAAGCCTACTAAGTCAAGAGTTCGCATTCACATAACATTCAGGGAACTAAGTATACCATCTAAGACACACATCATTATATTAAGTATTCAATAACATTGAAGTACCATGTAGGTACAACTAAGTCTACCACACAAGATACAACATTATTCTATAAGGACACTTCTTAGTCCTTCATCATCATATATCATCAAATAGAGAAAAATCATAACATTAACTCTCATATAAGATCATATAGCCATTAGAAAAGTACTTCACTTAATAACTTCATATTATACAAGATCACACATACATCATATCATCCTTCACTTTACATATTCATATAATCCATAACATCTTCTACATGATCATATTACTTCACATAATAATGCGGACAAGGCCATGTTCGTAACAATTATAATACATAGACACCGCTACCATAAGAGGACGATACCAATAAATACAATTCAATATCAATTCTATACTAAATAGAGGAATTAGGTAAACTCACAACCTCTAAATCATCATTATCACCATTCCTTAGCTTTTTCAACCGATTCACTTTACAATGGCTCTTACCAATAGCTATGTACACAATATACTAAGCCAACAACCAATCCATATTAATGATCCAACAACATAAAATATGAATATCATCATTATAAGAAAGGTTATAAACAATTCTATCATGATTTGTACATAATTCAATTGCCTATATACAATCTACACATGAATTCACTAAGATCAAGCATGATCAATTCACCCACTTTAGAGCCAAAATTAGGAATTCAAGGAATACATGGGTTCATGGAGTTTTTTAACTTAAAACATTCAATAAACATCAATTACTTCACAAAACATTGATTTAACCTGTTTCATGCAAGAACCCATGCTTAAAATTAAAAATAGGAATTTCTATGTTTTTTAACATCTTTGAAAAGCCGTTGAAATTGGCTCCTTGAATGGAAGAAGAGTCAAGGATGAAATCACCATACCTTAATTGAAGAAATCCCACGAAATTAGGTTTGAAAAATTTGAGAATTTGGCCTTCTTCCTTGGAACTTGAAGGTCCTTCAATGGAGGATCTAATTAGAGAGAGAATGGAGAGCTTATAATTTTTGGATTCTAATTGAGGGTTCGGGTTTTTTATTAGGGTACTGGGTCTATAATGACCTAAATTCCATATATAATACACCCCCAAAATACCCAAAATATCCCTACATTAATTGGACCTTTTTAGACATGTCAAACTTAACTTGAATTTTCGGAATTATCGCCGGGGAACAAGTCCGTGTCACGGAGCTGTTCCCTCAAGATTTTTCAAAATAATTTTTGGGACATTAGATTCAACGAAGTGGAACAAAAATTTTTCCCTTGGTGAACCATGTACGCGATGCGGACTGGTTTCATCTATGCACAATTTGCTGCCACCTTGGGCAGCTTGTTGGCCCAAGGTTGGGTCCTCCTCAAGGACCCCTAGGACGGTCCTTGGGGAGTCGTAAACGGACATTTTTGACCCTAAAGATAGTAATCTAGTTGTTAAGGTCATCCCAACTTATTTTAGACTTCAAACAACACATAAAAACACATACCACATACAAGGACACACTAGCACACACTCAAGACTAGTTTCCGGACATCTTGGTCGTCCTTGGACGTTTTAACTTCCAAACTCTACAAACTGACTTCTAATGATAATATTCATTATTTTAACACCTTATTAACTCAGTTAAACCTTTTGAGGCTCTAGATAACCCTAGTTTATTTTGAGGGTCGTTACAGGATGGAGAAATGATTTCCTATCCCTTTGCAAACATTATTAATCAAAATTTCATTTTTATAAATAAGAGATATTCAATTTCTAAAAAGGTCTTTTTTCTTTTTTCAATTGTAGAAATCTCATTTCCATGGTATGTCACGACCCGGGCTACCCCCTAGGAGTGATACAATGTACTTGACTCCGAAGGAGTCTCATACAAGCCCTTAACCGTCATTACATAAGACATAAGAATAATGAAGAAAACTTAAAATTTTTACATTAGAAGTACAACTTTCTTCATATATGAAAAATAGGAAGCTAGACTTGTCTCATTACACCATCTAAACATAAGAGTACGAAAGTTAGGACTCATCACTTACATCAATAGTAAGTCTTATCATAAGGAAATACAATATAGTCCTTAACAAGGAAAGTAAACTAGTACTAGAATCTATAACATCCCGTACTCAGAATTGAGGACTCACCAAAACTTGGAGGTAGCAACCAAAGTTTTCTTCAAGAATGGACTAAAAGAACCTCAACGGTCTGAACATACACTCATAGGAGATGTAGAAGAGAAGGGGTTAGTACAAAAGCACTAAGTATGGAAACATGCATAAAAATACTTAATTATGCTGAAAAAGTACATTTTAGTGAAAATGATGCATTTATAAAGTTGGAAAACCATTTATGCACATAAGGACATAATACAAGTCGTAATAGCATTCTCATACGATTTTTCATAACATAGTAGGACCATCACCATAGCAACCCTAAAATCATACTTGTGCAATGCAAAGTTGGCATCCCATAATACCAACTATGCTAAGTATCCATTTAGAATCACCTTACTTACACATATCAACATTAGATCCTATCATAATCCACAATCATACATAAGTGAATAACCATGTTCATCACATATACATATGGAGAGTCATATCTTAACAACAACCCAATAAACGTATCTCATACCTTCATATCTTACCATAGCATCATGGACCCACCTGTATTCTCTTTCAAAGGCTACTAGTGCAATGTAGAAAGTGAAGTCACATACCTCCACTCCTACGAAGTAGACTTATCAAGAAATCACAAGTATGGTTCAAGTCATATGCATTATCTTATTACATAGGGAGAATTGCTTTAACCGACATATACCATGAGAGCTACATGGAATCCGGTGACATATAACCGCACACCGAAAGAAAGTTTTCTACTTTCCTAAGGTAGAACTAAACATATATAGATATAATGTAGATCCACTAGCTAAGACCTATGCGGGCACATAGCTATGGGATAGGAAGATTGCTTCTAGAAACCCGACCAATTCAACTAGCGGGAGAGCTTACATTTCATTAGATCATATGTAGAAGACCCGGCCTAAACTAGCAGGAAAGTCTCTACCTCATTTGACATATCTGCTCGGTTCAAATCATTATTCTCCAACTTATACATAGCTAAGGTGAATTGTAATTTCATATGTGGAGGAGTACATTACCCTTCATTCAACCCAACTCATACATAGTTCATGGATTCAACATGGTGAGAACTACATTTCACCTTAGAATCATCATATAATTATCCAAGTCAATTAATACATAGTCATATCTAATAGTAAAGGAAACTAGCCATTCAACAATACCATATCTCACACCATAGTCATTGGATTTTCACCAATTAAGTGGAACATAACTTCATACATAAATACATAAAAGTAAGCACCCCCACCTTTAAAGTGGATCAAACCATTCATATATAAGAATCTTGGACATAGGATTACCTTCATACATTCCTTCAACGCTATAATTCAAGATTCAACACTTACAATTTACCCTTCAAGGGTCATAAATCATATCTTGAATTCACACTTAGAATTACTACTATAAGCATGGAATAAACAAGATTAACTACTAAATCCACATACATACTATCCCACATATTCATAATTCATAAAGAAATACATCATAATTTTCATAAAGTTGGGGGCATGGGGAAAACACATGGGTTCAAGGGAAATTTAGCAATAAAACCCCTAATTAAAGGTCAATTTCATAATAATATAGGACAACCAACACAAAGAAAACGTTTTTGAGAAGAACCTAAGGTTAGAATCAAAACCCTAATTTTGAACAAATTCCCAATTTCAAAATAGTATAGGAAGGGCTTCATGGGGAAAGAAATCTCATGAATGAAAGTTCCCATACCTTGTTTGAAGCTTTACCACGAAATTGAGATGAAAAACTTGGAGCTTGAACCCTTTCCTTGAAGCTTTTAGTGTTTTTCAATGGAGGAAATTTGTAGAGAGTAATATTTGAGAGAACTGGGTTTGGGAGAATATTTTGGGTTTTCGAGTTTGAGTCTTGTAGATGGATGAAAAGACTTAAAACCATATTCATATTTTACCCCCAAACTACCCAAAACACCCCGTATTAATAGGACTTAAAAGTAAAAGACTAAACTAACCTTTATTAAAAGAACCCGTCCAGGTTCATGAGCCACATGGAGCACCATTACTCGTGGTTCTTGTGGTAGGAATTGAGGCAGTAGCATCTTCAAGCTTGATAATTCCTACAAAAATGAAGTCAAGTTCAGGAGCCCCCCTTTCCCTCATCAAGTGCACCACGGCCCGTTATGGTACATGTGGTGTTTTGGGCAGTAGCTCCCCTAGGTGCCTCATTTCCTACAAAATCTAAGTGAGTCTCACTCCCCAACTCACGAGTCATGGAGTGTACCACGAACCGTGTTCACCTCGTGAGGGTTGGGGCAGTGTCTTAGACACTTGGGGCTCATAAGCCTTCCACTGATCGTGGTCTTGACAACGAGCCGTGGTGGTTGTTGTGGAGCCTTAAGGCAGTAGCTCCAAGTTTGGGCTTGCCCCTTTTTCTTGGCACTCCTTTATTAGGCCTCGACTCCTAAACCCCCTAAAATGATTAGATGGTCTACAAACTTAGGAGAAATCATTTTTATTAAATATTCAACCTAGCATTTTCCGGAAAGTTAAAGAATACCAGGTAGGGGGGGGGAAGAATTTTAGTTTTGGAGTGGCGCATTCAAGATTAAATGTTCTTGGTTCTAGATTTAATGTTTACGTTCAAATATATTTATATTTATAAGGTTAGAGTTGAACACTTTGGGTTTTTCAGATTCTTGACTTTAATTTTGCTAAATTTCTTTGAATGTTTGAAAGTACTTGCCCAAGAAAATGAACAAAGAGCTTCCTTTTGTTAGAGCCCCTGCAGTACTTACTTTTGGCGGAGAAGTGGAACTTGTTTTATGGTGGATCCAAAATAAAATACAAATTTATTACTGGATGGAAAAAAATTGCGGATGATAACAATCTAAAAGAGGGGGATGGACTTGTGTTTTGAACTCCTAGAGTGTAACTCTAACAAAATCGAATTAAAAATTCAGATTCTAAGAGAACATTTTCCAGCTGAAAATTGGTCCCTGAAAATGTGGAGGGTATAAACACCGACAACCCAATAATAATTTATTAAAAACGTTATCATTTCTAGTAGAAATTTCAATTTTCATGAATTTTTTTTATCGACTCCAGTTGTTTCAATTTCAAAAAAAAAAAAACTTCATCAATTCCAATAGTTTTATGTCTGATGTATGCCTCATATTATATAAATACTGCTTTTTTGGGTTTTGTGGTTTAATAATGTTGATATTATTTATAAAATATGTATTACATTATTGCAACACATGTGCAGAGATAGTAATATATTAAATGCTAATATTCAAAGAAATTCTTTTTGAAATTTCTATTTTTTAAAAATATGTAAATCTAAAATTTCCATTTTACATTAACTAATTCAAACTTCAAATTTTAAGAATGATTTGCATCTTAACTGAATAATTATGCCTAAGCAAGTGCCTATGATAAAAATTGGCATCCTCACTATAGTCCGATGTGCATTTTATGCCTATGTGTTTTATCACATTGTCGACATTGAATCATATCTTCATTTAATTTCTTAAATATCGTAACATGAGACTTGTTTTTGCTCGTCTTCCACTGGTAGGAAGTTTATTCATGTAAATATTGAAAATTCAATTTAATAAAATAAAAAATTGTAAAGTTAACAATTTATAGCAATTTAAGAGAGAAGTGAAGAAGGGTGACTAATTATATATTTTTCAAATGTAATTGGGTGATTAAGAATGCGGTGAGGGTTTGTTTTTAAATATTTATAAAAAGGAAAATAAAGAAAAAAAATTAAAATATGATTGATTGAGCCTTTAGGAATGTTATCCCAACGGCAGAACAAATTAAAATGAAATTCTTAAAAAAAATTGACAGTTGAATTTATTTGTCTAATCAGTTATATGTTATAACTTGCAACTAATCTTTGGACCTTTGTTTTAAGCAATCTATCTCTGAAGTGCGATCATAGCATGTTCATATTTTTTCAAGAAAATTCTATTTTGATACTTCTTATTTATGTTTACGACATTGCCCTTTTTGGATCCCCACAGAGGCTTGTTGTTTAATATAGAGCATCTATGAAATCTAAATTTGAAATGAAAGATCTTGGTTTTATTTACTCATTTTACCATTACAAAATAGTTGATCTCTTTTTTTTAATCTGGTGTTTGGTAGCCACATCAGAGTTCGATTAAATTCGAATTCACACCAGGAAGTTCACATTTATAAGGGGTAAACCGCTATCTAACAAAGGCGACTCCATACCCAAGGGACTCAAATCCACGACCTCTAGTTAAGAATGAAGGAGTACAGTTTGTCTAAAGTATAGTTTTATACCACCTAATAATTGCAAAACAACCTCTCTTTTTTCCCCGCTTAACTTATTCACCAAAATTAGATCTTCCTAAGCACACTAGTCTCTACATTTAGCAATAGAGAATCTTGTATGCGAGATATGAAGCACTAAACCAAATTTAAGATCTCTTGTTTTCTCCAATAAAAACAATTTGATGACAGATCATCTCATAAATATTCTTAATTGGTAAAGGGATAATTCTCCAACATTATTTGGAAGAATGACCTTCTCTTAATAGTATACATCAATATTTTATTTACATTGTTAATATATAAAAGAAATATAACAACACTCTTATTAATATCTAGACTTTCAAATTGGTGATTGCCTTTAGTGGTAACATAACACTTGTTGAAAAAGGAGAGAAATAATTTTGTACATATTAAATAAATATTAATTTTATTATTAAAGTTATAGTTTCTTATTTTCACATACTTTTGAAGATATATTTGACTCTTTTAATTTATTTTCCTATTATTTGGAGGGTTAAAGACTACTAAAACAATAAGCTAAGTTACAAATTTACTAGAAACATTGGGGTGGTAATGAGTTAGTACTTTTTCATGCTTGATTATATTTTTTGGATTTGTATGGTAAGAATAAAATTATTTTTGATAAGAAGTATTTAATTCTCAAGATAGCACTTTTCGATGTGAATCGAATTATCAGACTCCAAAGCGAGTATCATATATCGAGTGAAATTTTTAAAAAAAGTAAGTAGATCAATTACTACTACAGTTTAGGATGGAGTTTTAATTGACATCCATACATTATGAATTAAAACATTTCAAATTTGAGCGATGAGTATAAAATTTTCTTTTGTAAAAAGTGTTTAATCTCCAACAAAAAACTTCTTGATTCAAACAAAATATTCAAAATAAATATCAAATATAAAATGAAAAGTTAAATAGAAGAAGCTAAGTTTCAAAGTCAATTGTTTTTAATTGATTTTCAATCAATTATATGATTAAAGAGAATTGATTTTCAAACAATTATATAGTCGATACTTACGTTTAATATTATTCCTTCAGTTTAAATTGATTTGTTTGATTATAATATAATACAAAATTTTAAAATAATCTTTTTTAAAATTTTAAACCAAATGCTCTTAAATTGTGTGGTCTTATACATACGATAGGGAAAGTTAGAATAAAAGAATTATTAAAAAGATATTTTTTAAAGTGTTTAATGTCAAAAGCACACCTAAATTATTTATTTATTTATTTCACACCTAAACTCTTTAGAGTGTGAGGTAGACACCTAAATATGATTTTTCAAGGAACATAATATTTTATTATTTTTAAAAAAGAGTTAGGAATTTTTTACCGTGGGTTCAAGTTTTCTTATTGACAAATGACAAATAACAAATACACAAATCTAAACTTGATTTTTTACTTTGATGTTTTTAGATTTGGCACTTATTATTTTAAAAAAATAACCCTGGTTAGAAATCTTTTTGATATTAATCCTTAAGTCTTTTAAATCCTTTCTACTTAAATTTAGTTTTATACCAGGCATACGTGGTATATGATATTCAATAATTTACAAACATAGCCCATGAATCACAAAATAAATTAATTATCGAAAAGTTAGTCGTCAATTAACTAACTATAATTAAATGAATAGTTCAAAATTTTCAAAACAACTTCATTGAACGATCAAAATTGACTTGGGACAACGGTAAAATAAAAGTATTATAAAAACTTATATAAATGACCTTCCGAATCATTACATTTCACTAAAAATCTCTTATTATCTTATATCATTTCCTATAAACAACCCAACAAAGAATTTATTGGAAACATTTGTCTTCTGATTAAAAAAATCCAACTTCAATAGATGACATGTAATCTTAGGCCTAGGAATATAACTCATTGTTTTCTATTACGAAATATAATAATCCAATCACCAAGTCAACAAGCTAATTAGATGAGGCTTTATTCTTTGAGCGATAGGGATGTATGAGTCATTGATATATTCTAACTAAACAACAGAAATGAAGGATCGCAGAAAATATGAAGAAAGAGGAAAAATCTTTAATCGAGAAGTGAACTACGTGAAAATCAAAGATGAGCATCCGGTTGCTATTTTCTTTCTTATTAACAGATAATGTGAGATGGTTTTGATAAACTCAGAATCAGAGATCAATTGAAACCATAACTTCGACACAACCTTGCAACACAAGAGACTTTCCACCGGACGTTTTGACAGGATTTTAATGGTGAGATCATTTGTCAAAGACGAAATTTTGCACTTAATTGGAACTATTTTGGACTTGCTCATATCTAGGGTTTGACAAGATTCATCGGATTCTATTTCAGTTGGATCTTTTTAGTCAGAAGAAAATATCTTCCGTGGAATGTACAATTGATAAGGTAGAAATTGTCAGGAGCAAACCCACATATGGTTCTAAATCAAATTCAGTGCAAGAATCAATCTTTCATAATTTAACAAAAAAACACCTCGTCGTTGAAATCCTTTCAAGACTTCTGGTTAAATGTCTCTTGCAATGAAAAGTTGTGTCTAGGAGTAATGACTCTAAAATCGATCGAACTAGTGAAACTAGAGCCTCACATGTTAGTTTATAGTTGGTAAACATGGAATAATTATTTAAAATGGCTTTAGAAGTTAGTTTGGTGGTTTTAGAGGTCAAATGTTAAGCGACGTCCATGATGTCCGAAAACTAGTCTTTTGGTGTTAGTGTGTTCTAGTATTGTCATTGAAGTTGGTGGGTTGATTAAGATATAAAACTTGTAGAAGTGCTATTACCTAGATGAACATGTGTAGGGGTTAAACGTACGGGTACGACTCCCCAAGGACCACCCCAAGGATCCTTGAGGAGGACCCTAAATAAAATCCCAAAACTGCCAAAAAAATGGTGACCTACGACCATGACTTACGGCTAGTAGGTCCACTTACGGTCAGTAAGTCTCACTCCTTAAGTCAAGAATTAGCCTAGGGAGACTTATCTCCCTTATCCAAGTCTATGACCAATACGAACCCACAGAACGGTCCGTCACTCCACCTACGATCCGTAGGTGGAGGTTTCGTAGGTCACACCTCTTTCATTGGTGCAAGTCGGCCAAGCGAAGGGTGGTTTGGCGAATTCCACCCTTGAAAAATTAAATGCATGGACAATTATTTTATATATTTTTAGGTATATTAAGTGTTTTAAGACAATTAAACCCTCATTTACACTTCTACACCTAAATCAAAACTCTTCACTCCCAAATAGTTATCTCTAAAACACCATTGAAGGTCAAGGTCAATGATCAAGATAGATTTTGGATTTCAAGTGCTTTTTTCCTCAATTTCGTGGAGGATTCTACAAATAAGGCATGGTGAATTGGTGATCCCTTATCTATGGCAAGTTTCACCGTAGAGTCAATCTCAAAATAGTTTTCAAGATTTCAAAGTTTGTGAAAAAAACTAATTCTTACTAAAACTCATGGGTTCTTGCATCAAACATTTTCAATTGATAAACTATCATAATATTGATTGTTAATTTGTGATTTTAAGGTGAAAAACTCTATGAACCCATGATTTCACTAAATTCCTAAAGTTGACTTATAAAGTGGGTTTTGTGATTATGATGGGATATTGCTAGAATTGTGCTTAGATTGTATTGTACTATTAATATCTATTATTATCTATATTTAATTATAATTAATTTTTGGAGACTTGAGTAATGGTGATCATGGTTTGGGTGAAGGGTAAGTTCACCTAGTTCACTTACTATATTGGAATTGTTCTTGTATGGTTTGATCCACTTATGCGGAAGGTGTTTACTTATTGTGTACGTATTGTGAGCATGTCATTGAAGACATTACATGGTTAATTGGAGTATTATCATGTTAAGGTATATTTGAATGCATAATTTGAAGGTATTCATGGGGTCTCAAGAAGATCTTGCATAAAGTGTTATGGTTTTGTGATTTTAAGTATATTCTCTCTTAATGCTCATAAGTTTTGATGTTAGAATGTGAAAGGTTTCTATAATGTGATGTGTATCTTAATTTGGTAAATTTAGGTGCCTCTTCTTGAATATGATCTCTTGGAATTGTTAGACTTTCGTGCTTCTCCATGATGTATGAAACTTGTTGAATATGACCTCTTGACTTGGTAGACTTAGGCATCTTTTTCTTGAGTAATGAATGAATAAATGTTTAGGGTTGGTAGAAATAGTATTGGTACCTTTCTATGAATGACTAATGAGGCCTCTAGGCTACGTCTTGAACCGGTAGACCTAAGATTGGTGACATCCATGATGAGTCTATACCCCTAAGTGAATGTAAAACCTTGAAGCGGTAGACCTAAGGGTAAAGACCTCCTTCATGGGTGAAATGATAGACTTAGAGATGGTGGGCCAGAACGGTAAAACACTTTCTCTAAGAAAGTCAATGAGCTATCCGTAACAAACCTTGATACGTTAGACCTAAGCATGGTGCCCTTCTTGGTAGAAGTACTATGGGTCGGTAGACCCAATGTTGGTGCCCTCTCTAATATATACATGTGAATGAACTAATCAATAGGAACTAGGGCTAGCACCGAGTGGATATGGTTAAGATGGTGTCTCTTCCTGAAGAAAAGACTAGAGTCCAATGAACATCTTTGGATATCCCCTAAACCATGTGCCAACATGGGTTGTGTATTAGTTATACCCTTGACAAGTGGAACACCTTCCACGGTGTGGGGTCTTATGACACCGGATTTCAGGCCTAGCTAGTATGGTCAATGTCGGTTAATGCTTATTCCCAGGGGCGGTCCCATATGTATCTGTGAGGGTACACGTTCACCCGGTAACTTTTTTTAGAAAGTCGTATACATATATATATATATATATATATATATATAGAGAGAGAGAGAGAGAGAGACAGTTTATGAAATATACATATATTTTATTTTGCATTCTAACAACCAAAAATCATTATGGGTGCACTGGTCGAATGCTCCAGCTCGCAGTGCGAGCGCGCGAGATTGATTCCCAATGGAGGCAACAATTTTTTAAAAAAACTTTTATAACACTACTAGAAACAAATAAAAGCCCTAGCACAATTCTAATCAAAATCTAAGACTAATTTTTCCTAATACAATTCTAAATAAAATATAAGACTACTAGAAAATTTACAACTTACAAGTATTTAATTGAAGTCCTACTCCTATTATCTCTGCGTAAATTTGTAAGTTCTTTATATGCGTATTGTTTTTTGCAATAATTTGTTGTTTATTTTTGTGATTTAAGATTAATAAATTTCTGACGAAAAATAATTCTTCTTAACCAAGTGCTAGTTTTAGAGATAATTCTTTGCGTTTTATAGATGAGTTTGATTTGCACTCACTTAAACTGATACTAAAGAAAAAATATCACCTGATAAACATAGCCCTAGAATACGACATGAAGTGAGAGAACACTATATAAAACAAGGGATTTGTCAACCGAATATTAAGGATAATGAATATCCTCAAAGTAGATTCGGGATTAAATGCATTGATTTTCTATACTAATATTCTTGATAAAAAGTAGATTTTTCTTTTCTTTTCTAATTAAAAAATAATAAACTCAGTATTAAAATTTATTGGGGACTCAAATGTTTGAAGGCCTAAGCAGGCTTTGCTAACGTCACCATTGTGCCACTCCTAACCTTAACCTTGCGTCACTCTTAGTAGTGCCCCCCCCCCCCATCTTCAAATCCTGGCTTCGCCTCTGCTTATTCCCATCATGTGGGATGTGCACTCTAGTTACTTTATAGGTTCTACAATGTGTAGGTAGTAGAATGGGATGCTATCTACACATGGCACGAGTAGGCTTAGAAGGTGCTAAAGTGAGTTCGCTAGTCTTAATGACTATTATGTGAAAGTCCTCTAAATGCATGAATGTGTCCTTAAATGTTTCAAATAAATGAAATTTTTAATTAGTAGCTTATTTTGTTAGAATGAGTTTAATATCATGTTAAGTTGGACTAGAAGGGTTCTTATCTATTGTAGCCTTGAGGAACACCTAGGTGTGGCATGAAGAGGTAGTATGGCTTCCCCTATATGTCTTACTTAGGTGGGTCTTAGGGTAACTTTAGGTGGAGGGTCAAAGATGGTGAAATAGTCTATTTTACAAAGAGGCATGTTTTGAATATTGTCTTGTATGTGGATATTGATTTATAACGTGTCTCTTATACATGTGGATTATGGATTTTATCAAAAATAGCATGAAAAGCATATATCTCAAATAAATGCCCTTTTTGCATGTTTTTTCATGATCATCGTACTTAGTACATAATTGTGCTAACCCCATTCTTTTCCTATGTTTTACTACAAGTATAGGCGTTTTCAAGTGATGTGTTTTCTATAGTGATACTGGGGACTAGAGTTTCTCTCAAGACTTTTGGTATGTCCTAATATGTCGAGGACACAAATTCTATATTGTAGTTTCTTTTGTTAAAACTGTGTAATAGACTTTTAGCATTCCTCTTTATTGTAAAGGGTTGTGTCCCTAGTATGTTCTTTGAAATTGGGTCTAAGTTAGCCATGTGAGACTAGTATTCCGCATGCGTATAAAGATTTTTTAAATGTTGATGATTTTTGAGTCTTATGATTTTGATTAAAAGGTTTTAATTCCGGACTATTTTATAGCTTTTGTGATGAATGAATGCTAAGGGCTTGTATAATACCTCTTCGAGGTCGAGTATGCCCTGTTATGACTCGGGAGTGCTCTCGGGTAGTGACACCTAGGATCGGAGACTCAATAGAATGGGAGGTCTAAAGCTAAAATTTAGAAAAAAAGAGTTATGTTGATTTAATTGTTTAGATATATTTTACCCTCACTAATTCTACAAAAAACATTGTAATTGATTATAGTTTAATAATAATTTTTTTTTTTCAATTGTTAGTATATCTCTAGTAACATTTTGCAAGAAAAGAATAAACATATTATAAATTATTGTAAGTTACATAAAAACATAAATCTTTACCTCTCTCTTATTGATATATAGTTTTAAAAATTATTTCAATAGAATCAATCATTACATAACAATCAAAATTATTCTAAAAGTGTTTTATAAAATTAAAATTTTACTTCAGTGAATATGTCAATAAGATGTAGTACTATTTTTAACTTATATAATATTTCTTAATACTTTTAATTAAAAAAATCAATATTACAGTGATTTTTACTTTTAGAATACATTCAAAGTTGAGACAATACTTTTTTTTTAAAAAAAATTAACTATTTGAAAATCTAATTATTTTGGCTTGAGATGTTTAATCAAATATTTCATAGAATTTTAGACAACCATACAAAACCAATATTAAAGTTAAGAAATAAAAAGTAATCATAAATTCTATCATCTACATTTTTTTAATTATAATTACATTAATAATAAAATTTCAAAGATATGAGCATAATAATTAGTACGAGATTAACAAGAAAATTTAAATTATAGAGTAGGGCCTAACATGCCCCTCAAGTATTTGAATTGGTATAAAATTACCCTTCATCAACCTATCGGGCCGAAAATACCCTTGACATCCACCTTTTGACTCAAAAAATACCCTTATATCCAACGTATCACACTCATTAGGTGGTTGGAGGGTAATAGTGTACCGAATCTTATAATTTAAGGGCATTTTAGCCCCTTTTCCATAAAAAATAATTTAAAATTACTTAATATATAAGCTCACGTCATTGACTAGATTTTGAATTTCATAGTAAATTTAATATTAGAAAAGGTTTAGGCATTCTTCCCTCTAAACTGCTCCCTCCCCAACCCTTCATTTCGTATCTCTTCCAATTTTTTCTATTTGGGAATTGTCCACAATTTATTTCTTTAAAAATTTATGACAAACAAGAAGAGAAAAAAAAGGTGGAAATAATGAGGCATATATAAATAATTAGTTCAATAAAAGATGACTTAATCAAGAAAATGTGTACAACGATTACATTTTTTTGTGTGTACCCAAAATTAAAAAAAGAAGAATAAAAATAATCATTTCTTTTATACCTATCCTAATCTCATCATGAAAACACTACTACTTAAAAGAATATAAATATGTGAGTTCATTTCAAATTTGATTCCGCATACCCTAATTAAGAACAAGAGACTAAAAACAAAGGAATAAAAGAGAAATGAACAAGACAATGTGATAATTGAGAGAAAAATTTATGTTAATAAAAATAATAATATTTTTTGATGGACAATCAATCGGGGTAAGCATGGATTATAGTTGGATCCCCATTTATGAGTTGGGTTACGCTATAATATATTGGGGTTGATTTAAAATAGGTCAATAGATAGATATCATGAATTTCTTTTTTTCAATATTATTTTTAAATGGGTCAAAATATGAATCATAAGTGATTTTATAGAAAAATAGATTTTCAAATATATCATTTTTATTATTTATTTGAGAAGAGTTTAAATTTGAACCAATCACATTAAGCAATATAATAAATAATTATTTAATAATTTTACTTTAAGGGAGCTATTAAAAATAAGGGCAAATATGAGTCAGAAGATTAACATCGAGGGTATTTTTTAGCCAAAATGTGGACATCAAGGGTATTCTAGGGCCTATAGGTGGATGGAGGGTAGTTTTGTATCAATTCAAATACTTGAGGGACATTTTATACCCTTCTCCTTTTAAATTAATAATAACAATAAATACATAATTCTTTTATATTCTACTTGAGGATATTTGGTTTCTTCCAAGTGTTAATAAGGTGCTTAACACTGGTTGTCTCTTTAAGGTATGTATCTCCTTTATCTTTTTTTTTTTGCTCAGGCATACGTGTGAGATTTCAGGTCCTCTTTTGATGTATTATGTTCGAACTCGTGATGTGTATCTAATTCAGACATCGTGTTCTTATAACTAGAACAGAGTACATAATCGCTACAATGATCAATATATTTGTATTGCAACCTATATAATGCAAAACGCACATAAACTATTTTTGGTAACAAAAAAACATTTAACCCTCATATTAGGGCTTTTCAATGTGCACCAGATTATCGCACCTCTAAACGAATGTCATATATCAAGTGAAAGTCTTTAAAAAAGTATGTAGATCAATTACTACTAAAATTTGAGATGGAGTGGTAACATATAAATATCAATCCATTATTCATAATGGGTGGTTTGGTAGATTGTATAAGGAGAAATAATGCATGCATTAACTGTATGTATTAATAGTATCTTGTTTGGTATACTTTTTCAAAATATATATAAGTAATACTTGCAATATTAATATACATTCTATTGTATATTAAGGTGTGTATTACTAATACCATGATCTTTTGGGTATTAGTAATACAAGAGATCTACTGCATGCATTAACATGGATAAAGACTCAAATATGTACCCCTCAAAACTCTATTTACATCTTTTCCATCATAATTGTGGAGAATACTTTTTGTAAATTACCCCCTCCGTCCCATTTTATGTGGCATTATTTCCTTTTGGTCAGTTCAAAAAAGAATGTTACATTTCCTTATAAGGTAAGCATTTAAAAGTACAATTGCTTTTTTACCCTTATTCGTCCAACGTTATTTTAAATATAATACCTAATACATTTATAAGGAGAGAGAAAAGTGAGTTTAATTTTTTGAAGAGCGATTTAGTAAACATTTCAAAGTCTTCATTATTTCTTAAACTCCGTACCCGGTCAAACGTTGCCACATAAAATTGGACGGAGAGAGTAATATTTTTATGCAATGCATGCAATTTAATACACTAAACAAAACAGTATAGAATTAATGCAATTATCAGTAATGCAGTCAATGTAACATTATTTTTATACACCAAACGACTCCTTAGACATTTAAAATTTGAACTCATTGGATTTAAAATTACTTCCAAATTAAAAAATATATCAAATGTAAAATAAAATGATAAAAAAAATCTAAGCTTCAAAGTGAATTGGTTAATATAGGTGAGACTATAAAATTTTATTATTCTATAGAGATATTATTTAATCGATAAATAAATAATATTAAGATTAGTTTGATATTTAATGAATTTTAATTTTTATTATATCAAAATCATTGTATGTATCATATTTATTGAATTGTCACTATCGCGCAAACCAAAAATCATATCATGGCAAGTGTGCTTTTGGGTGAATATATTCGTTGGTTTGGCCACAAAATGCATGGTAGGCGAGTCTTTTCTTATGATAGATATTGACCAGCCGATAATAGAAATATTGAAGTACTACAAATGTTGAATTGTTTTTCTTGCCACCCAACATGGCATCCAAAATTCAACCTTGTGATGCTGGGATAATCAGCACTTTCAAGATGTATTATCGTAAAATATTTTACCGTAGGATATTAGAAGGATATGAAGTATGACAAATTGATCCAACAAAGATTAATCTTTTAGATTCTATCAATTTTCCAATCCTTGGTTGGACAACAAATGTTCAACAAGACACAATGACAAATTGTTTTCGACACCGTAAAATTCCTTTGAGGGATGCAATCTCAGAGAATTTGAATGAACCCACATGTAAAAACGTCATTCATGAACTTGAAGTCATGATTGATCTCGATTATAACAGTAAACTGGATATCAATAACCTTTTGGATTATCCAAGTGAAAGTGATACATTTTCAAAGGTCAAGAGCTTAGACCAATGGAAAAAAATAACGTTGATAATGAAGTGGAAGATGATGTTATATCTTTGGAACCACTACGTGTAAGAAAGCAGTAATTGCATCTAGAATTCTTCACGATTTTATGGTGCAGTTCTAAAGGCAACACCAGAAATCTTGGATGCAATAAGAAAAGTTAGCGATGAACTTCAACTAGATTTAAATTTTAAGAAAAAAACAGAACACAACAGAGTTATATTTCACTAAATTGTCTAAGATGTATTTGTACTTTTGAACAATTATTAATTTATGGTATTAATGGGACCATATATTTATATAGGGTGTTTTGGAAATATATCATCTTATTATCTTATCGAAATTGTTGATTTGTTTTTCATTGACCCAGGCCGTGATCGGAAGAAAATATTATTTTAGAGAGATTATTAATTTACTGAGTATTAATTTATGAAGGTTTTATTGTAAAAGATATTCCACTTCGCGAGGTTGAAAGAAATATAAATGAACAAATATTAATATTATAATTTTTTAAATATATTTTAACCAAACATATTTCTCATAATTATTTTTAATTTGGGAATCTTTATATAATTTATAGAATATGCGTGAACATCAAGATTAAATATGAATTTATTTATTAAAATGAATATATATTAACTGAAATTAAAAAAATTATGTAAAAATTGATAATTCAAAATTAAGAAATAGTATGTTTGATCTAAGTATTCATAAACAACAAATTTTACAAGTATTGAATTATTTCAATGAACTTTTTTTAAAAAATAGATTACTAAAAAGGATATTCATGTAAAGTGATCATTAATTATAATACTAAAAATCTCTCCATAATAATTTTCTAATTATTTTCTCATTTTTACACTATTTGATTTCTCTCTTTACTCCTGCAAGGAGTAATACATTACAAAAATTGATGCACTACAAAATGAGAACTATAATAAAGTAGATTAAAAATCTACATATTACGTTCTTGTTCAGAATCAATATAAAATATCAGTAACTAATATTTACAATGAGAAGCTTAAAAGTCAAAATATACACAATATCTTTGTTATTAAGTATTCTTTTAGTGCACAATGAAGTATGCACAAGGACAAAACAAGTAGAGAATTGCATACCCAAAAATAAAAAATAAAAAAATATATAAATTAAATTAGGATATCAATATATACATATACCTATTACAGTAATTAAGTATTCATTGAAAAATGTGAGCTTTAATTAATCTTTATTGCAAAGTTATGTGGGTTAAATTTTGTTAATGAATATCTCATGGTCTTTTTAAATCAAATTAAATAATAAATATTGAGAAATAAATAAGTCAGGAATATATTTAGATGTTTTCATTATTTTGATAAATCAAATGAAGAAAAGAATTAATCTATTTACGTATACTCATACACATAAATTAAGAAGAATATATATAATCTGTCAAATAAAACTTCATTCACCAAATCTGAAACGTAGAAGTTATAAATAAAGAACATTTAAATAAATTCTTATCATGCAAATATAATGTATCAATAAATAATTTAAAAGGAAAAAAAAGGTAAATAATATTACATCATAGCAAAATAATAATAATTATGAGACAAATGAAGAATAGATAAAAATGTAGATTGGTTGTTGGAATGACTATGGTATTACCTGCGTTCGAACTAAGAACAAAAAAGTAGTATTTATAGGTTGGTGTATTTTCTAAATGGAAATAAAATAATTTAAATAGTGCTAGACAAACATCTCCAATATGAGGAGGAACCAATTGCTATTTTTGATAGTGATGTTCGTAAGTTGAGGACCAAGGATATTAATTCCGTGAAGGTTCAATGGAAACATCGCACAGTTAAGGAAGCTACTTGGTAGATCGAGAAGGAGATGCGAGACAAGTATCCCCAGTTGTTCGTCCAACAAGGTACTACCTTGTTCCCTTTTATCCTACCTTACTAAGTTGATCACTCGGGGACGAGTGATGGGTTAATTGATATCTATTTTAAAGACTGGGTTTCATAATTATAGAAATACCCACTAGGAAAAATCGGGGTCGAAAAAACTTTTTCGTAGTATTAGAATTTATCCAACCGTATCCACATTTGGAGGAAATCAAAGTCATCTAGGTGTAGGGAAATGTTGTAGAAATAGGGTGGAGTAATTAGGAATCTGATTACGTAATTGGTTAGATAAATCGTTAAGGAACCCGTAGGACTTTACAGAAATGAATTTAGATAAATAGATCTCTGGGAATAGATCGTAACGTTCATGGTATTTTCGAAGCGTAGCAGGTTAAGAGTTTGTTGTGAAATGGGGAAATTGAAAATGCCTTAGGATCTCACTGTATCACTTCATGCCGCTGCATCGAGATTATTGTCGCTGCAGCGGCACCGCTACATCGGGATTGGTGCTGCTATAGCGGACGAGGCGGAGATTGATTTATAAGATTTTTGGGATTTATTAAGATGAAGATCATTGGTTAAAAAAAGTGCCGCTGCAGTGGGATGGGCGTCGTTGTAGCGGGATAAAAGGTTTTTAATTCGTAAATAAAACCCCTAGCCGACGTTATTTGGCACTTTTCGACTTTAGAGCTAAGAAACGAACCTTGGGCGATTTCAAAGGTAAGGTTTTCATTCCCCATTTTCGTTATTCAGTCTGTAGAATGTTTTAGAATGGGTCATAATGGATGGGTAAGGGTTTCTTGATAGAATTCATCGTGGAAACAACCCTATTTTTGCGAGTTGGGGTCATGAGTTTGACCTAGGGTTCATGAATTTGTTAGAATTCTGGGAAATTAGTGATTTATTTTTTGATTGTTGTATATTGTTGATTATTTGTACACCAAGAACAAGCTGAATGAATCCGAAAAGGGAAGGATCAAGATTCTTAGGGTTCCAAGATTGTTTCGAGGTAATCTATACATATCCTCATGCTACCATATTTCTTCTAACAAATAAAATCGGAGCACCCCATGGGGAAGCACTAGGACGAATAAAACCCTTATCAAAGAGCTCTTGTATTTGAGCCTTAAGCTCTCTCAATTCTGCTGGAGCCATGGGATAAGGAGGTATTGAAATGGGATGTGTACCACGCTCTAAGTCAAGAAGAAAATCTATGTCTCTATCCATAGGCATGCCCGACAAATCATTTGGGAATACTTCATTTAACTTAGACACTACATGAATAGACCCAATGGATGGAGCTTTAATCTTAACATCCCTAACATGAGCCAAATAATATAAACAACATTGCTCTACGATTTTACTAGAACAGATGGAGGATATAGTCTTAGCTTATTTAAGCTTGTACACCCTTCCCACTCTAATTTTTCCCTTCCTGGAAATTCTAGAGTCATGGACTTAGTATTACAACTAAGCAACTCATAATAGGGAGATAACCAATTCGTGCCTAAGATAATATCAAAATCAGCCATGTCCAAAATCACCAAATCACCCAAAATCTGAAATCCCATAAACAAGGTAGGGCAAGCACGATAGAGATTGGTGACTATGACTGACTCTCCATCCGGGGTATAAACACGTATAGGGGAATAAAGAACATCACATAACATCTCAAAATTAGAGGCAAAACTCATAGACACATAAGAATAGGTAGAACCCGAATCAAACTACACATTAGCCATTGATATTAGGCGTATTTCTATGCCTAACAACCATTTTTATCCCATACATCAAGCTGAGTGAGGAAATTTTTGGTGGTTAAGTCAAGTATTTAGAGTCGTTTTGAGTCCGCATCTTCTAAAAAATATGATTATGTGTTTCATGCCGAAGATCATTGGAAAAGGAGCTGAATTAGGGCACCGAATCACATGTTGGAAAGAAGAAGAAGAAGTGGCGAAAGAGAAGAACCAAGAAGTTTAAAATGGCACTGGCAAGAAGCACCCCCGTGTCGCGGAGGCACTCCCCCCAAACAGTGAAGGAGTCCACGTTACAGTCGAGTTGCAGAGACAAGTCCACCGATGAAGAAAAGGAACTCCCCTTAACAGGGGAGTCCATGTTGGAGTCGCGTTGCGGAGGAAGTTCCTCCTATGAGCAGAATTTAGCAAGGGAACACCTCCTCATCGCGGAGCTGGACAAGAAAATCGTCCAACGTGTTTATTTTTGGACTATAACTAGTTTAGGTGTCTCTTATTGCACACTACACTTTCTAAAAAAGGGGAGCTGAAGCTAAGGATGATTTTTGTGCTAAGTTCTAGGGTTTTTCTTCTCCTTGTTCATCTTGGTAAAGACTTGTTTGATTCTAATACATTTTATCTTGTTATTTTGTATTATAGGTAGCTAAAATCCCTTGTCCTAGGGTTGTGACTATGAATGATGGTTTAATATGAATTTGTTCCTTGTGTGAAAAGGGTTGGTGTTTATTTTGTGCTTGCATTCTCATTTCATTGTTTTAATGCTTGAATAACATTAGAATATACTTAGTGTACATTCTTGAACTCGAAAGATGAATAGAAGGATAGACCTAAGAATGCAAGAGGTGTGTTAAATCTAGAGTAAGCTCTAGATTTTTTTTGGTATAGTATAGCTTTATACCTATGTACCACATTTGGTTAAATTGCAAGATGAATACTTAGTTCACTGTTTTTGATTCACACCTAACCCCTCTCGATGATGTAAATAGGTTGTCAATAGTGGTAGGCGATTAGAAGTCGGAAGATTATGGTCATAAAATGAACCTTACTAACCCACAATAAGTTAACCCTTTACACCTTGGAATAGAAGCACATTGAACCGGAATTCGAGTTATGCTACAACCCTGTGATGTCTTTCCAATTTGTGAAGTTTCTTTGTTGAAATTGTTTACTTAAAGTAGATAATTCTAATTAAGGTTGAATTAGTAATTAAGCAAATTTCTAAATTTAATTAATACTTGAGTGAATTTAGATAATCATTGTATATTGGTATTCGCTGATTTGAAGTCCCTTGGGTACGAACATTTGACTCGAAAGAGTCTATTTACTACTTGAGTGACCACATGCACTTGCGTGCAATTTTGGATGCAACATGTTTTTGGCGCCGCTGCCGGGGTCTTCTAAATTGATAGATACCTAGTTTCTGAGTGTCTAAATTATTTCTACAAGTGTTGACAACTTGATCTTGGCTCTTCTTTTGTGCAGGTTGTGTCAGGTGTTCGCACTCGAAAATGACCAGGGTTTGGTAGAGCCTCTATCCGAACAAGAGAGATTCTTTCATTACTGGAGAAGGCGAAGAAGGCAAAACCTTCCCAGTCCTCGTGTGGTCAAGGAACCTGAAAACCCACAAGGAATGGAAGAACAAGAACCCCCGGTGATGATAGAAGAAATTAAAGTAAGGGTTGTGGTTATCCCACAAACCACCAATGTTACATCAAGTATTTTGAAGCCTGCACCGGGTGGGAGGTTTGAATTGAAGCAGAACATGGTGCAATTATTCCACACAAATGGGCAGTTCACCTGTCTATCTCATGAGGATCCCCGAGTGCATATACAGAATTTCCTCGAGACTAGTGACACTTACACTCCAGTGGGAGTGAACAATGATTACGTGCGACTTTATTTCCCTTTTCTCCGCTTGGGGAAGCAAAAAGATGGTTGATTTCTGAGCTTGCAAATTCCATAACAACTTGGGATGATCTAGCACGAAAATTCACAATACGGTTTTCCCCATCCGGTAAAACAGGAAAACTAAGAAGCGACATATTGAGCTTCTGACAGAAAGGAGGGGAGAATTTGTACCAAGCGTGGGATATGTTTAAGTCTCTATTATTAAATTGCCCACATCATCATCAAGTTAACGAGGTGTTGGTCCATACCTTCATTGAGGGGTTGGAACCAAACACAAAAATTTTACTTGATTCTGTTGTAGGTGGACATGATTTGGAGAAGACATATGCTGAGTTGTTTACATTGCTAAATCGAATTTCACAAGGTAATCGTGAGTGGAATGTGAAACCGGTCGTACAGAAGACTGTTGAAGTTTTGGAGATGGATGCAGTCAAAACCTTGTCTGCTCAGATTGCATCAATGCAAAACATGATGAACACTCATTTCAGCAACATGTCAATCGTAAAACAACAAGCCCAAATCAATATGGTTCACCAACCACAAACTTCGTGTGAAGGATGTGGAGGTAGAGATCATAGTGCTGAGGTATGTAGGAACCCCATATCTGTTCATTTTTAGGTAATGCCCATTGAATACGGAATCACCGAGACTATGGAAATGCGTACAACTCAAGCTGGTGAAATCACCAAAACTTTTCAAGGGGTGGAAATCAGAACCAACAACAAGGACAGAACCAATACAGACCACAGTGCAGCAGACAACAGTACCATCAACAAAGCCTTGGAAATCAAAAACAAAATCAAGGTAATCAGCAGGTTTCCAGCAATGTGATATGAATGTGGAAGGTATGCTAAAATAAATCATGGGAGATCAAGCTAAATTGGCGGTTGATGTCTGAAACAATCAATTGGAAAAGCAAAATTTGGACAAACAATATGGGTAGTATGCTAGTTCCTAAAACTCCCGACCACAAGGGGGATTGCCGGGAACACCGACCAAAACCCTAAACAAGTAAATGTTGTTAGCACTCGGAGTAGGCGCCTATTGGAGGAGTTGGAACCTAAGGCAAAAGTTGTTAAAGAAAGAGAAAAACATGTAGAGGTAGCAGAATCCAGCGAACATAGGGTGAATTAGGAACCAAAATCAAAGCCACCGCCTCCTTTTCCACAGAAATTCAAAAAGCAAAAGGAGGTGGAGTGTTTTGGTAAGCTCATCGAATTACTCAAGCAGGTACATGTAAACTTGCCTTTGTTTGATATGTTGCAGGGCATTCCTAAGTATGACAAGTATGTGGAAGATGTGGTGGCCAACAAGAGTCAATTAGCTGAGTATGCAACAGTTGCACTTACTGAAGAGTGTAGTTCTCGAATTCAACATAGGGTCCCAATCAAATTGAAAGATCTGGGGAGTTTCATGGTACAAATAAAAATTGGCAAATGTGTGGAGGCAAGGGGCTTATGCGATCTAGGTGCAAGTATCCATTTTATGCCTACTTCCATGTTCCTTAAATTGTGACTAGGGAGGCCTAAACCCACGACCATTATGTTGCAATTATCTGATCATTCAATTTTAGTCTAGATGGTGTTATTGAAAATTTCTTAGTTCAAGTGGGAACTCTAATTTTCCCCGTCGACTTTGTCATTATGAATTTGGAGCCTAACCCCGAGGTCCTATTTATTTTGGGATGGCCATTTCTAGCAACGGGAGGAGCATTAATTGATGTGGTCGCCGGTAGGCTAACAATGAGAGATCATGATAAGGTCGAGGTTTTTGATGTTTACAAATTGATAAAGTTGCCTGCTATATATGAAGATTTATCGAAGTCATTGAAGATGAAGTGACAACCAAATTTGTGGAGGCAAAGGACCCTTTAGAAAAGTGATGATTTGTCAAGACATTGAGAGAGATGTTGAAGACAAGAAGATGGCTAACGTCCTCAATGTCCCATATGTGAGTATGTTTCGCAAGTTTGTGGAACTATTGAATAGAGTCTTGAGACCACCTCCCAAACCTTCGATTGAGGAAGCACCAAAGCTCGAATTAAAGGCTCTCCCTTCTCACCTCAGGTATGTGTGCTTAGGTGCAAATGACTCTTTACCTGTAATCCTTTCTGCTGCCTTGTCTGAAATGCAGATTGAAGCATCATTGAAAATATTGAGGAAGAGGAAAAAGGGTATAGGCTGGCAGATGACAGACATCCATGGCATTAGTCCCCCTTTGTGCAGGCATAGGATATTCATGGAAGAGGGGCACAAGTCAATTGTGTAACCTCAGTGCAGGCTGAAGGCAATGAAGGAGGTGATCAAATGGCTAGATGCAAATTGTCTACCCAATTTCAGATAGAAAGTGGGTTAGTCCGGTGTAGTGTGTACCAAAAAAAGGAAGCATGACAGTGATCACTATGAAAAAAATGAGTTGATCCCAACCAGGAAAATCACATGATGAATAATATGCATGATTATAGGAAATTGAATGAAGCCACTAGGAAGGATCATTACCCAGTCCCTTTCATTGATTAAATGTTGGACCGGTTGGCTCGACAAAAATAGTATTGCTTTCTGGATTTCTATTCGGGGTATAACCAAATTGTGATTGAACAGAGGATCAAGAGAAAACCACTTTCACTTGCCGGTGTGGTACATATGCATTCAATAGGATGTCGTTTAGGTTATTCAATGCTTTGGTAACTTTCCAAAGATGCATGATGACTATTTTTGATGATATAGTTTAGGATTTTGTGGAGATATTCATGGATGATTTCTCGGTGTTTGGGGTAGCTTGGAGAATTTGGACAGGGTGTTATCTAGGTGTGAAGAAACAAATCTTGTCCTTAACTAGGAAAAATGTCATTTTCTAGAAAAGGAAGGGATTGTGTTGGGGCATAAGGTGTCAAAGAGAGGGCTGGAAGTGGATCGTGCTAAAGTGGAAGTAATTGAAAAGCTTCCCCCTCCCATATCTATAAAAAGGGTGCGATGTTTTCTGGGTCATGCTGGGTACTACAGGATATTCATCAAAGATTTTTCCAAGATTTCTAGGCCTATGTGCAATCTTCTGGAGAAGGAGATGAAATTTGTATTCGATGAAAAGTACATGCAAGATTTCACAATTTTGAAAAAACAAGCTCATAGAAGCGTTGATCTTAACTTCCCAAAATTTGGAGCTCCCTTTTGAGTTGATGTGCGATGCAAGTGATGTGGTTGTAGGAGAGGTGTTGGGACAACGAAAAAAGAATGTGTTCCACTCCATATGCTAAGCAAGAAAAATGCTGGATTCAGCCCAACCCAATTGCACTATGACCGAAAAAGAAATGCTAGCATTAGTCTATCTATTTGACAAGTTCAGATCTTACTTGGTAGGTACTAAAGTTGTTGTTTATACTAATCATGCATCTATTACGTACTTGTTCAGCATGAAATATGCAAAACCCTGGTTGATCAGGTGGATTCTATTATTGCAAGAGTTCGACATCGAGATCAAAGATCGAAGAGGGTCTGAAAACAAGATTGCTGACCACTTTTCCAGGTTGGAGAGTTCATCATATGTGGTAGAGCAAAGGAAGATTAGGGAGGGATTCCCTGATGAGCAATTATTGGCACTAGAGGTAACTGAGCTACCATGGTATGTTGATATCATGAATTATTTTGTTAGTGGTTTGTTTCAACCAGATGCAACCTAGCATCAAAGGAATAAGCTTGCCCACGATGCTCGATTTTACATATGGGATGAGCCATACTTGTTCAAGCAAGGGCCGAACAAAATGATGAAGAGATGCGTGCCTGATTCTGAAATGAAGAAAGTGATGTATAGTTGCCACTCGTCTGCATATGAGGGTCATCACGGTGGTAAGCGCATCGCACATAAGGTGCTTCAGTCTGGTTTCTTCTGGCCTACTTTGTTTAGAGATGTTGTAGGTTCTGTGAAGAGCTATGATCAATGCCAAAGGATGGGGTCTATTTCCAGGAGACATGAGACAGTTTTGCGTAATATTCTGGAGGTTGAAATATTTGACGTTTGGGGATCGACTTCATGGGGCCATTCCCTACATTAAATGGGAATCAGTATATACTGGTCGGTGTGGATTATGTGTCAAAGTGGGTCGAGGTAGTGGAATTGCCGACGAATGATGATAAGGTGGTACTGAAGTTCCTCAAGAAGCATATTTTCACTCATTTTAGAAGTCCGAGAGCAATAATTAGTGATGGAGGAACAAACTTCATAAATAAATTGGTGAGAAACATTTTAGCCAAAAATGGAGTCCGGCACAAAGTAGCTAAAACATACCACCCTCAAACCAGTGGTCAGGTAAAAGTGTCCAATTGAGAGGTGAAGAAGATTCTACAGAAAATGGTGAATGCACAATGGAAGGATTGGGCATTGAATATTGATGATGCACTATGGGCTTATAGGACCGCTTAAAAAACATCAATCAGTACTTCTCCCTATCACTTGCTGTTTAGTAAAGAGTGTCACCTCCTCGTTGAACTAGAGCACCAGGCTTACTTGGCAGTGAAGAAGTTGAACCTGAATCCTGAATTAGTCGGCAAGAAAAGGAACAATCAGATACATGTGTTTGAAGAATTCCGGATCTATGCTTATGAAAATGCCAAGCTCTACAAGGAGAAAACCAAACGATGGCATGACAAGCACATTTTTTTGAGCCCGAGCAAATGATATTGGTGTTCAACTCCCGATTAAGGTTATTTCCTGGCAAGTTGAAGTCGAAATGGAGTGGACCATTTGAGATGATAGGTATATCGACCATGGCGTAGTGGAGTTATGGAATAAAGGGAAGAAATCCACGTTCATTGTGAATGGACAAAGGGTGAAACATTATTTTGAGCAATAGTTTAATCGAGAATTCAAAGCACTGGATTTGAGCAATGAATGAGGAGAAGTTGTGTTGTGCCGCGACGTTAAATCAGGTGCTTCTCGTGAGGCAACCCTAGGCGGGATGTTTCTAAATCTTTTTGTATTGTATTTTATTTTAATAGGGTAGTGTAATGTACTTTTAATTAAGAATTATTTGGGATTTTTGTGTGTATTGTAATTGCAGGAAACAATGGAACACATGGGGGTCTTCTATCTCACCGCGTCGCGTACTAGTTCCCCAAGTGGAGGTGGCCAGGTTTTTACGAACAAAAATCCCAAGGCAAGTCCACGACAGCTCCGCATCGCGGACTCATTTCTGAGAAGTAAATTTCTTAAGAGCAGTTAAAAGGCAAGTTCGCGACCTAAGCGTGTCGCGGACTTGTTCCCCCGCTTCACAACTTTCACCGATCGTTGAGAAAGAATTTCACCAAGGCTTGTCCGCGACAGCTCCGCGTGGCAGACCTGGTACTTTTTTGGAACTAGGTAATTAAAAAGTCGGTTTATACCTGACTAATTGGACAAAACCCAACCCCATACCCTTTTAACCCCTAAACATTGACGGTTTCACTTAGTTTCTCCCCAATTCTTGCAATTTTTCTCCCCAAAGAAACCATTCCCCTTCAATCAATCAAGTATGTGTCGTGTAGATTGAAGATTTCCTTTAAACTTCATCAATTCTTCCTCCTTTTTACTACTCAAGGTATGTTCTTGCCCTCTTTTTCTTAGTTGGTGACGAAAATGAAGGAAATTCTTGATGTTTTGGTTGTGGTTTGTGAGGGGGATGAGTTTGAATGATTTCTTTTTTAGAATGGGTTTAATAGGTTGAATTGTGAAGATTTTGAAATCAAATATGTGATTGCATTTGCGGAAACCTAGATTTCTTATCTTAAAAGATGTTGTCATGCACTTTTGAATATTGTGGGTTTGCAGATGGGATGTTTAAACTTCATGTTTGTAAATGTGGGGTTTGATGGAAGTGCTTAAACTAGTTGATTAAAGCGTGGTTTGAATTTTTCAGTAAAACCACTTAGGTTTGGGTTCAGATGTTTGACTAGGGGAAAATGTTGGATTTGTAAGCTATAAACAGTTGGGGAAGTCTGATTACCTTGTTGTTCTGAAACCATGCTCAATCATAAGTGTAGGGTACCCTTCCCTCATTAAAACCCTGTGATTGATATGTAGTATGTTTGTTTGCAGGTTTCCATGTCGAGTTCACAAAGGTCAGGCAAGGCGGTGGCGTCTACCAGCTGCAAGAGGGTTAGGACTGGCACCACATTCCCCAGAACCATTAGTTCCAAGGGGACAAACTCAAAGGTTTAGGGCCAAGGCAGTCATCCCAGAAGGCAATAAGTGGTACAAGTCACACACGGAAGCCAAATACTTCTCCGATGTGGTCCTTGAGGAGGAGAATTTTGAAAGAGACTTTCCAAACACAAGGCGTCGTGTGCTTGAGTTACACATGGGTTTCATCTTTCAGGATCCCTGTGAGTGCAATGTCAGCCTTTTCTGGGAATTTTATGCAAATTGGAAGACTGATGCTCATTCTCATTATGTTATAGTGAGAGGTGTGCAAGTTCCGTTGACCCCGACAGTGCTGAACATACTTTTAAGGTAAACTGATGCTCCTTCCAATGTTCTTACAGGGATTAACATCAATACCCCGTATCAGGCAATCATGCATACTCTCTATGGAGCTCAATCCATGATAAAATGGATTCGACATGGCATCGTAGGTATCATCAGTCCTACCCCTAATCCCATATGAACAGAGAGGCCATGGTGTGGTTCAAGATTGTTATGAATTGTTTGATACCTGAGCTGCACTATACGGAGGTGACACGGGATCGAGTATGCTTTATGTAAGCGCTGATGACAGGGTTACCTATCAACATAGGAGTTGTACTTAAATCGACAATATGTAAGGCAAGAGTTTACCGAGGAAGAAGGTATGCTTTTGGTGGACTAATCACTCGATTGTGTAGGCAGGCTGGCGTCCTAGAGGAGACCGTAGATTATATGGCACCCCTCTTAACCACACCTCTTGATCTCACCAAGACAAAGGGGCTGGAAGTTGTGCATGGACCCATACTCACTACATCAGAACGCAATAGAAGGGTAGACATGATCACAACCCGTATGTACGGTCTGGAACTATCGCGTTATAGAAATGGAGGTCAAGTTTTCTCTTAGGAACAGTTGGACAAGGTCGAGTCAAAGTACCCCCTAAATGAGCATGTAATGGCTATGCTAGGACTCGATCCTACATACTATGAGCCGGTTTGGGATGATGTCCCCAAAGATGAAGACAAAAGGAGAATCGCTTTGGATAGTGAATCCGATTCTGCTGATGAAGAGGGCGACTTGATAGCCCTTCAGGAAACTGGTGGTGACGCCGATATGAAGGCTCAATCAGGTAACCCCACCTCACCTTGTTTTCTTTTTCTTGTTGAAATTTGTTTCACTAGGGACAATACTAAATTCTAAGTGTTGGGTGGGGGTTATATCTGTGTACATAGCTTCTATTTTGTTGATTTAGTTGCTTTTTGTGTTATGTGTGGTGTTTTTGTTTGGGTTCCTTGGTAGTTATTTTTTGTTCATTAGGCAAGGACAGTCCCGTTGGACCGTATATAAGAAAACAAAGAAGTAGAATTTGTTCCTTAGAATCGAGTCATGTCATAGTTAAGTCAAGCTGCCCTATAATACATGGTTGACGACCGTCTTAAGGGTTGGTTTCGTCAATTGAGTCTTTAAGGTTGTTGCTTTTCGACTGAGGTGATACAATTGCGAGTTAATAAAGTTATTGCCGCGAATATGGGTAACTTTGTGCTGAGACAGCTAGGCTCATTTATATGACTCCTTTGGCTGTGCTTGAACTAAATTGTGTCAGTAATCGCAAAGCAGTATTCAGTGACCAGTTTCAAGTTTAATGTGTGCTAAGTGTGTAGAAATCATGCATTTCCTGCTATTAATTAAGGTCTAGAACTTGTCTGGTGTGTTTCCTAACGAAAAATAAGAGTAGGAATTTGAGAAGTGATATAAGCATTTCTTTGGCAACCATATTCATGCTTCACTCTACCCACCTTAACGTGTACCCCTCGTAAGCCCCCTTGAGACTTTAACTATTTTTTTGGTAAACTGCTATGAAGCTTATAGCGCTCTTTATTTGGCCTAGAGCTTTGTCCAAAAGATCCTAAGTGTTTTATGCACTCAATAAAGAAGGAAATGGAAGTTAAGTGGGTACCACAACAGAAGTGTTCTTGAAAAAACAACTTAAAAAAATGAAAATAAAATAAAAAATGGAGGAACATATTTGCTGTCTAAGATTAAAAGGAAATCGAAATAGTAGGGGCCAAATGGCTGCTTTGAGAAGGAAAAGGGTGAAAAGAGGTGAACTTAAAAAAGGGACCAAAATGGTTCCAAAGAAAAGAGTATAAGATGGGGTTATTAGATGAGCAAGTGAAATTGCAGTGTTAGCAATAAAACACTTGGGAAAACAATCACTACTCTTATACCCGAAATGTTCCTACCTGTCCCATAGCCTGCATTACAACCCTTAAAAGACCTAATTGATCTCGAAATCCCAAATCTTCAAAAGTAGTGAAGCAGTACACTAAGGTCAAGCCTATGGTTCATTGGCTGTAGCAAGGGAATTTTTTGGTGAGTGTAAGCGTAAAGTGTTTCACGCTCCAGTTTGTGAAAATATCAATTTAAAGTGAATGTGGGTGTTCAATTTTAGTGAGGGAACATGTTTGATGAGATCTGAAATTATTTTATCTGTGGTTAGATGGTTGCACACTAATCTACTATATAAAAGAGTCCATCTGTGAGTTTAGATTGCTTTACTAGAGCGATCATTAGGGATGCACATCAATGTTGTATTGTCATTCAAGTGTTGTAGTTGTCGTGGCCGAAGCTGAAAAGCTTGTAGATGTAGAAGTAGAGCCGTAGTAGATCTAGAAGTGCTAAAGTGTTCGACGACGAACAAAGTTATAAGCATGGAGTGGTGATCTTAGGCGTATTTATATGCCTAACAACCATTTTTATTTCATAAATATAGCCGAGTGAGGAAATTTTCGGTGGTTAAGTCAAGTATTTAGAGTCGTTTTGAGTCCGCATCTTCTAACCAGTATGATTAGATGTTTCAGGCCAAAAATCATTGGAAAGGAGATAAATTAGGGCACCGGATCACAGGTGGGAAAGCAGAAGAAGAAGTGGCGAAAGGGAAAAACAAAGAAGTTTGAAATGGCACTGGCAAGAAGAACCCCCGCGTCACGGAGGCACTCCCCACAAGTAGTGAAGGATTCCGCGTTAGAGTTGCGTCGCGGAGACTAGTCCACCGATGAAGAAAAGGAACTCCACTTTACAGGGGACTCCGCGAAAGATTCACGTCGTGGAGGGCGTTCCTCCAATGTGCAAAATTTGGCAACGGAACACCTCAATGTCGCGGACATGGACAAGGAAATCGTCCAACCTATTTATTTTTGGACTATAAATAGTTTAGGTGTCTCTTATTGCACACTACACTTTCTAAAAAAGAGGAGTTGAAGCTAAGGACGATTTTTGTGTTAATTTCAAGGGTTTTTCTTATCCTTGTTCATCTTGGTAAAGACTTGTATGATTCTTATACATTTTATGTTGTTATTTTGTATTATGTGTAGCTAAAATCCCTTATCCTAGGGTTGTATCTATGAATGATGATTTAATGTAAATTTGTTCCTTGTATGAAAAGGGTTGGTATTTATTTTGTGCTTGCATTCTCATTTCATTATTTTAATGCTTTATCAACATTAGAATATACTTAGTGTCCATTCTTGAACTCGTAAGATGAATAGAGGGATAGACGAAAGAATGCATGAGGTTTGTTCAATCTAGAGTAAGCTCTAGATTGTTTTGTGTATAGGATAGCTTTATACCTATGCACCACATTTGGTTAAAATGCAACATGAATACTTAGTGCACAATTGTTGATTCATACCTAACCCCGCTCGATGATGTAGTTAGGAGGTCAATAGTGGTAGGCGACTAGAAGTCGGAAGATTATGATCGTAAAATGAACCTTGCCAACCCACAATAAGTTAACCCTTTACACCTTGGAATAGAATCCCATTGAACCGGAATTCGAGTTATGCTAGAACCCTGGGATGTCTTTCCAATTTGTGATGTTTCTTTGTTGAAATCATTTACTTAAAGTAGCTAATTGTTGTTAATGTTGAATTAGTAATTAAGAAAATTTCTAAATTTAATTAATACTTGAGTGCATTTAGATAGTCATTATAAATTGGTATTCGCTGATTTGAAGTCCCTCGGGTACAAGCATTAGACTCTAAAGAGTCTATTTACTACTTGAGTGACCAGGTGCACTTGCGTGCCATTTTGGACGCAACAACCATCCGGTCATACACAAGAATAGTACGTGTGATCATTGCATCGGATGCCTCTGCCTCATTTTTTCCCAGTAAGGCATAACGTTGTGCTCTATCATCCACACGAGCCATGTCCATGCCTGTTTGATCGTTATGTCTACCTCAGTTACAATTTCCTCTACCTCCATGACCTCGTTTATTTCCTTCTCGCCCCCAACTTGTGGACGTCCTATACCATTATTACAATTCCCCGTGGGAATAATTTCTCGAGAAGGTTGTTGTACCGACTGAATATGTCGCATTTGTGGGTAGTCTTTCATTATCTATATAAGTTCCCCACAATTAAAGCAAGTGTTTCCACCAGATGGTCTACTGCCCACCACATGCACAATACTCTGACTAGATGAAAAATTATTAGATAGAGTCCTAGAATAGTTACTAGTAGAGGCGGGCATCGCGGACTGAATTATCTTGCCGCGAGGCTAGGTCGACCGGATCCTCTAGCGTAGGAGACATGAAATTTTCCAGAATTCTTGGACCTCTTTGCCAACACCTTAGCTTGACCATCTCGCTTCACCCCCTACACTTTTTTTATATAATCAGTCACCTCATTGAAACTCTTTCCTGCAGAAGTCATGTGGACAGATAACACTTGTAGCTCAAAATCCAAACCTATAACAAATAACCGGATCCTCTCATCTTCGGTGGTAGACGATTGTGTAGCGTATCTAGATAAGGCATGAAACTTTTCCTCATAAGTATTTATAGACATACTACCCTACTCGAAGGCCATGAACTCATCCTTCTTGCAATCTTTCAAAGTCCTGGGCATATACTTCTCTAAAAACAATGCATGAAACTGGGTCCAAGTTAGTTGAGGTAATGTAGTGGATCTACATTCCATATAAGCTCTCAACCTTGAAATTGAAAAGACATGAATTCAGCCCCATGTTCGTGCACAATACCCAATTTATGAAACCTCTCACAACAATCCAAAATGAACTCATAAGCATTTTCAGTCTTAGAACCAAGAAATACCAGAGGCTTAAGTTTTTGAAACTTGGTCAACATATTTTGCTCATTACTGGACATCCCAGACCCTAAAAAAGGCCGAAAGAAAGCATCGTTACCTCCCACTTCACCCATTATGGGCACAATTTTAGCTACCTAAGGATTCGCAGGGACTTGGGTAGGTGGAATCATCCCCAGACCAGCCAACACTTTCAAAAATGCCATGATCTGTTGAGCTAACACCGGATCAAATGGAGGGACTCTACAGCCTCAACCTGCACTCCTTTCTCATTTTCAACCTCCTCAACATTCTCAAAGTCCACTTCCTCTTCTATCTTCTAATTGTGTACCGATAGGTTCCCATTTATCGGAACATTGTCAATCAACACCTCCTCCATAGCAGGCGCCACCGTCCCACGACCGCTTCCCCTAGCTCTTCCATTACCTCTACCTCGACCACAACCCCTCGTTGCAAGTTCCTGAACTGAAGCATTAGCAGGAGCTACGATCTTAACATCATTATACCTAGTATTAACCATCTTCGGATAAAAGAGTGAAAGAAGTTAAATACTAATTTGAATCGACAGATACCAATTTGAATCAAGTTATAGAACGAAGAAGACAAGAGAAAAAAGAGATTTCTTAAAGTTCTATAGCCTCTCGAAGAAAAGTAAAGGCGTCCCTGTACCATTTCGCGAGACTCTATTAGACTCTTTTTGGTACATCAAGATCAATAAACCTAGGCTCCGTTACCAACTTTTTCACGACCGAGACCGTCCTGATTG
Organism: Solanum sitiens; assembly: GCA_016801875.1. Classification (NCBI taxonomy): domain Eukaryota; kingdom Viridiplantae; phylum Streptophyta; class Magnoliopsida; order Solanales; family Solanaceae; genus Solanum; species Solanum sitiens. Next base: position 1,409,331 of record JABWTJ010000258.1, read on the forward strand.
GCACCCACACTAACTACTAAGTCGGAGAATCCTTACTACCATCCAACCAAAGCAAGAAATCTAAAACTAAGGCATTTAAGTTACAGAATCAAGTTAAATAACTAAGTTAAGTTCCATTACTAAATAAAGATTGAACGACAAACTAACAATGCGAAATATAAACCTAGAATCTGAAAGTCAATTTACTTAAACTAGAAACGACTACCAAGTCTAACAACGAATTCTATTAAACTATTTAAAACAAAAGTCATAATCCAGAAAGGTTGGACATAAAGAAGAAGAATTCCATGGCAGCCCAAACGAAGTGGCTCACCCTTGAACTCAAAGCGATCACTGATCTTCTAAGCGAGGTATGTCAACAGTCACGTGAATATGCCCTGTACTTAACAAAAATAAGAACAAATGCAAGATCAGTACACAACCACCGTGTACTGGTAGGATCACACGGATATCCCACTAGTGTAGCATAGCAAGTCAAGCAATATTATAATATCAAAATATATATCAACATATTTAATATCATCATAAGGAGTTAACAACACATTTCAGATGCTTAATTACACAGTTGGTCCTCTCACGGAACCCAAACCCTAAAAGTTAGCATGCCGGAATGTGGCAATACGATCCAAAGTTAGTATGTTGCCATCTGGCTACCCGATCCAAAAGTTAGCATACCGGAACGTGGCAATCTGATCCAAATCATACATCACAATAATACATCAAGATCACCCATATAAGTCATAATTTATTTCAACCTCTATGATCAATATTGCTACATGTACACATATACGGGTATTACAATGATGAGAGAACAAGTATATATCACACGATCATATAATCACAACCATCACCTACCTCGAAACAAGCTTGGAACCCTAAGGAACTTTATCCATCTGTTTCCGGATTCATTCAGCTTGTTCTTGGTCTACAAACAATCAACAATATACGATAATAAATAAATAAATCACTAATTTCCTGGAATTTTAACAAATTCATGAACTCTAGGTCAAACTCATGACCCCTACTAGCCAAACTAGGGTTGTTTAAATTCCACCATGAATTCTATCAAGAAACCCTTTCCCATCAGTTATGATCCATTCTAAAAGTTTCTACAGATTGAAAAATCAAAATGGAGAGTGAAAAGCTTACCTTTAGCCTTAAGAATGGTGGAAAACGAGTTGAAATCGCCAAAGGGTTGTTTCTTATCTCTAAAAGTCAAAAAGTGTCAAATAAGGTCGACTAAGGGTTTTATTTAAAAATAGAGCGGTGCACATCCCTCTATAGCGGCACCAATCCCCCTGCAGCGACACTTTTTGAACCAGTGAGCTCCATCTTGAAAAATCCCAAAAATCCTATAAATCAATCTTTGCCTCGTCCGCTACAGCAGCAGGAAGCGAGACAGTGAGCTCCTAAGGGATTTTGAATTATCCCCTTTCACAACATACTTTTAACCCATTACGCTCTAAATACCGTTAATGCGACGATCGCTTCTCGGAGATCTATTTATCTAAATTCAATTCCGTAAAGTTGTACAAGTTTCTAAACGAGTTATCTAACCAATTATGTAATCAAATTCCTATTTACTCCACCCGATTTCTACCAGATTTCCCTACACCTTTATGGCTCCTATTTCCTCCAAATCTGGACAAGGTTGGGAAAATCCTAATACTACGAAAATGTTTTTCCGGCCCCGATTTTTCCGCGTTGGCATTTTTACAAAGTCGAAACCCTTTCGTTACGAAAACTGAAGTTGAAAATCAGTTGGATAATAATGTTGTCATGATTAGAAGTGGTAGATGTAGAGAATAAGAATATTCTTTTGCAAAAATATATTTGGAAAATGGATCATCCATTAAATTACGGCACATACTCACCTCAATCTAATGAAATTGTTGATAAGAAAAAAACCAAACTTTGAAGTAAATGATGATGTCCTACATATAAGTTCAAGATTACCACAAAATTTGTGGGGAGATGCTATCATCATAGCAAAAGAGAACAAAAAAAAATTGTATATTTGGAAAGAGATAAACAAAAAGTTTTGTTTGTTAATAAATGGAGCAACAAATAGAAAACTTTTGTTTGTTAAGAAAGGGAGCAACAAAAAGTTTTGTTTGTTCAGACTTTGTTGTATTCTGATAGAAAATTGTTTGTCATCCCTTAAAGTATATACACACATTAACTCTTGAAAGATAGTGATATAACAATTTCCAATACAGTCTATTCCATATGAGAAATGGAAATGAGGGAACTATTCCCAAATGGGTCAAAATAGGACCTAAGAATGTGGATTGTATGTTCATTACATATGCTACGAATAGTAAAACATGTTAATTTATGGTTCATATGTCTGAACCGTCTGATAGTCAAGTAAATGGTCTAAACGACATTGGAAAGAACCAAAGAGAATCTACTTAATAAAGAGATTTAGAGGCGTAGTAAATATCAATGGAAAAATAACTTCCTCCGGGTTTTATTTTGTAATATTTCTTCTTAGAGATGAGTTCATATAGTCGAAGAAGATATGCCTTTTGTGGACTCATCCTTTTTGGAGAAAGACTGTCAATAGTAAGATAGATTCATTCTTGAGTAACCATACTTGAGATGTGGTTGATCTTCCTCCAGGTTTTAAACATTTGGGTTCATAGTGGATCTACAAAAGGAAAAGAAAGTGATGAAACTATTGACAAATACAAAACAAGACTTGTTGTAATAAGCTTTAGAAAATAACAAAGACTTGATTATTTTCACATATAATAGCCTCTAACTAGGATTACATCAATTTAGATGTTAATTACGTTAGTTGCAAATTTTCAAAATGGATGTGAAAACATTTTTTTGGAGGAAGAGATCTACATGGAACAACCCGAGGGCTTTGTGGTTCCTTGTAAAATAATGTGTGTAAACTTGTTTAGTTACTTTATAGACTAAAACCAAGAGCCCAAATAATGACATGAAAAGTTTGTGTATTTTATTATTAGGCATACATGTTCAAAGCACGTGCAGAAGATTAGTATTATATAAAATACTAAAATGTCATGATATTCAATACAATTTATTCTGCAAATTCTATTTTTTTGAAAACTTGCAATTTAATGTTTCCATTTTACAACAAATAAACAATTGAATCTCAAACTTTAAACAAAAAGCTAATGAAGATAAACTTTTTTTTTCCAAACTGGATAGACCCCGCGGTTTTCGTGTTAATAATTCCTAAAGAAGACAAAGAGACCCCACATTATCAATGATAGAGAATCTAGAAGCAGCTAAAGAGAACTCATATTATTTGTGTTAAAAGCTCCGAAAGCAAGCAAAGAGCCACATTATTTGTGTTAAAAATCTCACGTTCTTTGTATTAAAAATTTCGATAGAAGAAAAAGAGACCCTAATTTATTACTATTCAAAACTCTAGAAGCATACAAAGAAAATCCATGGTATATGTGTTAAAACTCCAAAAGTGTGTAAGAGACACATAATTTGTGTTAAAAACATTGAAAGCAAACAAAAACCCCACGTTATTTGTGCTAAAATTTTTGAAATTAAATAAAGAGACCCCTTATTTTTTAGGCAAAATTCGTGTTTTATTCAAAAAACTAAAACAAATCACACATCCTTACACTTACACGAGCATGGCCCATTTAACTATAACAAATAGACCTATAAATCTAACTACGACATGGTTTCCTAATTAAGGGCTCCTCATTTTCCCTCACTACCTTCTCTGGTTTTCTAATTAATAGACCCCATATTTTTTTTTTTGAAGAATTTCAAAAGTAGACAAAGAAATAATAACTTTTGCTAGGCTCAAAGACAGTCAGGTAATTTGATTTGTAGTTCTTTAAGCCAAAAGAATTTCGTGATAATATTAATGTGGCCACCTCTGTTTGTAATAATTTATCGTTAAATTATATATAATAATAATAGGAGTATTTGTTTAACCAAAAAAAAAAACTACTTTGAGTTATTTTTTAAAACACTGGAACCCTACGCATACTCCTAAAACACCCAAACTATCCATGTTTGGCAGTTCATGAATTTTTGGGTTGTTCTCTATAAACTGAATCAAATTGAAAAAAAAAACTTCATTTTATTTTGGGTATTAGTGTAATACATTCATCCTCATAGGTTGAGATGAAATTCAATCATTTTGACCTCAACAAACAAGTAATCATACGGAAATCCACATTGAACATTCATTAAAACTTACTTTATTTCTTCACGCATATAAAATTATTTTCTTAATATATAGTGATTTATTTAATAATATTGATATTATTTATAAAAACATGTGTATTATATGATTGGACATACAAGTGCAATGCCCGTGCAGATAAACTAAAACTATATTAAATTCTTAAATGTAAAGATATTCAATACAATTAAGTTTACGAGTTCTATTATTTAAATAAATTGCAAATCTTAAGTTTCCATTTTGTAGCAACTAAACAAGAGAAAATTTAAATTCAAATATTAAGAAGATCTGCATCTGAGTGTCTATGCCTATGTAAAAATAAAAAAGGATAAATTTCTGCTTATATGTTTCACCATAATTAAAGTTGACATTGAATCATATCTAAATAGTAGCTTACAATATCGTCACACCAGACTTATTTTTCCTCATCTTCGGAAGAGGAGTATTATCTATGTAAACGTTGAAAGTTTTACATAATAAAACTAAAAATTAATAGTGTTAATGATTGATAGCAATTTAAGACATAAATGGGAAGAAGTGAATAAGCGGGAAGTTATTTGTAGATATCTAAAAGGTAATTGGATGATTAGGAATGTAGTGGGGTTAGTTTCTAATTAAAAAGCGAAAATTAAGGGCTAAATTTAATAACATTATTGATTTATCCTTTTGGAAAATCGGCTATCGACCAAAAAAACTGAAAATCGAATTTCCAAAAAAAACAAATTGACAACTAGTTGAATCAATTTAGGTATCGATTATAACCTGATGTGAGTGTAACACCACAAAAATTTCTAAGCTCTGACTTGAATTATTCTATAACACCTCGCAACTCTACTCTTAAAATTTTAGTCATTCGTGTAGCACCTCAAACATTGAAAAAGGCTAAAAAGGATTAACGGGAAAATCCACGAACCCAAAATGGACCATGGACCCTTCACGACTCCCTATATAGACCATTTAGTGGACCACGACTTGATTAGGGCATTGTGGCCAACAGTCAAAGGCTGCAAAGGAGGGGGTCACCTGGATGAGACCCTAGACCGCCCACGGTGACTTGTACGCTCCATTTGGGGTACATACAAGTCACCTATCAATTTTTAAGTTTTGTTTTGGGTCAACTACAAACAATCATATCTATCATCACATAATGAATTATGTGACCCATGACCTATCAAATTAATGGTCTTTAGTCTTTCCAACACCACCAAATTTTCCTCATTTTGAGTTTGGGGTAAAAAGTTATGTCTGTTTTAGAGAAGCATTGTCGAGCAAGTGAAGTTTCATGGCCTTCTATACGGACCGTGAAGTTTTACGAACCGTGAAGCATGTCTGTGAAACCTCCCTTTCAAGCAACCTTGACAATTTTAAAAATTGGGGTCGTTTTGGTCTTTCTCCTATACATTTGGTATTTTAAACTACGTCATTGTAAGCCTAAACCACGATGTTTTACACCTAATTAAGGACTTATAAAGTGTTAATCAATTCTTTTACGTTCATTAACACTTAAAGATATTAGAACAAGGTACCAAGAGAAGAAAACTACGGTTCAAGTGTTTTTCAAGTTTCGTTCATTTCTCCAAACAAACTCATTCTTCCAGGTGTGTAAGGCTAACACAGTGTTAGAGTAGCTCGTCTTCATTCCCTACATATACTTTTGAACAAGTAAAAGGGTAATCTTGGATTCTATCCTTAGATTTGAGTTATCCTGAGATTAGTTGATTTTGAGTTCTTGAGTTCCTGATTCTTTTGGAAACTCTATTCCGAATCAATAAATTCATATATGTTATTCATTCAGATTATTGAGTTGGTTGGCTCATGTCTATATTTTAGCATGACCTCTATGAGTTGAGTACTCTTGAGATGAGTATTGTCGTTAAGTTATGAGTTCTTAAAATCTTAGTATTGAATTTTCTATATTGTTATTCAGATCCTTGAGTTGATTCGTTCATGTCTATATTTGAGCATGAATCTTATTCTATGGTATTCATTGAAATCTTATTGGGAATGTTTTAAATAAAATATTACTGTATAAACTGAATTTTAGGAAAGTAAAGAGGAGTTTAAGAAAGAGTATAAGAGAACTAAGTACGTCCCAAATGTTTTTTTACAACAAGAAAAGAGTAGATCCGTTTTTTTAGAAAAGTTAAAAGAGTTTTTAAAAAGATTATGTATAAAGAAATTACAACTTAAAGAGTTTTTTTTTAGTATTATCTCAACCAAGAGAAAGTATTTTTACTTTGAACAAAGAGAAACATTGTTTTCTACATGAGCAATGAGTTGCAGAGATATTTCAAAGAAAATAACTCTAATAAAAGGTTAGCTTGAGAAATTATTTCAAACTAGAGAAAGAGAAATGTTTTTATACATTTGAGCAAGAGTCTATATTATAGGGAGTAATATTAACCACCAATATGAGGGAGAGTTATAACAACTCAGAGCCCCCATAAACCATGTCTTGCCAACATTGGTACAAAATCATACTTTTTTGGATGAATCCTTAGTGCCTTCTGCAGAGCTTAGTGGATCCACTTAGTTGAGGTGTTTTACATCCCATATAGAAAAGTTCTGGCACTATGTACAAGACGTTGTATCATTGTGTAGCTCACAGTAATTGTTGTAAGTTAGAGAATCTCCCAACAAAGTTAAAGTGTCTTTTTATGTATCACTTATTATCTTGAGTTTCATAGATGAGTAAGTATTTTTTGTAAATCTCAAACAATTCTTTAATTCATTACATTAGTTGAGTTTATGTAATATCAATTATAGTCATTTCATACAGTTATTTCGCTTCAGTTATATTACATACTCGTACATTTAATTGTTCATATGTCATTTGACCTGTATTCTTTTATGATGCAGATACAAGTGTTCAGGATCATCAACATGTGCTTCGTTGAGATCACTCTACATTCTAGTTAGCTTTTTGTGAACCTCGTTGTATTCTGGAGAAATCCACATTTACTTTTAATTTAGTTGTTTTGAGGCGTCGTGGGTCTTGTCCCGAAACCTACCTTAAACATTAGAGACTTCATACATAGATAAAGTTGAGGAGTCTTCCAATATTTACTTTTCCTTGAGATTTTTTTTCAAACTATTATACTTATGTTATTGAGTATTTTACATACAGACGAGTTTAATATTTACTTTGACTTTAAATTTTAAAAATTCTATTTTAAATTTATTATTTCTTGAATGAGTTTTCCGCTAAGTAGTCATCCAAGCCAAAGGTTTTCTTGGGGATCAAAAATGGTTGTCGAGTATCGGCCACGTCCAGGCTGTAGGCTCAGAGTGTTACAAAGTTTGTATCTGAGCACAGAGTTAAAGTACCCTAGGGTTGATCTAAAGTCGTGTCAGTAGGATCATACTTAAAGTTGTGAGGGCCCCACTTATATAAATGAGATACTACACACATTTAAGAAAAGATTCCCTTCTTTCATACTCTGAATCATGCAATAGAACTTTGTCATAATAAACTTATTCAAACTCGTGTGCTTCTTAAATCCATTCAACTACTCGTCATACTAAATATAGTTGAAAAGAAAAGCCTAGATCTTTATCGATGAGTAACTCTCAGCAAAAGTCTCTAGAAAGTCGTGAGACTATAGAAGAAAGTCATGAGACTATAGAGGGGCTTAAGAGAAACTTGTGAGTGAGCTTATGTTGAGATTGGAAAGAATGCACTTTTATTCATATGAATTTTGCGTACAAGCTAAAAGCGAGATGTACTCCCAACGTCTTAATCTTGGGCGTATTTATGCGCCTAATAACCAATTTATCCCATATAGAGAGCAAAGTTTGAGAGCATTTCCGGTGTCGAAATTAAGTTTTCAGAGTCTTTTCATGTCGCTTTTCTAAACAATATGATTAGATGTTTCAGGGTGAAAAGCAATGAAAAATGAGTCAAAATGGGGCACCTGGACTGAGGTTGAAAAAGAGAAAATGAAGTTGCAGAGAAAAAAAGGGTCAAGAAGCTGGAAATACACTACGAGGGAGCACATACGCGTCGTGGAGCTAATACGCATATGGAGAAGAGGTATTCCAATTAGAAGTGGGGTGCGCGATGGGAGCACGTCGCGGAGAGTTTTCAGTTCGGTGAAACTTTAGGCGAGGGAACAGGTCCCCGTCGCGACCTGCATACCAGAAATTGACCACGTGTTTTTTATTCTAGACTATAAATAGTATTATTGTGCTAACTTTTTGGGGGAATCAAGTTTCAAAGAGACAGGAGCACAACATTTTAGGCAATTTTCCTTCTTATTTTTCATCTTGGTAAATTCTTGTATGATTGATAAACATTATTTCTTGGTATTTTGTACTATGAGTAGCTAAAGTCCCCTATCCAAAGGTTGTAGCTAAGGTTGATCGTTTAATACAATTTGTTTCTAGTATGAGCAGGGTTATCGAATGATTTTTGCTTGCATTCTTGTTTTACTATTTTAATGCTTGATCAACATTAGAATAAACTTGTTGTCCGCTCTTGAACAAGGAAGATGAAAAGAGGGATAAACCAAAGAATGTGATAAGTGTGTTCATTCTAGGGTAAAATCTAGATTGTTTTGTATATAGGATAGTCTTATACTTATATACCACACTTGGTTGTTATGCAAGATGAATGCTAAATGCGCCGTCATTGGTTCATGTGTAACCCCGCTCAACGATGTGGTTAGGTTGTCAATGGTGGTAGACGATTAGAGGTCGGAAGATCGTGATCTTAAAATAAACCTTGCAAATCCGAAATGAGGTTAACCCGTCGAATACTAGAATAAATCAATATTATACCGGAAATTGATTTATACTACAAGACTGGGATACCTTTCCTAATTGTGAATTTCTCATGTTTGAAACTGTTTGATTAACGTAATTAACTTTTGATAATGTATAATTAGTAGTAAATAGTGATAAACAAAATTCTAAAAATATTTTCCACTTGAGTAAATATAGTATATATGTAAAAGAATTTTTATGTGCTTATTTGAAGTTTTTGGGTTTGAAAATCCGGCTCGAAAGAGTCGTTGTACTTTTTGAGGGGCCATATGCACCTGCGTGTGTTTTTGGACGCAACAAGTTTTTGGCGCCACTGCTGGGGACTTTTAAATCTGCAGATATCTAATTTTTAAGTGTCTAAATTATTACTACAAGTGTTGACAACTTGATCTTGGCTCTTTGTTTCGCAGGTTGTGTAAGGTTTTCGCACCGCTAGATGACCAAGATTTGGTAGAGCCTCTATCTGAACCAGAGAGATTTGTTCATTACTGAAGAAGGCGAAGAAGATGCACCCGTCCTATTCCTTGCATGTCGAGGGAAGCAGAGACTCCAGAAGAAAGGGAGGATCAAGACCCACCAATAAAAATGGCATAAATGAAAGTGAGGGATGTGGGAATCCCATAAAATACCAATGTTATCTCAAGTATTCAAAAACCTGCAAATGGTGGCAGGCTTGAATTGAAGTAGAACATGGTGCAAGTACTGCACACAAACGAGCAGTTCACTTGTCTATCTTATGAGGACCCCACGAGTGCATACTCAGAATTTCCTCGAGATCAATGACACATACACTCCAATTGGAGTGAACTCTTTTTATGTGAGGCTCACATTATTCCCCTTTTCTTTGTTGGGGGAAGAAAATAGATGGTTGAACTCTAAACCCGTAAATTTCATAACAACTTGGGATGAACTCTGAGCCCATAAATTTCATAACAACTGAGAAGCGACAAATTGAGCTTCTGACAGAAAGGAGGAGAGAACTTCTACCAAGCTTGGGATAGGTTTAAGTCCCTACTACTAAGTTTTCCACATCACCATCAAGCTAACAAAGTGTCGGTCCATACCTTCATTGAAGGGTTGGAACCAAACACTAAAATTTTACTTGATTTTGCTGCAAGGGGGAAAGATTTGGAGAAGACATATGCTAGGTTATTTACATTGCTTAATTGAATTTCACAGGGTAACCTCGAGTGGAATAGTGGAGGAGCTAAATCAATCATACAAAAGACTGCTGGAATGTTCAAAATGGATATAATTACAACTTTGTCTGCACAGATTGCATAAATGCAGAATATGATAACAACCCATTTTTAGCAACATGTCACTAGGACAACAACAAGCTCAAGTTAATATGGTACATCAACCACAATCTTTGTGTCAAGTATGTGGAGGTGGAGATCACAGTGCCGAGGTATGTGGAGAAAACCCAGAGTCTATTCATTTGTAGGTAATGCTCAGCAAAGAGGAAATCACCAGAGCTATGGAAACACCTACAACCCAAGTTGGCGAAACCACCCAAACTTTTCATAGGGTTGCAATCAAAACCAACATCAAGGACAAAACCAATACAGACCACATAATAGTGGACAATAGTACCATCAACAAATCAATAGAAATAAACAAAACCATGGTAATCAACAGACTGCCAAGCAAGGTGATATGAGTGTGGAGGAAATGCTAAAACAAATCACGGTAGATCAACCAAAATTAGTGGAAGATGTTCAAAACAATCAATTTGAAAATTAGAATTTGTAGAAGCAGTTTGGGCAGTTGCTAGGGCCCAAAATTCCTGACCACAAGGGTATTTGCTGGGAAATACCGACACAAACTCAAAGAAGGTAAATCTGTTGAGTACTCGGAGTGGTCGTCCATTGGAGGAGTTGACGCCAAAGGCAAAAGTTGTTGGAGAAAAAGGAAAACATGTAGATAAAGCAAAACCAAGTGAACAAAGGGTAAATGAGGAACCAAAAGCAAAACCACCTCTCCATTCCCATATAAATTCAAAAAGCATAAAAAGGAGGAATGTTTTGGTAAGTTCATTGAAATACTCAAGCAGGTACATGTTAATTTGCCTTTAATTAATGTGTTGCAGGGCATTACTAAGTATGCCAAATATGTGAAAGATGTGGTAGACAATAACATTAGACTGGCCGAGTATGCAACAGTAGCACTCACTGAGCAGTGCAGTTCTAGGATCCATAATAGGATTCAAATCAAGATGAAGATCCAGGAAGTTTCACAGTTCAGATAAAAATTGGAAAATCTATTGAGGCAAGAGGTTTGTGTGATTTGGGCGCATGTATCAATCTGATGCCTACTTCCATGTTTCTCAAATTGGGACAAGGAAGGTCCAAACCCACAACCATTATGTTGTTGTTAGTTGTTCGTTCAATGTCTAGGCCGTATAGCGTTATTGAAGATGTCTTCGTTCAAGTGGGAACTCTGATTTTCATGTGGACTTTGTACTTTTGGATTTTGAGCCTGATCCCGAGGTCCCATTTATTTTGGGACGCCCATTCCTAGAAACGGGAGGTGCTTTAATTGATGAGGTGGCTGGTAGACTAACAATGAGAGCTCGTGACAAGGTCGAGGTATTTGATGTTTACAAGGCAATAAAGTTGTCTGTGATATATGAGTAGTTATTGGAAATCAAAATTGTTGATGAGGCAATGGAAGATAAATATGTTGACGCTCAAGACCGAGGGAGTGTTGATTGTGAAAGACATTGAGGGAGATGTTGAAGCCAAAGAGTTGGCTAAGTCCTAAATGTCCCGAATGTCAGTATGCTTAGCAAGTTGGTGGATCCATTAAATAGAGTCCTAGGACCACGTCCCAAGCCGTTAATTAAGAAAGGAACAAAGTTGGAGATAAAGGCTCTCCCTTCTTATTTCAGGTATGCATTCTTAGGTGCCAATGAATCTTTACCCGTAATCCTTTTTCTGCTTGTCCGAATCGCAGGTTGAGACATCCATGAAAATATTAAGGAAGAGGCAAAAGATAATAGGTTGGCAGATGGCTGATATACATGGCATCAGCCCGGTTCTATGCCTGCACGGGATATCATGGAGGAAGGTCACAAGTCCATTGTGCAACCTCTGCCCAGGCTAAACCTAGTAATGAAAGATGTGGTGGGCGAGGAGATGATCAAATGGTTAGATGCGGGTATTGTATACCCCATTTCAGACAGTAAGTGGGTCAGCCCAGTTCAGTGTGTGCCTAAAAAAGGAGGCATGATGGTGATCACCAATGAAGAAAATGAGTTGATTCCAATCAGGATAGTGTTAGGATGGCGAATATGCATGGATTGCAGGAAATTGAATGAAGCCACCAGAAAGGATTACTACCTGGTTCCGTTTATTGATATGATGTTGGACAAGTTAGCTGGGAAAGAATATTATTTTATCCTGGATGATAATTCAGGATACAACCAAATGGTGATTGCACCAGAGGAGAAGGATAAAACTACATTCATTTGCCCGTATGGGACATATCCTTTCAAGGGAATGCCATTTGGGCTATGCAATGCTCCGTCCACCTTCCAAAGATGCATGATGGCTTTCATGACATGGTTGAAGATTTTTTGGAGATATTTATGGATGACTTCTCAGTCTTTGGGGAGTATTTTGACATGTGCTTGGATTATTTACACAGGGTACTAGCTAGATATGAGGAAACTAATCTTGTCCTACACTAGGAAAAATGTCATTCCCTAGTGAAGGAAGGGATTGTGTTGGGCCATAAGGTTTCCAAAAGAGGGCTGGAAGTTGATTGTGCAAAAGTGGAACTAATTGAAAAACTACCTCTACCGAATTTGTGCAAATTTGTAGTTGATGATAAATGCATGCAAGCTCTTGAAGCTTTGAAGAAGAAGTTGATAGAAGCTCCAATCCTAACTTCTCCAAATTGGGAGATTCCTTTTGAGCTGATGTGTGATGCAAGTGATGTGGTTGTGGGATCAGTATTGGGGAAAAGGAAAGAGAAGGTGTTTCACTCCAGATATTATGCAAGCAAAACATTGGATGCGGCCCAAACAAACTACACAGTTACTTAAAAAGAAATGGTGGCATTGGTGTATGTTTTTTACAAGGTTAGATCATACCTTGTAGGTACTAAAGTTGTTGTCTATACTGACCATGCAACTATTAGGTACTTGTTCAACAAGAAGAATGCAAAACTGCGGTTTATAAGGTGGATTCTATTGCTGCAAGAGTTTGATATCGAGATCAAGGTCCGAAGAGGTTCTGAAAACCAGATTGCAGACCACCTCTCAAGATTGGAGAGTTCGTCTGATATGGTAGAGCAAGGTCTGATTAGGAAGGAATTCCCTGATGAACAACTATTGGCGCTAGAGGTGACCGAACTACCATGGTATGCAGACATTGTTAATTATTTGGTTAGCGGATTGTTTCCACCCGGTGCATATTTGTAAATAATTTTTTGTTGTGTTTGCTATTTTGTTTTGGGTTCCTTGGTAGTTGTTTTCGGTTCTTTAGCCAAAGACAGTCCCGTTGAATAGTAGAAAAAAGATTTTGTTTCTTAGGATTTACTCAACTATGACACCTATCTTCTCTAAATCTTGTTTCGATTGAGATCCTTATGACGAAGTATGTTTAGAGCTTGGGCTTTATTTTCACCGGAAAAGATAATATGAGTTATAATGTTATAAATCGTAGTAGTAAAAGTGCCAAAATTTAAAAGAATGTATGCAGAGGTATAGTAATCTAAGAAAGGAAGATAGTGATATGAGGCAAATTATGTTGTTGCATGCATGCACCCAATAAGTTATTACTAAGGAGTTCTCCCTTATGGGTATACTAAGAAGTGATGAGTTTGTATGAATTTCATGATAGAAGGTAGAGTAATAGTTACTAGCCAGTATGAGCTAGAATATACTTTAACTAGAAGGGAATTTATGATGATGTAACATTGTATTAGTTAAGACCAAGTATATATGTTGAATAATATAGCAGAGTAGTCATCAAGTGATAGATCTAAGTTAGGCTTATGATTTTTAAGGGAGAGCCTCATGATATTTAGATGGTTAAAACTAATTAGGCAATGACGATTTTTAAGATAGGGGCCCATGATATTCAAGAACTATGCTCATTTGATTTTCACTTTGATGAGATACTTAAGCAACTCTCTTAGAATTTGGTTATCCTTATTATAAAACAAAAGTTTTTTTTCTTGTTCAAAAAACATATTTTTAAAATGTAAAAGGGCCTAAAATACCCTCGAGGTATTGAAAATGATACACAAGTACCCCTCATCCACCTATTGGCTCACAAATACCCTCATCATCCACCTATTGGCTCACAAATACCCTCATCATCCACCTTTAGGTCCAATTTTAACCACTTCATTAATGGAGTACCATTTAAAATAATTAAATAATACTTTTAATTATGCGACGCTCAACCATTGATTGTAATTTAATTATTTAATATAATTTTAAATCCACCCATTTTTAATTAAATGCGCCCCAATACTATTAATCTCACCATAAAAAATAATTTTAAGCTCACCCATTATTCGCTCGATTGAACCCACATGCTCTTTTTGTATTAGGTCTTGCTGGTCAAATGAGCATTAAAGTGTAAAGTGTGACCAGTATATTAATCTAAAATAATCATATCACAAAGAAAATCCAATATTATTTTGGAGGAACAAATTGTATAGATGCTAATTTAGAAATTTATATAAAAAATTCAAAATGTAAATCTAAAGCTATTGAGTTTAGCTGAATTAACATTTTGATTTCTTTCACTGCTAAAAAAAGAAGACGATATTTATTGACAATAGATATTATTTAGTCGAGCGTGAGTTAATGTTATTGCATTCAAAATTGCTAAATTTTTAGCGTTATTTATATAAATGTTGGCTATGAATATACATATATATTATTGTTGTAAAATATATACGATTATGAAAATTTTATTATTATCGTTAAATTATTTATTTGTCGTAGTGATTGTCTGTTTGATTTATATTACTATAATTCTTCACCATTATAAAAAATGCAGATACTCAACAAATGTGAATTGTACATACATTATGTTAGCAACTCATATTTGACTCCACAGGAACAAAAAAAATATTTTGTCATGTATATAATGTATCTTTTTATAATTTATATTAATTAATAAAGCTTAAGCTTATTTATTGAATTTTCTCTTCTAGGATATTTCTTGATGCTCATTCATGACATTAGAAAGATGTTTCTAATGTCATGACATCAAAAATATATATTGATGCTCATTCATGACTTGATGCTCAATATTTTAGGGGTGGTATAGTTAAAAATAGGTGGGTATGGATAGGTTTAAAATTATATTAAATAATTAAATTGCAACCAATGGTTGAGCGCCACATATTTAATATGATTATTTAATTATTTTAAATGGTGATCCATTAATGAAGTGGCTAAAATTGAACCCAAAGGTAGATGAAAGAGGGTATTTGTGAGCCAATAGGTGGATGTGGAGGGTAAGTTTGAGCCAGTAGGTCGATGAGGGTAGTTATTTAGCATTTTCAATACTTTAAGGGTATTTTAGGACCTTTTCCGTTTTTAAAGTTCTTTAATCAAAAAAACATTCTTCCATCCCCACCCCACCCAACAACAAAACAAACATAGAAGAGAAGAATTCTTAATTATTTATTTAAATCAGTAACAAAAAAAAGAGAAGCAAAATAATTATGGTTGACTCTTTTATTTTTTCGAAAAGAAAAAAAATCACGGAGCATGCACACATGATTTTCACTTTGATGAGATACTTCAGTTACTCTTTTCGGATTTAGTATGTCTTATAAAAAGGTTTTATTTCAGAAGCTAAAATATTGGATTTTGGAGTAACAAACATGTACTTATAAGGGCAACACTGTTGGAAGACTATCTGAACATTTTATTGAAACCGCCCTTTTACATCATGATCTTTACTGGTCATACCATATTAGATTATGGAAATGAGATCCTCAATTTGATCCTGAAGAAAAAATTTAACTAATCAACAGTTGAATGGATATATTTTCTCATATTACCACAAAATTTCTTAGGAAGAGAGACTCATGTTTTGGCAGCAGCTATGGGTAAGCTGCATCATGTTGACATGGCTACAAGGAATCAAACAAGACCAAGTTATGCAAGAGTGAAGGTAGAAGCGGATACATTGGGAAATTTCACAAATTGACCTTAAAAATTAGAATGGAGAAATTTTGAAAATTGAATCCGGATAAAATATGATTACGTTCCAAAATATTGCAATACGTACATAATATCAAGGAAATAATGAGGAACAATGTGATGTAGAACATCATGAGCTATACCCAAAGAAGGAGATTGTTGACAAATTAGTAACAAATAGCAATGTAGAGGAAAGAAAATCTAAGAAGATAGGTAACAACAAAGAGAAAACGAATAAGACTCAACAAAACAAGACTGAGTTACGGGACAAAAGAAATAATATAGAAGAATTTAAGCATGAACAACAGCGTATGTCTCATTACATCAATGTTTTGGAGAGGTTGGAATTATGAGAACAAATTGAAGAAATTTCTCAAAGATAATCTATTGCCTTGGGCAGTTGGCGGGACTTCAATGTAATTCTCAATGAAAAAGAAAAACCTAGGGTGTTGAAACCCAATTTTGATCCTCCACAATATAGATTAAGAACCAAACTTCTTCAATTTCCAATAATTTAAAATAATTAGTTTTAGAATTTTTTTTTTTAAAAAAGTTGCAAATTATTTAGATAGTTTTGTCACTTTTAATATTTTTTACATAATTATGTCTATAATTTGTATATTTTATAAATATTTAAAAATAATCTCAAAATTTTTATTTTTCCTATTTAATCAATTTATATTAAATTATGGTTATTGTTTGGAAGCATTTAAGAAGGAGAAGGTAGAAAAAGAAAACAGAGGAAAGGGGGGATAGAAGAAAGAATATGCATAGAAAATATTCGTAGAAAATAGTTTAAGAAGCTACAGAGGTTTAGGGTTTACTTTGAGCTAATTTGTGGTCTTGGAAATCTCTCATCTTGCACATTGTTCCAGTCGCTGCTTGGAAAAAAAAAAGAAATATCCCTTTCCCTTTATTAAATTCATCTTCATCTCGTGTTTCTGCTGTTTGCAGTTTCAGATTTTTATTATATAGTTGTTTTTCGCTTTTTGATCATTTGTTTAATAGTGATACCGAGTTGTCATTTTAGCAGTTGAATATAGCTAAGTGTTACTCCTCGTGTTAATAAAATATGTTGTTGCGTTATTGATCTAGTTTAAGCTATGTTTCGATCAAATCTTCCCTATGTCTTGTCATAGTTTTAGAATATATCTGGTTGAATAGCATGCTCCAATAATTTCCAGTTGTGTTTAATCATATTATTGCTTGATTTTTGTAAATCTCAAATAGATCGATGATTAGTATAAAGCCCCACCTCTCAAAAAAGGTTGTACTTGTTTGTTCTTACAAGCTGCCAAATATTTAAATATTGATGTCACGACCCAAAATCGAGCCGCGAGTGGCACCCACACTTATCCTACTATGTGAGCGAACCAACCAATCTAAAACCCCAACATATTGAACAAAATACAAAGCGGAAGACTTAAAACTCATTAACGAAATCAATTAAATAACTTCTAAAATTTATAACCCATTATCCCCAAAATCTGGAAGTCATCATCACAAGAACATCTATCCTCAAGTTACTAATATAAAAGTATCTAAGAAGCTAAAATAAATAAAGGCTAGTCCATGCCGGAAGTTCAAGGCATCAAGACATTGAAGAGAAGATCCAGTCCAAGCTAGAAGCATTAGCTCACCCTGAAATCCGGTGTAATGAAGACTGGCTAAAATCGCTGCTGAGTTGAAGATGACGGTACGTTTGCTGCATTCCCCAAATAACAAAGAAAGAAACAACAAGTAGGGGGTCAGTACAAAACACAAGTACTGAGTAGGTATCATCGGCCAACTCAAAATAGAAAACAGTATATATCAGTTCATATCATAAATCAACTACAATACTCAACATGTAGCAACAAGTACTATAATCATCAATAAGTACTACCAAGTTCATCCATGAGGACTCAAGCCTCAATACCACACTCATTTGGGAATTAGGTTCATTACATTGAGTATATTTTAACATCTCTCAAGATTCATTATCTTTCTTCCTCTTGTGTCGGTACGTGACACTCCGATCCCCTACTACTATGTGTCGGAACGTGACACTCCGATCCCCTAATTCTACGTGTCGGTTCGTGACACCCGATCCCCTAATACTATGTGTCGGAACGTGACACTCCGATCCCCTAATTCTACGGGTCGGTTCGTGACACCCGATTCCCTAATACTATGTGTCGGAACGTGACACTCCGATCCCCTAATTCTACGTGTCGGTTCGTGACACCCGATCCCCTAATACTATGTGTCGGAACGTGACACTCCGATCCCCTAATTCTACGTGTCGGTTCGTGACACCCGATCCCCTAATACTATGTGTCGGAACGTGACACTCCGATCCCCTAATTCTACGTGTCGGTTCGTGACACCCGATCCCCTAATACTATGTGTCGGAACGTGACACTCCGATCCCCTAATTCTACGTGTCGGTTCGTGACACCCGATCCCCTAATACTATGTGTCGGAACGTGACACTCCGATCCCCTAATTCTACGTGTCGGTTCGTGACACCCGATCCCCTAATACTATGTGTCGGAACGTGACACTCCGATCCCCTAATTCTACGTGTCGGTTCGTGACACCCGATCCCCTAATACTATGTGTCGGAACGTGACACTCCGATCCCCTAATTCTACGTGTCGGTTCGTGACACCCGATCCCCTAATACTATGTGTCGGAACGTGACACTCCGATCCCCTAATTCTACGTGTCGGTTCGTGACACCCGATCCCCTAATACTATGTGTCGGAACGTGACACTCCGATCCCCTAATTCTACGTGTCGGTTCGTGACACCCGATCCCCTAATACTATGTGTCGGA
>JABWTJ010000258.1:1432108-1488276 GCA_016801875.1 Solanum sitiens
AGCCAAAACTCACACTTGGAGAATTTGGCATAAAGCTTTTTCTCCCTCAATACTTCCAACACAATTCTCAAGTGCTCCTCATGTTCCTTCTTGCTCTTTGAGTATATCAGTATATCATCAATAAATACAATAACAAAAAGATCCAGATATGGCTTAAAAATCCCGTTCATTAGGCTCATGAAAGCAGCAGGGGCATTCGTAAGCCCAAAAGACATTACTAAGAATTCATAATGCCCATACCTGGTTCGAAAAGCAGTCCTTGGCACATCTGCTGTCCGTATTTTCAATTGATGATAACCGGACCTCAAATCAATTTTAGAGAAGACACAAGCACCTTGTAACTGATCGAACAAATCATCAATGCGAGGAATAGGATACTTGTTCTTAATAGTTACCTTATTCAGCTGCCTGTAGTCTATGCACATCCGAAGACTTCCATCTTTCTTCTTCACAAATAAAACAGGAGCACCCCAAGGGGATGCACTTGGCCTAATAAAACCTTCACCTAACAGCTCCTGAAGTTGGGCCTTTAACTCCCTTAACTCAGCTGGAGCCATTCTATAAGGGGGTATGGAAATGGGTCGAGTACCCGGCTCCAGATCAATGCAAAAGTCGATATCTCTATCCGGTGGCATACCAGGAAGGTCTGCAGGAAACACATCCAGAAACTCACGGACTACCGAAACCGACTCAATTGAAGGTACTTGGGTAGTGTCATCCTTGAGATGTGCCAAGAAAGCTAAGCACCCCTTACTAATCATTCTTTTAGCACGAAGAAAGGAGATGATACGAACCGGAGTGGAAGTGTAGTCCCACTCCCACACTAACGGATCTGTCCCAGGCTTGGCTAACGTCACAGTTTTAGCATTACAATCCAAGATCGCAAAATTCGGAGAAAGCCAAGTCATACCAAGAATTACATCAAAATCAACCATTTCTAAGATGACCAAGTCTACATAAGTATTGCTCCCCAAAAAAGTCACCAAGCATGACCTATATACCTTTTCAACTATCACAGACTCACCCACCGAAGTAGAAACACGAATAGGCATGTCAAGCGATTCACAATGTAAATTTAGACCAGTAGCAAATGAGGAAGATACATATGAAAACGTGGAGCCAGGATCAAATAATACAGAAGCCATGTAATCACAAACCAACAGATTACCTGTGATAACAGCCTCAGATGCCTCTGCCTCAGACCTCCCAGGGAAAGCGTAACAATGGGCCCTATCTCCAGTCAGCCCGTTGCCCCTACCATGTGGCGTTGTAGTAGCTCCAGTTTGTCCATCACCTCGGCCGTTTTGGTGACCACCATTACCTCGGCCACCACGTCCTCCAGAATAACGGCCTACCATGACCCCACCTCTACGCTAGCTATTGGGGTCAATAACTCTAGTGGACAATTCCTCCTATATGTCCTGTCTCCTCCCCACATCCATAACACGCTCTGGATTCAAGCATGGTCTCTCGTCTCCGAGAAGTGTTGCCGGTCTGAGGTGACCCCCAACTACAGTCGTAGTGAAGACAGAATTGTCGGGACTGAGTAGCCTCCTGAACCCTGTCCTCTAGAGTAAGAACCATTAAACTCACCTCCCTTTCAAAACCTTTTTGATGTCGATGCCATGGTGAAGTCATCTGGCTTCACTCCTTCCACCTCTATCACGAAGTCTACCACTTCTTGAAAGGATTTTGCCGTAGCCGCTACCTGTAAGGCTAAAACCCGCAACTCTGACCTCAAACCCTTCACAAAACGGCGAATCCGTTCTTGTGGACTGAAACAAAGTTGGGTGGCATACCTGGATAATGCCGAAACTAGCCTCATATGCAGTAACCGACTCCTAAACCTTGCTCTAAGGCTCAAGAACTCATCCGTTTCCTATCCTCAAAGTCCGGGGAATATACTGCTCCAATAAACAAACTAGAGAATGAACCCCAAGTCATAGGTGGGGCCGCTGTGGTTGACACTCAACAATTGTGACCGCAACCACATTTTTTGGGCGTTCCCTTGAAACTGATAACTCACTAGAACTCAACACCAACCGTTCTACTATAACCCATCCTGTGTAGTAGCTCATGACAGTCAACCAGAAAATCATAAGCATCCTCAGATTCAGCACCCTTGAAGACTGGAGGTTTCAATTTCAAGAACTTACTGAAAAGTTCATGCTGATCATTTGTCATTATAGGCCCTGTAGTCAGACGAGGGAACGTGCCTATTTCCAATGAAGTATCCATGCGGGGAGCCATAGTGGCCGCATGTTGTATCTCCGGAACCTGAGGTGCTGGTGCAGAAAACACTGGAGGTGTCTGACCCTGATCAGATAACCCGCTAAGATAAGCAAGAACCTAATTGATCATCTCTGGGGTAGGTTGGGGTGGCAATTCCTCATTCTGTGCTTGTTCATTCTCCCCTTCCTCACCCTCTCTTACCATTTCCTCCGTCGGTGGAGGAGTTACCGCCCTAGTACCAGGTGGGCTAGGTGCTTGTCCTCTTCCTCTAGAGGACGTCCCCCACGACCTCTTCCACGGCCTCTCGCCACGGTTACTATACCGAGCTACAGCCCAGGACTGGCTCAGACGTTTTTCTTGGTCTTGCCGGTGTTGGTGCAGTCGTTGCTCTAGTTCTAACCATTTGTGAAATAGAGTGAAGATGGTCAGATACCAATTTGTATCACCTAGATACCAATTGGATCCAAGTAATAGCACGAAAGAAAGAAAGAAAAAAAATGGAATTTTCCTAAAGTCTTATAGCCTCTCAAAGAAAAGTAAAGGCGTCCCCCTACCGTTCCTTAAGACTCTACTAGACTCGTTCTTGTGTGATGAGACCAACGAACCTATTGCTCTGATACCAAGTTTGTCACGACCCAAAATCGAGCCGCGAGTGGCACCCACACTTACCCTACTATGTGAGCGAACCAACCAATCTAAAACCCCAACATATTGAACAAATATACAAAGCGGAAGACTTGAAACTCATTAACGAAATCAATTAAATAACTTCTAAAATTTATAACTCATTATCCCCAAAATCTGGAAGTCATCATCACAAGAACATCTATCCTCAAGTTACTAATCTAAAAGTATCTAAGAGACACCAAAACAAAAGAAAAAAAACAAAAAAAAACAAACCAAAACCCAAACCACACAAACAAAAACAACAACAACAAAACAACAAACCACAAACAAACAAACACAAACTAAAATAAGAAAAGGCTAGAGTCCCATGCCGGAAGTTCAAGGCAGCAAACATTGAAGAGAAGATCAAGTCCAAGCTAGAAAGGCATTTAGCTCACCCGTGAAATCCGGTGTAGTGAAGATGGCTAGAATTGTGTTCAGTTGAAGACGACGGTACGTTTTGCTTGCATTCCCCAAATAACAGAAAGAAACAACAAGTAGGGGTCAGTTCAAAACACAAGTACTGAGTAGGTAATATCGCAAATCAAATAGAAAACTGTAGATATTCAGGTCATATCATAAAGCAACTACAGACTCAACATGTAGCAACAAGTCTATAATCATCACTAAGTACTCTACCAAGTTCATCCATGGAGGACTCAAGCCTCTACCACAACTCATTTGGAAATTAGGGTCATTACATTGAGTATAGAAACAGCTCGCAATCTTCTCAAGATTCATTAAGCTTTATCCTCTTGTGTCGGTTACGTGACAACTCCTTCCCCGACACTATGGGTCGGAACGTGCACTCCGACCCCCTAATTCGATGTGTCGGAACGTGACACTCCCGATCCCCTACTTCTACGTGTCGCGGTTTCGTGAACACCCGATCCCGCTAATACTATGTGTCGGAAACGTGACACTACTCAGATCCCGCTACTTCGACGTGTCCGGTTCTGACACCCGATCCCCTAAGAACTAAGGTGTCCGAACGTGACACTCTAACGTACTTCCCATCCCCTAATTCTAACTTCTACGTGTCGTGTTCGGTTCGTGCACCAACCACGACACCCTAATACTATGTGTCCGGAACGTGACAACTCCGATCCCCTAATTCCCTAAACGTGTCGGTTCTACACCTGATCCCCTTATACGATGTGTCGGAACGTGACACTCCGATCCCCTACTTCTACGTGTCGGTTCGTGACCCCCGATCCCCTAATACTATGTGTCGGAACGTGACACTCCGATCCCCTACTTCTACGTGTCAGTTCGTGACACCCGATCCCCTAATACTATGTGTCGGAACGTGACACTCCGATCCCCTAATTCTACGTGTCGGTTCGTGACACCCAATCCCCTAATACTATGTGTCGGAACGTGACACTCCGATCCCCTAATTCTACGTGTCGGTTCGTGACACCCGATCCCCTAATACTATGTGTCGGAACGTAACACTCCGATCCACTAACATCATTCTATCAATTCATCAAGCCTTCTTTTATCCCAAGGCATCATCAATCTCAAGGTAAATTAGGGTTCTTCAAGATTTTGGATTCAAAAGCTTCATTATGCTTATTTTATCACAATCACATAATCACATTCATGCAAGCATACAATTAGCCTTAGAAGGGTTTACAATACTCCAATACCTCTCCTTACTATTAAGAGTTTCCACGAATAGTATCAAACCATACCTACCTTCACCAAGGATTCTTGATCAAGCAAGCATCTCTCAAAGCTTTTTGTTTCCTCTTTGTTTGTCTCTCTCTATCGATCGTTCCTCTCTCTTCTCCTTGTTCTCTCTATTTTCTTCTTCAAAAACCCTCTCTCTTTTCCCTAATTAGCATATAATTAGGTATAAAAGATGAGGAAATAACCCACTAATTAACTCAAGGTTATCTCCTTCACACCCCCAAGAATTTGAGTTATTAACATTAACCCACGAAATTTATAATTATAGCAAGAATAGTCCAAAACTCCCCTTTAAAACTTACCCAGAAATTTGACCCAGACTGGGATTACGCAACCTGTGACGGTCCGTCGTGCCTACGACGGTCCGTCCTGCACTTCCGTCACGACGGACAGAGAATTGCTCTCAGTACCCAATTCTCAAGAGTTGAAGTGTTTTGAAACGGAACCTCACAACGGTCCGTCTGTCTCTGTGACGGTCCGTCCTGCAGGTCCGTCACAGACTTCAGAGAATTGCTCTCAGTACCCAATTCTCAAGAGTTGAAGTGTTTGAAACGGAACCTCACAACGGTCCGTCATGTCTGTGACGGTCCGTCCTGCAGGTCCGTCACAGAGTTCAGAGAGTCGATTTCAGCACTCAAAAATAAGAATTCCAAGTGTTTGGAACGAGACACCCTCGACGGTCCGTCGTGCCCATGACGGTCCGTCGTTGGATACGTCGTCTCAGACAGTTTTCCAGAAATAAAATCTGCTGCTCAAAACGACTAAGCAGGTCGTTACAACAGTAAACCAACAATACTAATAAAAC
The DNA here is from genome assembly GCA_016801875.1 of Solanum sitiens. Taxonomy (NCBI): domain Eukaryota; kingdom Viridiplantae; phylum Streptophyta; class Magnoliopsida; order Solanales; family Solanaceae; genus Solanum; species Solanum sitiens. Next base: position 1,437,507 of record JABWTJ010000258.1, read on the forward strand.
AGTCAGGTAAGATCATAGCCTTGTGGCAATGAAGCATAAAAGAAAACAATCAACAATAGATATTAGCCAGAACAAAATAGGAATCAGATTCATTGCAAAACAGAAATAGTAGTCAATACATTAAAGTTAAACTAAGGTTTGAGAATCATTGCAAATATGCCACACAAAAACAAAAGGGGAACAGATAGGACGGACTATGAGGAGGGAGGCTGATGGGAAAGGGACTGAATGATGAGGGTAAGTCTAGCATTTGCGTCATCATTGTATTTGATTGATTTCTCTTGCAATGCAGCAATCTTGCTCCTCAGATCTGCATTTTCCTTATGCAGTTCTTGAACTATGGAGGTACCAGTTCCCTCAGTCTGCGCCTTGAGCAGTTCAGCCTTAAGCATAGCAATCTTAGCATCTTTGCTGCTCACCCTCATGGTTATTTCTTCCAACTCATGCTTCATCTAATCCTGCTCTTCAATTAACTGAGACACCTTACTCATAGTATTTCACTTCCCTTCAATGCATTCGCATTCAAACAAAGTAGTCTCAGTAAATGATTGCTTGACAGTCCCTACTTTTCCAACACCAAACGGAATGTTTAGATACTTGAACACATTCGTCAACAAGTATCCGTAACCTATTCCATGCTTGCCCTTTCGCTCAATCACTATCTTGTAAATGTGTTCAAGCATAAGTGCTGGAAGGTCACGTAGTTCAAACTTGCACAAGGATTCCATGAGGAACAAATCAGTTGAAGTGGAAGAAGTCATCTTCTCTGTTCTAGGAAGAAGAACCTTGTTGACAAATTCAAAGACCAGTTGATACTAACCCTTCATTAATTTCTTGAGCAGACCAGCACATCGAGTTGTAGGAATCTTTTAACATACCTCGACAAATTTAACAGAACAGGTCTTACCAACCACAGACTTGATCCCTTCTCTAGGTACCCCAAAATATTTCCAGTAAGTCCTCATCAAGATAGACTTCCAAATTACCTACCCTTATTTTGATGCTGCCATCTTCCCTAAACTCAATATTGTAGTAAAACTCTCGCACTTCTTCCTCATGGAGAACAGGGGATTTAGTGTCAAATAAGTCACTACAATGTCATGCAAAGTATCCATCCCAGGATGCTTAACAATATTCATATCAAAAACTCTACCTGCCAAGACACTTTGTACACTCAAATTTGTCAACAATTGTTTGCTTGTTGACATTTGCATCATCTACATGTACCTGTGGACCACCAGGTCCCTGTTCAGACTCTTCAGGGTCCGCTTCAGAAATATCTCTTCTCTTTTTTCCTTTTCCCTTAGCACCATCAGATTTCATGCTTATCGAAGCTTTAGATAATTCTTTTGTTTTCTTTCTGTTACCTTTCTTCTTTGAACTTTGTTTCAAGTCACCAACCATTTCCTTATCAGGTCCCTCTTCATATTTCGCACCTGATACCTCCACCACATCAGAAATGGTATTTGAAATCTCGACACTTTAAAAGTTCTCTTCATTCGATTGTCAACAGTTAAAACTGCTCTTGCCTTCATAGCATCAGCCATAATTTTCTTGGAATCAGATCTGATAAAAAGTCTCCTTCTGGACTCAACTTCAACAACCTTTTCTTTTCCCCTTTTTGAAGAGGAACCCTCTCTTCAGAAGCCACTGAATGGGACGATTGTCATCATCAGTGTATGTAGAGTCAGAAGAAGGATATCTACCAAAATCTGGTGTTTTTATCAAACACAGGTTGGGTTTCAATTTCCATGTTCTTCAAGCAGAACTGCTTCCCTCATCTTGGTTAGACTTTCTACAACTATACTTTCACTTGCAGCCAGAATGTTTGACTCAGACGTTTTTCTCTCTGGTAGATCTCCCTCAAATAGATGATCAGACAACATGTCTAAATGGGGACTAGGTTGAGGGGAGAGTACTTGGTTATTTAAATCAAGGGGAAAAGATGGATTTGGGGAACTATCTAGTGCAAGGTTGACTGGAGAAGTAGTAAACATTTTGGATGGAGGCCCAACATATGAAGGTGTGTAGAATGACACAGGGTCGATTTCACTTAGACATGAAAGCATCTTCTTCAATGATGATGAAGGTTCAGACATTTTGTGGAGTGAGACGAAATAAGAAGTAACAAAGAGACAGAAAAGAAGTGAAGAGATTTAGGGTTTTCTTAGAAAGAGTTCAGAAATTAGAATGAAGAAAGTGAGAGATGAAGGAGTTGTATAAAAGGAAGAGAAACGGTGTCAGGTCCCTTAGATTAGACGTGTCTCTTGGAGTTAAGCGATGGGACAACAGTCAGAATAACCGATGACTGACACGTGGCCATTTCAATGAATCAAGCGTCGAAACATCTAGAAGGGTTCGCTTATAGTTATTCAAGTACAGATACCTCCCGCCCCTTTCCAAAATACTAAAAAGAACTTTTGAAAAATTCTTTTGAATCTTACCTTTTCTTATTATTCCACCTAGAGAAATATAAATGGACAAATTGATTAGGACGACAAATTCCATAGGCATAGAAATATCATTATTTGATTGATCTAAGTTTATCTTTTTAAACGAGTTTAAAAATAATGTAAAGAAAGCTAACCTTTGGAAGGACTAGGTCCTTTACTACAAGTGAAATTCCATTCCTAAATAGTTCTGGCCATACTTTGTTTCTGTACTACGTCATGAATGTATACCTTCAATAGGTACAAATTTTGATCTTACTCAGACAGTTTATTACTAGTAAAGAGGATACCTGAATTGCAAATCAAAGCCACCGAGGAAATTTTATGATTTTGAGTGGAGTCAGATCAATTTGGGTTCATCATTCCCAACTTTAACCTGTTACTCTCAAATTGATCTTTGTTGAGAGCTTTGGTGAAGATGTCTGCAATTTGATCCTCTGTTCTGCAATACGTCAAAACAATATTTCCCTTTTCAACATTATCTCTCAAGAAATGATGTCTCACATCAATATGTTTTGTTCTCTTATGTTGAACTGGCTTCTTCCCCATACTAACAGCACTGGTGTTATCATTCATAACAGGAATTGAATGTATACACACTTCAAAGTCTTCTAAATGTTGCTTAATCCACAAAAGTTGAGCACAACAAGAAGCGACAGCTACGTATTCAGCTTCAGCCATTGAGAGAGCCACTGAATTTTGTTTCTTCGTTCCCCATGAGATAAGAGAGGACCCAAGAAAATGTTCCATGTCTGAAGTACTTTTGTTGTCTACTTGATAGCCTGCAAAGTCAGCATCAGCAAACCCAACTAGATTAAAGGAATCACCAGCTGGGTAGAATAGGACCAGGTCCCCTGTTTTATTCAAGTATCTTAGTATCCGTTTAGCATCTTTTAGATGTGAATCTCTGGGACATGCTTGAAATCTAGTACACATTCCAACACTATACACAATGTCAGGTCTACTAGCAGTTAAGTATAACAAAGACCCAATAATACCTCTATACATGGTTTGATTCACAAGAGTATCAGCTTCATCTACTCCTAGTTTGGAATTGGTTCCCATAGGAGTGTCTGTAGGTTTGGAATCAATCATGTTGAATTTCTTCAATAGCTCCTTCGTGTACTTCTCTTGACTGATTGAAGTACCCTCTAATGATTGCTTAATTTGCAACCCCAAAAAGAATGTTAGTTCACCCATCAAGCTCATCTCAAACTCGTTTCCCATTAGAGTAGCAAATTCTTCACACAAATGTTCAGATGTAGCTCCAAAGATGATATCATCCACGTACACATGTATAATGAGCATTTTTTGTTCCTTTTTCATTACAAACAAGGTGTTGTCAATTTTCCCTCTTTTGAACCCATTCTTTAGCAGAAATTTGGACAACCTCTCATACCAAGCTCTGGGAGCTTGTTTCAACACATACAAAGCCTTGTTCAATTTAAACACATGATTTGGTAGCTCGACATCTTCAACCCCAGGAGGTTGTTTAACATATACCTCTTCCTTCAAATCTCCATTTAAGAAAGCATTTTTGACATCCATTTGATAGAGCTTGAATCCCATAAATTCATCAAAGGCTATAAGAATTCTGATAGCCTCCATTCTAGCAACTGGTGCAAATGTTTCATCATAGTCTATGCCTTCTTCCCAATTATAGCCTTGAACAACCAATCTGGATTTGTTCCTTGTAATTACACCACTCTCGTCAAGCTTTTTTCTGAACACCCACCTAGTCCCTATGATGGTTCTGTCAGCAGGTCTTGGGACCAGGTACCATACATTGCTTCTCTCAAATTGATGCAATTCCTCTTGCATTGAGTTGACCCAATCAGCATCACTCAGAGTCTATTTCACATTTTTAGGCTCAATTGTTGAGATGAAGGCTAAAAATGCAACTAGATTTCTTATTTTTGATCTAGTATGCATCCCAAAATTCAATGGTGAAATAAAATTTTCAAGTGGATGAGATGAACTTTGCTTCCAAGCCGGCTTTGACACTAATGGTTGAAGTTGATCAGTATGATCTTGTTCATTCTCAGAGTCATCATTTTCTTGAGAATGAGTTTCTGCTTGATTTGTATTTTGCATGGGACCAGGTCCTTCTTTAGATTTGTCAATTTCCTCAGTCTTTTCAGATGAATCTGGATTAGCATCATCAGTCTCCAGATTTTCAAGTGCTTCAGCCTTACTACCTTCAGTTTTGTGAGCTTGGAACAACTCATTCAATTCATCTTCATCATTCACTTCCAGTTTTTTCAAATTACCATCTTCAACGAATACCACATGAGCACTTTCTTCAATGCATTGAGTTCTTTTGTTGAATACTCTGTAGGCCTTGCTTGATAGTGAGTATCCCACAAAAATTCCTTCATCACTTCGAGGATCAAACTTTCCAAGATCATCATTTCCATTGTTCAGAACAAAACACATGCATTTAAAAGCCTTTGGATAACTCAACTTAGGTTTCTTGTTGTTGAGTAGTTCATAAGGAGTTTGTTCAGTATAGACCGTATCAAGCATCTGTTAGTAACATGACATGCTGTGTTGACTGCTTCAGCCCAGAAATTTTGAGGAAGATTGGACTCAATGAGCATGGTTTTGGAAATATTCACCAATGTTCTGTTCTTTCTCTCCACCACTCTATTTTGTTGAGGAGTTCTTGGAGCTGAAAAGTTGTGACTTATACAACTTTCTGAGCAGAATTCCTCAACCTTTGTGTTTTCAAACTCAGTTCCATAATCGGATCTGATCTCTGCTATTATTTGATTTAGTTTGTTTGAATTATTTTGAAAAACACAATCAGCACATCAGGTGTTTCTGCTTTTGATTTTAGAAACCTCGTCTATGTGAACCTTTAGTAATCATCAACAATAACTAAAATGTACCTCTTGCCGCTTATGCTTTGAATTTTCAGAGGTTCACACACATGTGTAACAGTTCCAAAATTCTTGAAGAACTCACTTGCTTCTTTGAATTGAAAGATGATTTGTTTGCTTGCCTTTGACACATGCTTCACACACTTTACTTTCACTGAACTTCAATTTTGGAAAACCCAGGACCAGGTCCCTAGAAACCAGTTTATTCAATAAAGATGAGCTCACATGACCTAGCCTTCGATGCCATAAATCAGCATTGCACACTGAGCACTTAGGCATGTCAAATCGTCTCCGTGAGATGTTTATAGGTTTGCCACATACATATTTTTACATCTCTGAGCAGTAAGAACCACTTTCTTGGTAATCAAATTGACTACAGTACAATTCTCAGAAGTGAATGTGACTTCATTTCCCTTGTCACAGATCTGACATACGCTGAGAAGGTTGTACTTTAATCCACTCACATGATACATATTTTCAGTAGATTATTCAACTGATTTGCCAACTCTATCAACACCTAATATATACCCCTTCTTTCCGTCACCAAAAGAGACACCTCCTTCTTGAAGTGCCTTGAGCGAGAGAAAGTTTTTTCTGTTTCCAGTCATATGTTTTGAGCATCCAGTATCCATGTACCAACATTGACTACCACTCCTCTCGCTCACCTACAACATGTATCACTTATTAGACTTGGGAACCCATTTTAACTTGAGTTCCCAGAAAGCAGATAAAGAAGTGATCAAGGTGTTTCTTGCCCGGTGAGGTAATTTTAGGTCTTTCTTTATCAATGACTTTCGAACGGGACCAGGTCCCCTTCTTGGTACTCTTTTCTTTCTTGTATAAATCGAAAACCTTTCTTGTGATTCTTCCAAGCTTTACACTCCCCTTTTAAATGACCATTTCTACCACAGGGAAGACACAATAAATTATCAGACACATACACATATTTACTGTGAGGATTGTAAGGAGGAGTGATATTTAGGCTTCCTAGACCCTTTTGTTGTAGTTACTTTGATTAGCTACATTGGAAAGCAATTTTGAGGATTTGGTCCATTTAAGGGAATTAGTGAATTCTTTCTTAAGCTGGACCAGGTCCCTTTCTAAGTGACTATTCCTTTCCAATGCTAAGGCAAGTTTAGTCTCAGTAGTTTTCAAATTTTCTTCCAATTCAATTTGTAAACTAGTAGACTCTCCTTTCCTTTTTCCAGATTTCTCAATCATTAAGTCCAATTGGTTTTTGAGTTCTAGTTTTTCAGATTCTAGAACAACCATTTGTTCCTCAATGACTGACATTTTCACATCCATCTTCTCTCTATTCTCACTCAGACTTTCAAATTCAGCATTCATGGAGTCTCTCTTAGAGTTTAACTCTATCACTGAATCAATCAAGACATTTGCTAATCTTCTCAATCTTGTAAGGGATTATGTATTCAGATTTTGCTTAAAGTGGAGGAGAGTTACCTTATCTTCATCATCTTCATCATCTGACTAAGCCATGAGAGCAAACATTTCATTGAATACATTAGCCTCATCTTGAATCACCACCATTGATGCATCTCCAGGTCCTTCTGAATCTTCTAACTCACTTGAGGAGTCTCCCCATGCATCTTGAGCTTTCTTTACTACATAGTCAGCTGCAGCCTTTCGGTCATTTTTGTCAAGCACCAGGTCCCTGCGCTTGTCTTTTTCACCTCTTGGCCTTTGATATTCTTTGTTTTTAGACTTCAGTAATGGACAATCCCTTATAAAATGACCAGCCTTTCCACACTTGTGACAGATGTCACTGCAGTTGGAGCTCTAGGAAAATTTCCTCCCTTTCTGAAGCCTTTGTTTTTCCTTACAATTTTTTGAAATCTCTTGGTAAGGTAAGTCATATCATCATCTTCACTAGACCCTTCTTCAGGATTGAATTTTAGCATTAGAGACTTGTCCTTATTGGCCTCCTTCTTTGATAAATCTTGACTTCTGTTCATCTCATGTGTCTTGAGATTTCCAATGAGAGCATCCATAGTTAGAACCTTCAGATCCTTGGCTTCAGTGATAGCATCTACCTTGCTTTCCCAAGACTTAGGAAGAATTCGAAGAACTTTCCTAACTTTCTTGCTCATACGGATTGGTTCTCCAAGACTTCGCAACTCATTTGTAATAGAAGAGAGTTTGGTATACATGTCATGAATGGTTTCTCCTTCTCTCATTTTGAAGTTTTCATATTGAGAGGTAATCATGTCTATCTTTGACTGCTTTACTTGCTCAGTCCCTTCATGAGCAGTTCTTAAGCAATCCCAGATCTTCTTTGCTGATTCACAAGTGGAGACACAATTAAATTTTTCAGCACCTATACGGCAAACAATCAAGTTCTTCGCTTTGTATCCCTTCTCAATCTTTTTTCGATCAGCTTCACTGTATTGTTGTTGAGTCTTTGGAATAACTCGAGTGATTTTACCATCTTTTACTTCAGAAGTTGGAATAAAAGGTCCATCCAAGACAACATCCCATACCTCACTATCTTCGGCCATGAGGAAATCATACATCCTAGTTTTCCACCAGCTATAGAACTGGACATTGAATCGATGAGGTCGGGTTGAAGATTGACCTTCTTCTAGATTAAGTGGAGCAGCCATTCTAAAATAGGAATCACTCTCTTGGTGTTAACCAGATAGAGAGTACCCACTCTGATACCACTTGTTAGAATATGTGCTTCCACTACCAGTCAATGGACCAGGTCCCTTGACACACTAAAATAAGAATGACTGTAAATAAATGCAGATTATCAACACTGTCAGTTTACGTGGAAACCTCCTTGCTCAAGGGAGTAAAACCAAGACTTTTCACATAGGATTTCCAACCGTTTCACTAATCTTCACAAGCAAAAGTAAATCGGTTACAAAAGAGTGAGAAAAGTTATTAATCTCACTATCAAGTAATAACTCTATTTCTTGAGGAGCCTAAGCAAATATGACTCTGCCCACTAAGCTATCAACACTTAGACAACTTAGGATTCACTAATCAATGACACAGATTGCCCACTAAACCACCACACTACTGATGATTTAGACTTTTCCACGCAACACACAGGTTGCCCACTAAATTAGTTGAACTTTAACTAACTTAGAATTTACAAACCAACACACATTGAATCCTTTATAAGTTTAGGACCAGAATACAATTTCATATCAGAAGAAATACTTATAAGACTCCTAAACTATCAACACCTTAGCTTGAGTTGTTCTTTGAATTATTTCTTCTCTTCAATTTTCTCAGCCTTTGCAAGAGTTCTTGAGATGTCTTTTCAAGTTGCAAAAACTGGATTGTGAATATAGAGTTGTTATGTTTATGTAGAAAGGTCACAATCCTTAAAGCAATGCCATTGGCTGAGGTTTCTGGTGCATCTGCCACTTCTGCCACTGTTGGAGACTGTGCATCAACATTTTGTACTTTCTCCAGCTGGCAGCAAAAAACATATTGAGCTAAGAACCAGGTTCATTCACAAGGTCCTTGTGTTTTTCAAACCATCAAAACTACAAATAACACATGTCTTCAGCATCTTTTACATTTATTTGGCAGATACTTCTGCTTGATGTGCTTGCTGAAAACATAGATGTAGCCAAATCATGGATGAGATCATGCATCTTGAAATAAGTTTTACCAGATTTGACTTCAATCTCTTGGAAAAACGACCTCAAGTATAATTCATTCCATACTTGATTGCCACATCCTCTAGCTCCATGTTTCCTATTGATAAAAGAAAATTGTGTGTCATCCAGAGAGTGATGATGAAAAACATTGTCTCAAATCAACTGGAAGATGATGATAACTCAGCCTCAGGCAGGCAAAATAGAATTTTCATCTTGAGGTAAATTCCAAATCTCACTATCTCTCACATGTTCCCGTTCACTTTCTTCCCTCTTGAAGCGTAAAAGACCTCCAAGATTCTTGGCTGCTAGAGGCACACCCCCATCTTTTTTCACAATCTCCTTTCCGATTTCAATAAGTTTAGGACCTGTTTCAGTTTAATGGCCAAATGCACATTGCTTGAACAACAACTAACAATCTTCCTGAGACAAATTTGGTAACTGATATAGTTGCAAAGTTCCTATAGTTGATCCAATCTTTTCAAGAAGAGTAGTAAATAGAATTGAAGCACCACTTGCTCCAATCTTCAATACTGCTCTAAGATTAGCCCACTTTTCTTGATCTTTATTCCAAACATCATCCATGTCACATCCGGGTTTACCCCCTAGACGTAACCGGCGTTGTCGTCCTCACGGAGGACTAAGACAAGCCTCTTAGCTTCGTCATAGCATTCATCGACTAAAAATCAGTAAGAATTAAAAACTTTTTATCTAGAACTACTCGGAGGTTTACATAGACCTCTACATACACATCATTATATATATCAAGTATACATAGACTTGTTCATATACGAAGATTACTTAGTCTTCTACTTTTATTTCATACACTTATATATTCAGAAAATACTAGTCATAAAACCGTCTCATCTCATAGACCATCTATCGATCACAATAAGTCTTGGGCATAGCCCTACATCAAATGAAAGAAGCCACATATAGGCTGTCTACTACATCGTCTCAAGAGAACAATAGAGTCAACATAGAATCATAGTAACTACACATCATAAAAGAGAGATATCGGCCACGTCCTCGAGAGAGTGAGGACCTACCACTTGGATGACAAATTATCCAAGTCTTCCTTCCTAGCAATTTGGATCAAGCTCAGCGACCCGAACCTAAAATGTTTGGGGAAAAGGGAAAGAAAAGGGATTAGTACTTCACATGTACTAAGTATGAAATCTCATATACAATTACCAATCAAATATATTTAGAAAGGGACATTTATGAAAACATAATAGACTACATATGAAATTATACCATAGCAAAGCAAAGCATACTAATGATAACCTTCAATAAGTCACAAGTGCAATGATCAAGTAAAATTACCATATCTCCTACTCAATCAAGTAACCTACCAAGACTACAATTAGCAATTTACTCACCAACATACTCGTCATGTCATGATACATCCTACTTCAAGCAAAGACAACAACATTATATTCATAAGCATGTTACTCAACATACCAACCTTTTTCATCATACTATCGCCTTACATACATAATATTGACCTCTCAAAGTTCCTATCAAGGCAAACTCGTGCAAGGCGTAGGTAGAGTCCCATACCCCTACCTAAGCTAAAGCAAACCTCTCAAGTTACTTTAATTAGCCTATACCTTATTCATTCATTCATTTTAGTTTAGGGAACATTTGCCTTAACCGACATAGACCACATAATCGAATGTGGAATCCGGTGTCATGAAACCTTACACCGATGGAAGGTGGTCTACCGGCCAAGGTAGAACCTAACGTGAACATAGCTATCTAGGTGGATCCACTAGCTAGTATCCTATGGTGGCAACATAGTTCAAGAACTAAGAGATAGGTATTCCCTCTATATACCATTCGGTAATGGGGCCTCATCTCATGAGAATTCATGAGTGAATATTTCTCAAGGAAAGTCAACACTTCACGTAGATCCATAGGTGAGTATTCCTCTAAGGGAAGTCAACACTCTATAAGGAACAAATGGTGAATATTCCTCTAGGGGAAGTCAACACCTCTCAATGTCAAGTTCACTCGGTGCTAAGCTAAGTCCCCATTTGTAGAGAAGCCTTTAATCTTTATTAATCTTCTCAATTTAATTACATAGAAGGGTCAATCCCTTGTATATCATCATTATAGCTCAAATAAGAATTGTATGAGAATTATGTCCTTTCATTAACAATTCATATAGGTGAAGTCAACCCTCGTACATCTCATCATAATAGGGCACATCGAACAACTTCCCTATATTACATTACACTTAGCAACCTCACAACCAACCTAAGCATATAAGTTCATGTATCATATCATCTTATCACATCAATCAAAGCATACTTCAACATAATATTATCACTTGATGACAATTAACCATAATTTGAAGTGAAGGCTAGGATCATCAAGACTTACCAATACTCCTCCCTAGTCCATCAATAAAGGGCCTTACCATCAACCCATAGATCAACCAATCTTAGATCATCACATCGATGTAATTCAATAATAAATCACAAGAACTAATCAAGGAGAAGCACTATACTATGAAGCAATACTACATCAAAGCCTAGTAACATGATCTCAAGTGTATCTTCTTAACTTAGATTCAATATTCAAGAACATAGGTGTGAAGAACTTCAATTCATCATAATAGATCCATAATCAATACAATGACAATCATTAAAGACCATTTAACTTATTATGAGGTCAATTCTATCAAACTCAACCTAATCCATATCAATTCAACATTTAGGGTTAAGGGTTAGGGGTCATCACCCACAACCTAGATCAAACTACATCAATTGACCATAATCAAGTTACAATTCATGATAATATATTCATTCTAACCCAAAGAATACATAATTAACTCAATTCACATGATCAAATTCGGATTTGGATGAAACCCATAAGAAACTAAACTTTTTGGAAAAAGCTTTGAAGGAACCCTTTGAGGAAAGAATCTCAAAGGTGAATTAGATCCCATACCTTAAGGTTTGATGACGTTTTGATGGTGAATTTCTTGCTAAATCAACCCCCAATGATTTCCCCAAGTTGATCTCCAATGGAGTCTTCCAATAGAGAGAGAAAGTAGAGAGAAGGAAGAGAGTTTTGTTTTTGAGAGAATGATTAGGCTAATGAGGGTTGGGTATTTATAGTGGGGTCTTAAGTCACTTAATTAGTCTCTCTTAAACCCCTAATTACCCCTAAGTCAATTAATTAATTAGCTAACTAAAACTAACTTTTCCAAAACTATCACAGACCTTCCACGACGGATCCCCGACGACGGTCCGTCGTCGTCCTGCACATCCGTCATGTTGGTCAGAGACTTGTGCAGGCGGAGGCTTTCTCCCCAGACACCAAGGATGGCACGACGGTCCGACGTGGGCGTGACGGATAGACATCCCTCCGTCCTGCACATCCGTCACGTTGGTCAGAGACTTGTGCAGGCGGAGGTTTGTCCTACGGCACCAAGGCTGGCACGACGGATACCTTGACATCCCGTCGCGCCTGTGACGCCCCGTCATGGGGTCCGTCATGCCCTGCTATTTCTAGGGTCCTCCTCGAGGGTCCTTGTTTGGTCCTCGGGGAGTCGTACCCTGACTATTCCAGAATGAAACCATCCCACACTATATTTTACACCTATGGTAACAACCATTTACCATATTCCGACTCTTTAACTAGGTTAACTCAAAAGGACACTCTAGCCCTCTTATGACCCAATTTGCCGGATGTATAAGAATTTCGGTTAAAACACCACTTCAAAGACTCTAAATATGCCTAATTGGGTAGTAACACTGGTTTAGATCCTAAGGAGACCATTTAAGTCTTATCACATGACCTCGGTATTTCAAAATGTTACATTATCCCCCCCCTAGGAACATTCGTCCCCGAATGACACCAAACACTCTTAAAATGTGGGAGTAGACTCAAGACTAGCAGCTCAACCAATTCACAATATTTAGTTAGCATGTACTATATTATTTCATAAAAAAAAATACTTCAAAACATCAATTTACCATATCTAAATCACCAAACTTGTCTCAAATATGCAAGAAACCAAACAACTTCCAAATTTATCTAAGGTCACCTTAAAGCGCCTTCATTTTAGAAGTCTCCAAACTAGGAGTTTTGCAAAGTTTCACAAAAACAACAGAGATTCACAATATCTAACGTATTTTTATCATTACAGAGAGATACTAACCTTACACATCAAAAAGATGAGGATAACGGGTTTTCATGTCGGCTTCCGCCTCCCATGTTGCACCCTCAACTAGGTGGTTCCTCCATAGCACCTTTACGGAAACCACCTCTTTGTTCCTCAACCTTTTCACTTGCCTATCAAGGATTTGAACCGGAACCTCCTCATAAGAGAGGTTATCCTTGACTCCGAGGCCTTCAAGAGGAAGAATAGACTCGGGATTCCCGACACACTTCTTCAACATGGAGACATGGAAAACCGGATGAACCAAAGCTAGCTCATTGGGTAATCTTAAACGATAGGCAACTTTACCAACCCTTTCTAAAATCTCATAAGGGCCTACATATCGAGGGCTCAACTTCCCTTTCTTGCCAAATCTTACCACACCCTTCATAGGTGAGATTTTTAAATACACTTTATCACCCTCTTCAAACTCCAAGTCCCTTCTTCTATTATCGGCATAGGACTTTTGTCGACTATAGGCTGTTTGCAACCTATTTCTTATGATATGTACATTCTCCAATGTCTTGTAAATCAAGTCGGGACCGAATATCGATGACTCACCTACTTCAAACCATCCTATAGGAGACCTACACCTCCTTCCATACAAGGCTTCATAGGGAGCCATGGAGATGGACGAATGAAAGCTATTATTATACGCAAACTCCACCAACGGCAAATGCTTATCCCAACTCCCTTTAAAATCAATGATGCAAGCTCTAAGCATATCCTCAAGAGTTTGAATCGTGCGTTCCGCTTGACCATCCGTTTGAGGATGGAAGGCGGTACTTAATTTCACTTTAGTACCCAAACCTTTTTGAAACGACTTCCAAAACCTAGATGTGAATTGTGCACCTCTATCCGAAATGATGGATAACGGAATACCATGACGACACACAATCTCATCTATGAAAATCTTCGCATAATCTTCCGCCGAATATGTAGATTTGATGGGGATAAAGTGAGCGGACTTAGTCAATCTATCAACAATCACCCATATAGAATCATATGACTTTTGAGTCCGAGGCAACCCTACTACGAAATCCAGATTAATGTCTTCCCACTTCCAAGTAGGAATTTGGATCTCCTGTAGTAAGCCACCCGGCTTTTGATGTTCCGCCTTCACTTGTTGACAATTCGGACATTTAGCAACAAATTCCGCTATATCCTTCTTCAAACCTTCCCACCAATATATTTCTCGAAGGTCATGATACATCTTTGTAGAATTGGGATGGATGGAATAGTGGGATCCATGGGCTTCATCAAGGATCCGATCCCTCAACCCATCCACATCAGGAACACACAACCTCCCTTGATACCTCAATACACTATCTTCTCCTAAGGAGAAAGACTCGTTCGCCTTGCCAAGAACCGATTCCTTTAATTCCATCAATAGTTGGTTAAGGTGTTGTTTGGACTTCACCTCAACCACCAATGATGACTCGGAGCTATGATGAACCGTGGCACCTCCATTTAGCGAACTCACCAATCGCACTCCCAATCTAGTCAAACGATGAACATCTTTTACTAGATCTTTCTTGTCTTCATCTATATGAGTCACACCACCCATAGTCATACGGCTTAAAGCAACTGCCACCACATTTGCCTTGCCGGGATGATATAGGACACTCATATCATAATCTTTCAACAACTCTAACCACCTTCTTTGTCGAAGATTCAAATCTTTTTGAGTAAACACATATTGAAGGCTCTTATGATCAGTGAAAACATCTACATGAACACCATACAAGTAGTGTCTCCATATTTTTAAAGCAAACACCACGGCCGCTAACTCAAGGTCATGAGTAGGATAATTTCTCTCATGCACCTTAAGTTGCCGCGAAGCATAGGCAATCACCTTCCCATTCTGCATAAGCACACACCCCAAACCTACGCGGGATGCATCACAATACACAATGAACCCTTTAGATCCTTCCGGTAAAGTTAAAACCGGAGCGGAAGTAAGCCTATCCTTCAATAATTGAAAACTCTTCTCACATGCCTCTGACCATTCAAACTTTTTGCCTTTTTGAGTCAATGAAGTCAAAGGAGATGCAATGGAAGAAAAACCTTCTACGAACCTTCGATAATAACCCGCTAGACCCAAGAAACTCCTAATATCAGTTGGGGTCAAGGGTCTAGGCCAGTTTCTTACCGCATCTGTCTTCCTTGGGTCTACCTCAACTCCCTCACTAGAGATGATGTGCCCAAGAAATGCCACCGACCTTAGCCAAAACTCGCACTTGCTATACTTGGCGAACAATTTATGTTCCCTAAGGGTTTGCAATACTACCCTTAGATGATCCATGTGGTCAACCTCATTTTTCGAATACACCAAGATATCATCGATAAATACAATAACGAATGAATCAAGGTACTTTCGAAACACTCTGTTCATCAGATCCATAAATGCCGCCGGAGCATTTGTGAGACCAAAAGACATAACCACGAACTCATAATGCCCATATCGAGTCCGAAAAGCTGTCTTTGAAATATCTTCATTTCTCACCCTAAGCTGGTGGTATCCTGACCTCAAATCAATCTTTGAGAAGTAACTCGCTCCTTGGAGTTGATCAAATAAATCATCAATCCGAGGAAGAGGATACTTGTTCTTGATGGTAACCTTGTTGAGTTGCCGGTAATCAATACACATCCTCAAGGACCCATCTTTCTTTTTCACGAACAAGACCGGAGCACCCCATGGAGAAATGCTAGGCCTTATAAAGCCCTTGTCTAGCAAATCTTTAAGTTGTGCATTCAATTCCTTTAACTCGGCCGGAGCCATTCTATAAGGAGGAATAGAAATAGGATTTGTTTCCGGTAGCAAATCGATACCGAAATCGATTTCCCGTTCGGGAGGAATGCCAGGAAGGTCATCAGGAAAAACCTCCGTAAATTCACTCACCACGGGGACTGACTCTATAGGAGGAACTTCGGAATCCACTTCTTGGACTCTCACAATATGGTAGAGACACCCCTTCGAGATCATTTTACACGCCTTTAGGCATGTTATGAAACGACCTCTAGGAAGAGAATTTCCACCTTTCCACTCTATAACGGGTTCATTTGGGAAACAAAACCTCACAATTTTGGTCCTACAATTGATGGAAGCGAAACTAGCATGCAACCAGTCCATACCTAATATGACATCAAAATCAATCATGTCTAGCTCAACTAGATCAATATGAGAAACTCTATGAGGTATTGAAATAGGACAATTTCGATAGACTCTTTTTGCTACCACTGACTCACCCACCGGGGTAGACACCAAAATAGGTTCATGCAAAACATCGGGTAATGTACTAAATTTCTTAGCTACCAATGGAGTAACGAAAGACAACGTAGCACCCGGATCAAGTAATGCATACACATCAATGGCAAAGATTTGTAACATACCAGTCACCACATCGGGAGAGGCCTCTTGGTCATCTCTAGTACGAAGAGCATAAAGACGGTTCTTTTTGGGAGCACTATTAGAACCACTTGGATGACCACCCCTCTCTTGTCCCTTAGCATTTGGACAATCCCGCACCTTGTGACCAATCTTTCCACAACCATAGCAATTTCCCGTTCCAATCAAACATTCTCCATAGTGACCTTTACCACACTTAGAACATGTAGGCTTCTCATTAGATGAGTTCCCATCCTTTCCCTTGGCAACTTTTGGTCTAGGAGCTTTAGAATCCCTAGTCTTGGGAAATTTGGATGGAACGTGGTTTGAGAACCTCTTTTTGAATCTAGGCCTGTCTTGAATTCCCAACCTATCTTTGGCAGTTTCACTCTCAGAAGACCTTGTCCTCCTTGAGTCCTTATCCTTCCTTTTTGATCTAGCCTCCTCAACCCTTCTTGCATGCACCATGAGACGACCAATGTTCATGTTATCATGTAGCATAGCCGATTGACACTCCTCTTGTAAATCGTCCGATATACCTGTCACATATCGACTCATTTCGTCTCTAGGATCGGAGACCAAAGACGGAGCATATTTGGCCAATTGAGTAAATTTCAGAGAATACTCATGAACACTCATCGTTCCTTGGCGGAGATTGATGAATTCCACCACCTTTGTTTCCCTCATCTCTCTAGGGAAGAACCAATCAATGAAGGCCCCTTTGAATAACTCCCACGTCACTAACCCACTTCCAAGTGGCCTGTTGTCCTTCCATTGTGCATACCATATCTGAGCGACATCTTTGAGTTGGTAGGAGGCCAACTCGGCATTCTCGCTAGACGACAGCCCCATAGCACACAAAATCTTGTGAACCTCATCAATAAATTCCTGAGGGTCTTCATCAACCTTCGACCCATAAAAGACAGGAGGATTCATTCGAGTGAAATCCCTAAGTCTAGAGGCCATAGTCTGTTCATGGACTCTAGGTGCCAAATCCCTATTGGCTTGGGCAGTCATAGCTTGGGCTTGCACTGTTGCGGCTTGAGCTTGAGTAGTCATGGCTTGAGCCATTTGAGCAATAATAGCTCTCATCTGAGCCTCTGTCATCGGTGGAGGATCAGCAGGAACCTGGTCATCAATAGCAACCTCTTCAAGAGGAGGAGCAGGTTCGTCACGAGGAATTCCCGCAGCAGCCATCTCTTCCTCAAGTCTTCGAGCCGCATTTCTTCTAGTATTCATCTCCTATAACCAAAACACAAGGTTCAGGCGAACGCATATCCGACGTACATTCTAGGGGCACGATATGGATTTCCAACAATGAGAATGATTCCTAATCATCAAATAAGTTCCTATTCATAAGTGTGGTGTGCTTCACAATTATGAATACAAACTTAAATAACGTGGTTGAGAGAGAGACGTTAACATCAAGGATATTCAACCTCATGCTCTGATACCAAGTTTGTCACATCCGGGTTTACCCCCTAGACGTAACAGGCGTCGTCGTCCTCTCGGAGGACTAAGACAAGCCTCTTAGCTTCGTCATAGCATTCATCGACTAAAAATCAGTAAGAATTAAAAACTTTTTATCTAGAACTTCTCGGAGGTTTACATAGACCTCTACATACACATCATTATATATATCAAGTATACATAGACTTGTTCATATACGAAGATTACTTAGTCTTCTACTTTTATTTCATACACTTATATATTCAGAAAA
Source organism: Solanum sitiens (assembly GCA_016801875.1). Classification (NCBI taxonomy): domain Eukaryota; kingdom Viridiplantae; phylum Streptophyta; class Magnoliopsida; order Solanales; family Solanaceae; genus Solanum; species Solanum sitiens. The sequence goes on from JABWTJ010000258.1 coordinate 1,455,753, forward strand.
TAATAGTCATAAAACCGTCTCATCTCATAGACCATCTATCGATCACAATAAGTCTTGGGCATAGCCCTACATCAAATGAAAGAAGCCACATATAGGCTGTCTACTACATCGTCTCAAGAGAACAATAGAGTCAACATAGAATCATAGTAACTACACATCATAAAAGAGAGATATCGGCCACGTCCTCGAGAGAGTGAGGACCTACCACTTGGATGACAAATTATCCAAGTCTTCCTTCCTAGCAATTTGGATCAAGCTCAGCGACCCGAACCTAAAATGTTTGGGGAAAAGGGAAAGAAAAGGGATTAGTACTCCACATGTACTAAGTATGAAATCTCATATACAATTACCAATCAAATATATTTAGAAAGGGACATTTATGAAAACATAATAGACTACATATGAAATTATACCATAGCAAAGCAAAGCATACTAATGATAACCTTCAATAAGTCACAAGTGCAATGATCAAGTAAAATTACCATATCTCCTACTCAATCAAGTAACCTACCAAGACTACAATTAGCAATTTACTCACCAACATACTCGTCATGTCATGATACATCCTACTTCAAGCAAAGACAACAACATTATATTCATAAGCATGTTACTCAACATACCAACCTTTTTCATCATACTATCGCCTTACATACATAATATTGACCTCTCAAAGTTCCTATCAAGGCAAACTCGTGCAAGGCGTAGGTAGAGTCCCATACCCCTACCTAAGCTAAAGCAAACCTCTCAAGTTACTTTAATTAGCCTATACCTTATTCATTCATTCATTTTAGTTTAGGGAACATTTGCCTTAACCGACATAGACCACATAATCGAATGTGGAATCCGGTGTCATGAAACCTTACACCGATGGAAGGTGGTCTACCGGCCAAGGTAGAACCTAACGTGAACATAGCTATCTAGGTGGATCCACTAGCTAGTATCCTATGGTGGCAACATAGTTCAAGAACTAAGAGATAGGTATTCCCTCTATATACCATTCGGTAATGGGGCCTCATCTCATGAGAATTCATGAGTGAATATTTCTCAAGGAAAGTCAACACTTCACGTAGATCCATAGGTGAGTATTCCTCTAAGGGAAGTCAACACTCTATAAGGAACAAATGGTGAATATTCCTCTAGGGGAAGTCAACACCTCTCAATGTCAAGTTCACTCGGTGCTAAGCTAAGTCCCCATTTGTAGAGAAGCCTTTAATCTTTATTAATCTTCTCAATTTAATTACATAGAAGGGTCAATCCCTTGTATATCATCATTATAGCTCAAATAAGAATTGTATGAGAATTATGTCCTTTCATTAACAATTCATATAGGTGAAGTCAACCCTCGTACATCTCATCATAATAGGGCACATCGAACAACTTCCCTATATTACATTACACTTAGCAACCTCACAACCAACCTAAGCATATAAGTTCATGTATCATATCATCTTATCACATCAATCAAAGCATACTTCAACATAACATTATCACTTGATGACAATTAACCATAATTTGAAGTGAAGGCTAGGATCATCAAGACTTACCAATACTCCTCCCTAGTCCATCAATAAAGGGCCTTACCATCAACCCATAGATCAACCAATCTTAGATCATCACATCGATGTAATTCAATAATAAATCACAAGAACTAATCAAGGAGAAGCACTATACTATGAAGCAATACTACATCAAAGCCTAGTAACATGATCTCAAGTGTATCTTCTTAACTTAGATTCAATATTCAAGAACATAGGTGTGAAGAACTTCAATTCATCATAATAGATCCATAATCAATACAATGACAATCATTAAAGACCATTTAACTTATTATGAGGTCAATTCTATCAAACTCAACCTAATCCATATCAATTCAACATTTAGGGTTAAGGGTTAGGGGTCATCACCCACAACCTAGATCAAACTACATCAATTGACCATAATCAAGTTACAATTCATGATAATATATTCATTCTAACCCAAAGAATACATAATTAACTCAATTCACATGATCAAATTCGGATTTGGATGAAACCCATAAGAAACTCAACTTTTTGGAAAAAGCTTTGAAGGAGCCCTTTGAGGAAAGAATCTCAAAGGTGAATTAGATCCCATACCTTAAGGTTTGATGACGTTTTGATGGTGAATTTCTTGCTAAATCAACCCCCAATGATTTCCCCAAGTTGATCTCCAATGGAGTCTTCCAATAGAGAGAGAAAGTAGAGAGAAGGAAGAGAGTTTTGTTTTTGAGAGAATGATTAGGCTAATGAGGGTTGGGTATTTATAGTGGGGTCTTAAGTCACTTAATTAGTCTCTCTTAAACCCCTAATTACCCCTAAGTCAATTAATTAATTAACTAACTAAAACTAACTTTTCCAAAACTGTCACAGACCTTCCACGACGGATCCCCGACGACGGTCCGTCGTGGTCATGACGAACTGACATCCCTCCATCCTGCACATCCGTCACGTTGGTCAGAGACTTGTGCAGGCAGAGGCTTTCTCCCCAGACACCAAGGATGGCACGACGGTCCGTCGTGGGCGTGACGGACAGACATCCCTCCGTCCTGCACATCCGTCACGTTGGTCAGAGACTTGTGCCGGCGGAGGTTTGTCCTACGGCACCAAGGCTGGCACGACGGAGACCTTGACATCCCGTTGCGCCTGTGACGCCCCGTCATGGGGTCCGTCATGCCCTGCTATTTCTAGGGTCCTCCTCGAGGGTCCTTGTTTGGTCCTCGGGGAGTCGTACCCTGACTTTTCCAGAATGAAACCATCCCACACTATATTTTACACCTATGGTAACAACCATTTACCATATTCCGACTCTTTAACTAGGTTAACTCAAAAGGACACTCTAGCCCTCTTATGACCCAATTTGCCGGACGTATAAGAATTTCGGTTAAAACACCACTTCAAAGACTCTAAATATGCCTAATTGGGTAGGAACACTGGTTTAGATCCTAAGGAGACCATTTAAGTCTTATCACATGACCTCGGTATTTCAAAATGTTACAATCTAAAATAAGAAAGTATCTTTTTCCGTTCAACAACTCCTGAAGCTTTTTCTGAAAGGGAGCCAAGTCCATGTCACCCAGTGACTTTCCTTCAATAGATTCTACAATTGCCTTAATCAAACTCTTCTCATCAAAATCATCTAGGACACAAACCCATATCTTTAGATTGAAATGCTCAGTAACTCTCTGATCATTGAAGACCATTTGGGCTAGATTCGTCTTTCCTAGTTCCCCCATACAAACTATTGGGAGTACTGGAACTTCTTTGGAATCACTAACATTGTTTATCAAGATTTTCACTATCTCATCCTCCTCTTTGACCCTTTCATAAACTTTTGGCTCAGTTAAAACAAAATCTGCTCCAAGCAAGAATGTTGTTACATTCAAGCTCATTAAGAGTCAACAGAAAATAGAGAAGATATTTGCACAATAGGGGGGAGTTGAAGTAAAGGAATGAGAAAATCATGCTCAGTGAGTGAGACAAACATTAGGATTAGAGAAAATCTTTGAAACTTCCCCTCAGCTTAAAAACAGACATGACTTTGATAATTTCCAAAAATAAAAATGAATATGAATTCCTTTGTTTCTCTGCAATTAGTAATACTTATTAGTTTTAAAATAAAATTAAGATCAGCACCTGTTTGCCGTCTATCTATCTACAAATCTTTCATCCAAATGAAAATTCCTCCGTTCTTCTGCAATAGTTACTAGTTTTTCCATCATTTCTTTCATTCTTTTTGCCACCTTGTAACAGAAAGTGATGGTCCGTGGATGATAACGCCCCAATACAGCCTGCTTGAATCTTGTTGCCTCAGTTTTACAGTCATTCAAGAAGTCATCAACTTCATATGCAGAAATGTTGACTTTCTGTAACCAGTTCTTTATTGCCTTGTACTTCAGTTGCTTCTCTTGAGCATCTTCTAACACATCTTGAATCATAGAAAACATACTTGAAAGTTTTTTAAACTTCTTTTCAACACCAAAAACCAATCAAAGTTCCCCTTGGATGAAAAAAGTGAGATTAACTAGCAGAACTTGAAGGAAAGCGTTAGCCATATTATGCGATTACTGTAATTGTAACACAAAATTATGCAATTAAATAATGAATCTATATTCTTGAAACAAAGTAAGATGTTTGAATGAAATATGGAAAGTTCAAAGTTAACTTGAGTAGGGCATGGACTTGGAATATAATATATGATTTTTTTCTTCTGGGTTGGTGATCAACATTGGGTGCATTTGGACTAATCTACCAATAACTTAATGCCTACATCTAGGTATTTTGGACCCATTCAAATAGTTATTCATTCAACTACACAAGGACATGAGCTTTCTCTGACTAGCTAATTTCCTCAAAGATCAAGAACCATTTGAACAGCATCGGAATTCCTTATATCCGTCAGTTTTCCAATGGAAAGGGACATAAAAAATTGGCAAATATCTGGTAGTGAGGTGTTCAAAAACTTTTGACGGTTAATATGTAAGATATTGCATAGCAATGACGCAACGAAAATATAGAGTGATCAACATACCTCCAGCTATTATTAGTGATATAGTCGGAGTCTACAATTCTTGCTTTCTTCAAAGATCTTCTAAGCACTCAAAACCTCACTCTTAGATGGTATGGAGTTTTTAGAAGTAATTTGCTTAGGGACCTTTGAACCAAATGACATATTTATAACAGTGCTTCCATCAAGAACGGTTAAGAGGTTATGAGAAGTTACCAACCACTAGAGTAGTACGATAGTGGATCCATGTAGTGGGATAATGGGTAGTTAACCATTATCCCATTAGTGGTATAATGGGTAATTAACCACTTTCCCATTAGTGGGATAATGGATAGTTAACTACCTTCCCATTAATGGGATAATGGGTAGTTAACTACCATCCCATTAGTGGGATAATGGATCCATGAAATGGGATAATTGACTCATGTAATATGGACCATATCAACATTAACAACAATGCTAACATTGTCTCACTTGGTCCGTGTATTCTAATCCCATTAATGAAATATAATACATGAATCATGGCGATAGTTTCTCTTGCAGTGAGTAGTATCTTCCATTTATCACAATGCATTATATCTCTAAACTTTAACCCATATAATTAATGAACAAACTCAATATTTATTCAAGGTCCATACTTTAGTAACATTTCTGAAAATAAAACTGAATGTGCACACAGGTAACGGGAAATATCATATAAAATAGAGTTTCGTAATCATTCATTGTTATAGCGAATTTTTACACAATGGGACTAACTACCATTGTGACTAGATGATCCTTAATTTTTTGTGGTGGCATGCCTTTAGTTAAAGGATCAGCTAACATTACTTCAGTGCTAACGTGTTCAATGACCACTTTCTTGTCTTTAACACGTTCTCTTATGGCTAGATATTTGATGTCGATATGCTTGCTTCGACTACCACTTTTATTATTCTTAGCCATAAAGACAGCAGCTGAATTTTCACAATATAACCTTAATGGATTAGATATAGAGTCGACAATTCTAAGTCCAGAAATATAACTCTTTAACCATACACGGTGTGAGGTAGCCTCGAAACAAGGAACAAACTCAGCCTCCATAGTGGAAGTAGTAACTAGAGTCTGTTTGGCACTTCTCCAAGATATAGTTCCACCGCTAACATAAATATGTATCATGAAGCTTATTTCTGTGAATCAACAGAGCCAACAAAGTCTGAATCAGAGTAACCAATGACTTCCAAGTCATCTGATCATTTGTACATAAGCATGTAGTCGTTTGTTCCTTGAAGATATCTTAAGACTTTCTTTGCAGCTCTCCAGTGGTCAAGACCTGGATTAATCTGATATCTTCCTAACATTCCAACAACAAATGATATGTCAGGTCTTGTACAAACCTGAGCATAAATAAAGCTTCCGACAGCAGAAGCGTAAGGAATGTCATTCATTTTTTCCTTCTCAAGATCGTTCTTCGGGCACTAATTCAAGTTGAACTTGTCACCCTTCGCGATAGTAGCTACACTTGGTGAACAATCGTACATTTGGAACCTCTTTAAAATTTTATTGATATAGGATTCTTGAGATAAACCTAAGGTACCTTGATGTCTATCTCGATGAATCTTAATACCAATAACATAAGATGCATCACCTATGTCTTTCATATAAAAACTTTTAGTGAGAAATTGTTTCACCTCATGTATCATTCCCTTATCATTGGATGCAAGTAAGATATCATCCACATATAGAACTAATAAACATATTTTACTCCCACTGATCTTATGGTATATACATTGATCCATAATGTTTTCAACAAAGTCGAATGAAGAGATAACATTATGAAATTTAAAATACCATTGATAGGAAGCTTGTTGTAGTCCATATATGGATTTCTTTAACTTGCATACCAAGTGCTCACCATTACTAGAGGAGAATCCTTCAGGTTGTTTCGTATAATCCTCTTCCTCTAGATCACCATTGAGAAATATGATTTTCACATCCATGCTGCAATTCTAAGTTAAAGTGTGCTACTAATGCCAATATTATGCGTAAGGAATCCTTTATTAGTCACAGGAAAAATGTCTATGTGTAATCAATTCCTTCCTTTTGAGTGAATCCTTTAGCAAAAAGTCTTGCTTTATATCTTTCTATGTTGACTGATGAGTCCTTTTTAGTCTTAAAACCCCGTTTACATCCAATGGTTTTAACACCACTAGGCAAATCAACAAGATCCCAAACCTCGTTACTTTTCATGGAATTCATATCTTCTTTCATGGCATTGTACCACAATTCAGACTCTCTAGAATTCATGGCGTGTGAAAAAGACTGAGGATCATTTTCAACTCTAATGTCAGATTCTAGCAAATATACAACAAAGTCTCTAGGAATTGCTGATTTTCTTTCTCTAGTAGATCTTCTCAATGTTACACCAACATTTTCCTGTGGATTATGTTGTTCAACTGGTTGTTCAATAATTTCAGGAATTACTTGAACAACTTGATCTATATGCATATTTTCAACAGCTTGTGGATCTCATTGATTGGTTGCTCAACACCCAATTGAACTTGAGGGGTATTATGTACAACAATCAATTTTTGACTTGAAGTGGAAGGTTGATCTCTTATAGAAATTGTATTTTGAAATTGATCACTCCCACTAATTAAGTCATTTTCAAGAAATTTTGCCTCCCACTAACTAAGTCATTTTCAAGAAATTTTGCATTTCTTGATTCCACAATCCTAGTACTGTTAGATGGACAGTAGAATATGTATCATTTAGACCTTTCGACATATGCAATGAAATATCCACTAATGGTCCTAGGAACCAGTTTCTTTTCTTATAGGTTGTAAATTCTAACTTCAGACGGGCATCCCCAAACACGTATATATGTCAAACTAGGTTTCCAATGTTTGAATAACTCAAAAGGTGTCTTTGAAACAGCCTTAGTTGGAAATCGATTTAATATATACACTGCTGTCTTAAGAGATTACATCCACAAGGACTTAGGTAGCTTAGAGCTACTTAACATACTACGCACCATGTCCAATAATGTTCGATTTCTTCTTTCTGCTACACTATTCTAATTCGGAGAACCAGACATAGTATATTGGGCAACAATCTCATTTTGTTGAAGAAACTTCGCAAATGGACCTTGTGCTTGTTCGTCTTCTGTTTATCTACCATAATACTCACCATCTATATCAGTTCTCACAATCTTAATTTGTTTTCCGCATTGTTTCTCTACTTCAGCCTTGAAAACTTTAAAGGTTTCTAATACTTCGCTCTTCTTATGAAGCATGTAGAGATACATATATCATGAGTAATCATCTGTAAAAGTGATAAAATATTTCTGACCATATGTGTCCATGTCTAGACAACATATATCTGAATGTATGATTTCCAATACGGTTGAACTCCTCTTGGCACCTTTCTTTGACTTGTTGGTCTTCTTGCCTTTAATGCAGTCCGTACAAGTATCAAAATCAGTAAAATTTAAAGTACTAAGTACTCCATCATTTACTGATCTCTTATTTCTATCTATGGAGATATGTCCCATTCTCCGATGCCATAATATAGAGGAATCTTAATTTATAACACATCTTTTAGTGCCGGTTTGTACATGCATAACAGTATGAGTGGAATCATTTTGTAAATTAAGAGAGAAAAGACCATATGATAATGTACCATATCCAATAATTTTAGATTTATAAAATAGTTTGGAATCACCTTTTAGAAAGAAGGAATATCCCAAAGGTACAAGTCTTTGATACTGAAATTAAATTCCTAGAAAAATTAGGAACATAAAAAGTCTTTTCCAACTCTAAAATAAAACCACTACTAAGAACTAAATTTCATGTCTCAATAGCTTCCAGTAGCTTCCGCAGGTTTCTTAAATCTTGCAAGGAATTCGTAATATGGATTGTAGAAACAGAATCAATCCACCACGTGTTATGATTAACATCAATCATATTAGCGTCATAACAAACAAGAGAGATAGAAGTACATTTCTTAACAAGCCATTGTTGAAACTTGCCACAATCCTGCCTTATGTGCCCCTTCTTTCTACAGAAATGACCAGTTTCAAGTGGTGCATTTCCTTTAGACCTCTTATTGGCTTGATTGGTCTTTTTTCCTTGAGTAGTCATGAATGCACTTCAACATGTTTCCATCAGTAGTCGACCTTCCTCTTGAACACACATGGCCATGAGTTCATTAATAGACCATTTATTTATGTGTGTTATAAGAGATCTTAAAGGGACCATACTGTGTAGGTAGAGTATTCAGGATATAGTGCACAAGAAAAGTTTCAGGCATTTCGACTTCAAGAATCTTTAGTTGAGCCTCTAAGTCTCGCATTTTCATAATGTACTCACGCACATTTCTCACACTAGTGAGCCTCATTGATGAGAATTTCATAATTAAGGTGCTGGCAAGGGTCTTATCTGAAGTCTCAAATTGTTCATCAATAGCCTTCAGTAATGTCTTGACATTGTTATGTTGTTCGACAGAACCACGAATACCAGCAGAGACTTTGGTCTTAATGAACATAACACTCAAACGGTTAGAGCGTTCCCATTGTTCATGAAGAAAAATCTCATCTTGAGTGTTGATTTCATTAATAGGTGGCTCGTCTTTCCTGATAGCATAATCAATATCCATACACCCTAAGTGAAGGAGAATTATCTCCTTCCAAATCTTATAGTTCTCACCATTCAGTATGGGAATATCATAAATATCAGAGAAATTTGCATGTTGCATAACTGCAAAAAATATACATGCATACTTAAAATATATTTGAGGCAAGTAATATAAAGTTGAATCTACTGACATAAAAATTGTCTGTGGGCTAGATTTTAATTCAATTAGATTCATATTTATGATAAAATTATCAATTTAATAGCATGATATTCTATCTTTATGACAACTATTAAACTCTCATTCATAATTCCCGTTGGTAACTATGAGAAATATTTAATATTTCATCTTAATTAACTATGCAACTTAATAATAAAGAAATTAAGTTATCATATCATACATAATTAATTACAATTCTAATGTCTAAAAATTTCTTTATGTGATCCTTAACTTTTAAAATCTTATTCAATAATAGATGTTGTGGTAAACTTTAATCAAATAAATTCTAGATCACTTAGACATTTATTTCTTTAAGTGATCCAAAATATAATATATAGTATCATTTCATTAAGATTGTTGTGGATAAATCTCAATCAAATAAAATTATATGAATCACTAAATATTAACTCAAAATCATATACAAGATTTATTGTTGAACATTATGCAACAAAACAACAATCTCTTTGATTTTTATTATTAGAAAATGTTTTCAAAAATTTCAAAACAAGATTTGAATTTTTAAGAACCATTTTGAACGATTTTAGAGAATTCCGACAATTAACAAAGCAGAGGAAATTCAACGTTGCTGATGCCAAATGTAAGATATTGCATAGCAATGACGCAACGAAAAATAGAGTGATCGACATACCTCCAGCCATTGTTAGCGATATAGTCGGAGTCTACAATTCTTTTTTTCTTCAAAGATCTTCTAAGCACTCAAAACTTCACTCTTAGATGGTATGGAGTTTTTATAAGTAATGTGCTTAGGGTCCTTTGAACCAAATGACATATTTATAACGTGCTTCCATCAAGAACGGTTAAGAGGTTATGAGAAGTTACCAACCACTAGAGTAGTTGGATAGTGGATCCATGTAGTGGGATAATGGGTAGTTAACCATTATCACATTAGTGGGATAATGGGTAATTAACCACTTTCCCATTAGTGGGATAATAGATAGTTAACTACCTTCCCATTAATGGGATAATGGGTAGTTAACTACCTTCCTATTAGTGGGATAATGGATCCATGAAGTGCGATAATGGACCCATGTAATACAGACCATATCAGCATTAACAAAAATATTAACATAATATACATATGTCTTACAAGTGTAACGAAATCAATATATTCACACTGAAAAGGGATTTGTTGGATAATACGTGAATTAAGAATTCTGCAATAACATAGGTCACAAAAAAACACAAATATGAAAAAAAATTCTTCCTTCAAATTACAGGATAAAGAGGGGGAAATGTGCAACTTATAAACAAAACAATCAAGCTGATGGGACGATGTCCAAAGCAACTTCTTTCAAGGATGGCATTGATTCCTGTTGATGCAAGCAAATGTAGGAAAAAGTTCAGTAATTCAAATAGTTCAGTCATTCAAAGCTTTGGTAAAAGAGATTACCTAAAAAGGAATATCCTTAATATCGTCCTTTAAAATTGTGAATATAATATACCGTCTTCATTTTAGGAAAAAGAGTCTTGGATTGTGCAGCCAGTTTTTGATAAAAGAATGGCAGATAATCTTATTTTATCAAAGATAGCATGGAATACAGTAACTTAACATGAAACAATTGTTTAGAAGATATTTTTTCTTCTCTGTAATTCTTAAAAGGCAACAATATTTATACTACGATGTCCATCCTATTTCCAGTGCAACACGTCACTCATTGCCATAATATGCAGAAAATCATGCAGAGCAATAAGGAACTTTTATTCTCTAATCTGATTGAAGAATGTTACAGAATATTGTAGGATATTGTAAATACATGCTCTTACCTTATATAGATAGCTTAATCATAGAAAGATGTGTAGGATATTGACTTACCTTTGATAGAACCTTTAGTGATTGTATATATACATGTACTTATTAACATAGTGAAATACAAGTTCTTCAATTCCCATACTTCAAATAGCATGGTATCAGAGCCAGATCATTGGCTTCGTGGGATTTAGGCTTAGTGCCTCACCAGACTCCATTTCCGTCCAACTTTCTTCTCCTCTCCGATGTTTCGCTGCAGTTTCTGGCGATCAGATCTGGTGAGATCATTCATTTCTCTGAGCTGTAAGTGGTCATTTCTCTCAAAGGATCTACTATATTGTGTTAGACTACTATTTTGATTTGGGTGAGCAGAATTTTAATTGATGGATCAGATTAGTCTTTTGTTTTTATCTGAGATGATTCGTCCTTTCAAGTGAAGTGTTAGAGTTGATTCTCCGATTGTCATCTTGTGTTTCATATTTGCTGGCTGATACTTGCTGGTTAGGGCTTCAATTTGTGATAGTCTGTGATTTGTTTAAGTGATCTACTGGATTGTGTAGTTGTGTCCAGTAGCCACCACCTAGTTTGTGTAATTTTCAAGTTTTGAATGATTTTCTATCGATTTATTTTGATACAGTAAATATATTTGTTGGAAAAATAACTTCTAGTCCATAGGCTGATAAACTGGTTTTGGTTTCGGCTAAAGAGTTCGCTAAATTCTCTGAATATCAGAAATTATTGAGGGCATTTACTTCAGTTAATGCCTTCACTGAGTCAGATAAAACATGTCTTATCACCTCATCAAATAAATGGGTGATTGATTCAGGGGCCACAAATCACATGACAGGTAATCCCAATATTTTTTCTAGCTTTCGATCACCATAAGCACCCTCTCCCGTTATTGTAGCTAATGGATCAACTTGTAACAGTGCTGGATTTGGGACTGAGGAGTGATAATGCAAAAGAATACATGTCAGAGTTATTTTGATCCTACAAGAGACAACACAATATTCTCAATTAATCTTCATGTGTTGATACACCCTCTCAAAATGGAGTTGCTGAAAGGAAGAATAGACATTTACTTGAAATAGCGTGGGCCCTTTTATTCCAAATGAGGTGCCTAAACAGTTTTGGGCCGATGCAGTCTCAATGACTTGTTTTCTTATTAATCGCATGCCATCTACTGTGCTTAATGGTGAGATGCATTATAGTGTTCTTTTTCAAAACAAGGCATTATTTCTAGTGGAACCTAAGGTATTTGGAAGCACGTGTTATGTTCGAGATGTTCGACCATCTATTACCAAGTTGGATCCTAAGGCATTGAAGTGTGTTTTTTTGGGATATTCTCGCCTTCAGAAGGGGTATCGGTGCTATTCTACTGAACTTGGAAAATATATGGTATCAAATGATGTGGTATTTTCAGAGACTACACCATTTTTCTACGCACCTCCCATTTGTACGAGGTGAGGAGGAAGAAGATGAATGGTTAGTCTATCAGGTTACCCATTGTGTTTCTCCATCTCCCAGTTCTCCTATTGAACACCAATCAAGTATTGTACCTTTACCACCTTCTCCATCTGCAATAGCAAAACCATTAATTGTTCAAGTTTACTCGAGAAGAAGAGATATCGGTGATACATGTCCTGCACCATTTTCTTCATCATCAGATCCTCTTTTGCTTGATCCTTCTAAAAACGTTGATCTTCCTATTTCTCTTCGTAAAGGTACACGAACTTGCAAATCCACTTATTCAATTGCTAATTTTGTTTCCTATGACCGCTTGTCCTCCATTTCTAGATCTTTGGTTGCTTGTATAGACTCTATCTTTGTACCCAAGACAGTGAAAGAGGCCTTGAGTCATACATAATGGTCTAATGCAATGCTTGAGGAAATACATGCCTTAGAGGAAAACCAAACGTACGATTTGGTGGATTTACCCTAAGGGAAGAAATTAGTAGGACGCAAGTGGGTCTTTACCATTAAAGTTAATCCTGATGGTTCTGTGGCAAGACTTAAGGCAAGACTTATGGCTAAAGGGTATGATTAGACTTATAGGGTGGATTATTTAGACACCTTCTCTCCGGTTACAAAACTCACTTCGGTCCGCTTGTTCATTTATCTAGCTGCATCCGAGAATTGGCCTTCACATCAATTGGATATCAAGAATGCATTCCTTCATGGTGATCTTCAAGAGGAAGTGTATATGGAGCAACCACCTGGTTTTGTTGCTCAGGGGGAGTATGGGAAAGTCTGTCACTTAAAGAAGTCTTTGTAAGGCTTGAAACAGAGCCCCCGGGCTTGGTTTGGGATGTTTAGTGAGGTGGTTCAAGAGTTTGGTTTGAAAATGAGCAAATATGATCACTCAGTCTTCTATCAACAATCAACCGCTGGCATTGTGCTTCTTGTTATATATGTAGATGACATTGTCATTACAGAAAGTGATTATGTAAGGATCTCATCCCTCAAGTCTTTCCTGCAGATGAGATTTCAAACGAAGGACTTGGGGTAGTTAAAATATTTTCTAGGAGTAGAAGTAAATCGAAGCAAGAAAGGAATTCTTCTATCTCAGAGAAAGTATATTCTTGACCTACATGCGGAGACTGGAAAGTTGGCATCAAAACCTTGCAATACCCTAATGATTCTTAATGTGCATCTTATGAAAGATGATGGTGATCCTTTTGATGATCCAGAGAGATACAGAAGGATAGGTTGGAAGTTAAACTACCTCATTGTGACTCGTCTTGATATTGTATTTGTTGTAAGTATTGTTAGCCAATTTATGGCCGCACCTACGGTCAAACATTGGGCAGCTTTGGAACAAATTCTATGTTACTTGAAAGGAGCTCCTGACTCGTCTTATTGTATAATAATCATTGACATACTCGTATTGAGTGTTTTACTGATGCTGATTGGGCTGGATCCAAAATTCATAGAAGGTCTACTACAAGCTATTGTGTATTCGTTGGAGAAAACTTAATATCATGGAGGAGCAAAAAGCAAAATATTGTATCTCGATCCAGTGCTAAATTAGAGTACAGAGCTATGTCACAGTCTACATGTTAGATTATGTGGATACACAATCTGTTAACTGAAATTGGATTGAAACATCATACACCCGCAAAACTTTGGTGTGATAATCAAGTTGCTCTTCACATTGCCTCGAATCTGGTGTATCATGAAAGAACTAAACATATTGAGGTTGATTGTCACTTCATTCGTGAGAAGATTCAGGAAAACTTGATTTCCACTGGCTATGTGAAGACCGGAGAGCAACTAACTGATTTGTTCACAAAGGCACTAAATTGAGCTCAAGTTAATTATCTATGCAACAAGTTGGGCATGATCAATATCTATGCTCCAACTTGAGGGGGAGTGTTACAAAATATTGTAGGATATTGTAAAGATATTCTCTTACCTTATATAGCTAGCTAAATCATAGAAAGATGTTTAGGATATTTACTTACGTTTGATAGAACCTTTAATGGTTGTATATATACATGTACTTCTTAACATAGTGAAATACAAGTCTTCAATTCCCATATTTCAAATAACAAAGAAAAAAAATGGTGGTAAGAAAGGATACAACCCAATCTTATTCGATCAAGCTCTTCGTTGAATATAATCAGTTTCCTAGATGTGTTCGACACAACTGCTTTGTATAGCTCTTCCACGACAAGCATCTCGACATTGCAGAAATAAATGATGCCATCATAACATTTCTATGAAAGAGATCATTTGATGTACACTATATATGGTGCGAGAGCTCAATGTTACCATTGACATTAAAGTATGGATAGGCGACGATAAAGAGGTCATCTTCTGGTTTGACATGGTCAGCCATTTTGACATTTTCGGTGAAACCGAAATCTTCAAAAAAAGAAGGCTTTGTCAAATAGTCCAACTTGAAAGATGCTCCTCCAAAAATTGATTGTCTTGCAAATTTCACTTCATTTGCCTCCGGGAAAAACTGAAAGGTTTAATGCAAGTTTGATATGTAACAACCCTAAAAATGAATAGGATCAAGACTTAGGTTGTCAAGAATGCTTGCGATTAGACCAAGGTCCACACGGATTGATACGCGTAGAACCAGACCTCAGAACCCTTACTACGACCAAGACAACTAACTTGGGGAGTTAATTGATCTTGGAAAGGTTGGAACAAACCATGTGAGGCTCACAAAAACGAAGATTTAATCGAAAGAGTCTTTACCGGACTTAAAAGAAGAAATTTTAAGTTTTGAGGGTCCAAGGGTAAAATGGTCTTTTCCAGGCCAAGGGTAATATTGTAATTACCCTGAGGAATTAATTAATTATTTAATTAATTTAATTAAAAAGAGCAATTTGGGTTGGGGCGACCCGAAGTGACCCATTTTCGCAAATGGGGTGTCACTCGGGTTCGAGCCCCACTAGAAGCAATGATTTAACTTGTTTTTTTATTTACTTGATAAATTAATTCAATTAAGTAATATTTATTAGCTGATTTAAGAAAAAGAAAAATCAGATTTTTAATTAAAGGTTTGAAAGAGTCCTAGTTGACTAAGTCCTTACCTAAGCTTAAACCACCTTGCACGTTTAACTCTCACTTTCTCTCACGTCAATATGTCTCTTCTCTTTCACGTTTATTCTCTGCCAAATTAAGGTTAAGAAATGAAAATACATCAAGATTTCTTCACACTTGAAGAACTCACATGAAATTTTATGAAAAACAAAGTAACCAAGGCAAAGAGAAGTTGTTTGTCAAGTGGTGTGGACGTTGAGGAAGCTTGGACTGATTTTTGGAGAGGATTTTGGGCAGCAACTTCGTGTTTGAACAAGAAAAATTAAGGTATGGGTTTTCTTACTCTTGGTCCCTTTCACAAGAGACCCTTAGGACTCAGACGAAACTAATCTGAAACTAAGTTGTTTCCCCATTGCAAGTCCTTGTCCCTAGATCCCAAACGACTTTGTAGGTTGGGTATTTTGTACTGGTAGATTTAGGCTTGTATGATATGTTTATATTGAATGAGAACATGTTTATGTACGTGAAATCACAAAAATGATAATCCATGCGTAATTGAAGAAAATATGGGTGTGTATGTATGTTGGCAGTGATGTTTTAGCCACTGTTTGAGGGCGTGAAAGGCATGTTTATATTCTTGCGTTTCATGTGTAAACCTTGTGCATAATATGCTGTCCATATGATGTGTGAAATGGCAAGTTTTGAGTGTAAATGTTGTGCTAAATATAATCCATAAACCACACCTAACTTACATACTAAGTAGTTGATTAAATGCCCTAAGAAACTAGTGTGATAAGTTGAGTTAAGAAAGGTAAGAATTATGAAAAAATTTCCAGATTTGTATACTCTAAAATGAGGATTTAATCTGAGTTTTTAAGAGGAAATAAAGTAGGTGAGGTCAATGGGAATTGAACCCAAGACCTCACATGACCAAGGGGCTGAAAATTTAAAACAAAATGTAAGGGGGCTAAGGGGATTCGAACCCCTTAGCTGCTGTTGACGCAAGGAAGTAAAAAGGGAGAATGGGGCTGGGGGGAATCGAACACGCAATGCTGGGGAAAGAAAGAAGAGGAGAAATAAAGAAAAAAATGTGAGGCGTTGGAATCGAACCTACGACCTCAAGGCTGGAAATGGAGAGGGGCGAAAATGATTAACAAAGCAAGTGAGGTTGTGGGGGTTCGATCCCACGACCTCACTGCCAAATACCCTTAGCCTAGCGAAAAATAAAAAGAAAAATATAGGAGGCTGTGGGGGTTCGAACCCACCACCTCACAGCCTCTAGCGAAATTAAATTAAAATAAGGAGGCTGTGGGGGTTCGAACCCACAACCTCCCTACTCCCAGTGAGTTAAAGGATAAAAATCAAAGAGGCTGTGGGGGTTTGATCCCACAACCTCTTGGTTGGGCGAAAAATGAACAATGAAATATTATTGAAAAATGACAAGAGGTTGTGGGGGTTCGAACCCACATCCCTTCGGCCAACTTAGGAGTAATATTAAATAGAAAATTAATCATTCGATATTAATATTGAGATTTAATTTAGAGTCATAATATTATGAATATTAGAAATAAAATCAATGAAAAATATAAACGATATCCAATTGATTCAAGAATTGGGTTTCCTTGGCCAAACTTCCGTATTGATGCATAAGTCATACTTGAACAAAATATCCAAGAATAATGCCACATGCTTAGATCGAAATCAAGATCTTGGCATACATACAAGATGCATAAGTCTTGTATCACATAATCTTAGAAAGATATGAATCACTTAGACGAAATATGAATGAAGCCTCATGGCTTGTATATATAGACACATAAGTCTAACATACGTTCAAAAGTAAGCGAACCTAAGAGGTATGTAATGAAATGATGAACCCTGGAAAGGGTTAAGTATGAGTGTAAGATACACTAAATGGCCAAGTGCATTGGCATATGATGAAATGAACATTCACGTAATAAGAGGTGAGTAACTATGAAAAGCAAAGGTGCTAATGATAATGAATATGGTGACAACACGATATGAGGCTAATGTAAATGATGAGGGCAATATCAATTGAGCCTAAGTAAATGCTACCAATACGTACTCACCTATGAGAGTGTAAGATAATGAAGAGACCAGTCTCTATGAACACTCTAATGAAGGTATTGAGATTAACACACTTAATACTAATGATGAAATGAGAAATCATCTAATGAGCTATGATGTCCTCATACTAGAAGCCAGCTTCCATGACGTATGAGATGAATGAAATGGAACTTTATACTGAGCACCGATAGACTAGCTATGAGCGGTGATGCCTTCTTTAGGGAAGGACGGAGGTTCACGTAACTCTCATGAGATGAGACTGTCCGGCATGCCGGGTATGGGTGTCCTTATATCTCCTAGTCTTTGAACCTATACTGCCACTATAAGGATCTGGCGGGGTTAAATTCCCATGTACGCTAGCATGTTATTGGGTCACTTTGGCCGGTGATTCCACCTCTTTTCGGTGTGGGGGAGACACTGGATTTCATGATGCTCACATGATCTATGTCGGTTAAAGTTAAAGTTCCCAATGAATGAATGAGGCCAGCCTCAAATGATGTACATAATGAAATGAATGATACCAAAGGTGTTAGGATAGGATAATCAAAGGTGAGTTAGATTCAAGTAATGACATTAGGTCATTCTTGGTCATTGCACAACGAACCTAATAAAAGTCTTAAACTACATCGTAGGTATAGCTGGTGGTTACACTGGCCTATGAATGAAATGAAATGAAGTACGTATGAATGAATGAGGTAGACTCTGTGTCTGCTAATGAAGATTCCCTAGTTGAGGTCCCATCTGTTGAGCCCTCATTTCTGGGATGTCTTAATGTCAAGTCCATGATTCCAAGGTCTCATGGCATATGAATGAATGACATGAAAGAAGTTATGTGCTACATGTAAAATGTACTGTATGCTATATGATATGTGCTATGTGTAAATGTTATGTGCTGTGTGCAAATGTGAAAAGTATGATGAGGTATGTTATTCTCATGGCATCACTTTCCTATTCCAGATCTGGAAAGCTCACTGACTTTCCTAATCCAAATTTGGAAAGCTCATTTACTTTCCTAATCCAAATTTGGAAACTTTCCTAATCCCAAATTGGCAAATCCACTGACTTGACTTCCAAAAATCATGTTGTTAGGAAAGAGCTATTCTTTCTCATGCATGTCCTTGGTGTGTGCTTGCATATACCCATACTTAGTACAAGTGTGTACTAACCCTATACAAACTCTACTATTTTAGGTGCAGGCACAGGTGGACGATAGAGCTACAGGATCATCGTTGCAGTTATCCGGACGTCCAGCATCCATCCGGAGTTGGTAGGTCCTCATGATTTCGAGGATGCTACTGTTTTATATTCTAGCTTAGTTTTAGAGTTGAGCTAGTGGAGCATGTTCCACTAGCGTTTCTTTCCTGTTTTTATTCAGACTATGTATTGGTGCCATTTTGGCAATTATACTCTTAATAAGAATTGAACTATTTCTTTCAGTTGCTTATCTCTTAATGTTAGATGGTTGATGGTGAATAATTACGTATTAATGAGAATGTTTTTATAAGTATGTTAGGAAACAAAAAGTTTCAAATTTTCCGCTAAAGATAACCTATGTAAAGTAAGAATGACGTAAGTAGGCTTGTATGCGACCTCTAAGAGGTCAACGATGCCGGTCTCATCTGGGGTCTAGATTCCAGTCGTGACAAAGTTGGTATCAGAGCACTAGGTTAAATTACGAAAATAATAAGTTCACATCAACCACATTGAGTAGTTTCTAAGTCATGGTAGTGAAGTGCACCACTATCCTGAATTAGAGACTACATAATGCGTAGGAAAATTTCCCTTTTTCTGATCTTATCATGCTTTTCCTAATGTATGAGTTCTTGGCGTTATGAGCGTGTCTAACATCAATCCTTTTTTTTCAGAGAATGAACACTAGGAGAGGTAATGGTCTGAGGAGAGGAGGAGCAGCTACTGGGGGTAATCAAGATCCACCCCAGGCTCCAGCTGAAGGAGTGGCCATGCCAGTTAACCCAGCTGGGTTGACTGATGCTGAGGTGAGGGCATCTCTGGCCCAAATGGCACAGGCCATTACTATGCAGGCCCAGGCTATGACTGCCCAGGTCAACCGGCAAGATGTTCAGAGGGATAACCCACCGGTCATAGCATGGCTGACAGGCTGAGGGATTTCACGAGGATGAATCCTTCTATTTTCATAGGGTCTAGGACATCAGAGGATCCTCAGGAGTTTGTGGATGAGATTCATAAGATCCTGGTGGCTATGGGGGCCACTGAGTTTGAGAAGGCTGAGTTGGCTTCCTATCAGCTCAAGAATGTTGCACAGTCTTGGTGCAAGATGTGGAAAGATAGTCGTGCCTTAGGTGGAGTGCCAGTCACATGGGGGCTGTTTAAGCCAGCATTTCTAGAGAGATTCTTTCCCAGGGAGATGAGGGAGGCCAAGGTTGAAGAATTCATCAACCTTAAACAAGGCTCTATGACAGTCAGGGAGTATTCCCTGAAGTTTGTTAAGCTGTCAAGGTATGTTATTTTCCCTAGTATTTAATAGCAAGAACGAGGATAATACTGAACTTTGTTGAAATCATCCAGGTATGCTACTTCCCTGGTTTCTAACAGCAGGGATGAGATGAGCAGGTTCCTCATAGGAATCAATGGAGACCTAGAGGAGGAGTGTCGATCTGCAATGATCCATGATAATATGGATCTTTCCAGGTTGATGGTGCATGTCCAGCAGGTAGAGGACAACCGCAGAAAGAGAGGTGTTCGTGATGCTAGGAAGCCTAGGCCTCAAGATCAGGCAGGACCCAGTCATGGAGGCCACAGGAACAACTTTGGCGTTCGTGAGCAGCCAAGGTTCAAAAAGGGGCAACAGAGTTCTGGGAATTTTAATCGTCAGAGGAGTGCTACACCTAGAGGAGGCAGACCTGAGCCCAAGAAGGGCAATGGAGGTGAGATGCAGCGTCCTAAGAAGAATTGTGCTAAGTGTGGCCGAGCTCACAGTGGAGAGTGCAGACAGGGCACTAATGCCTGCTTCGGTTGTGGTAAGAGTGGACACATGGTTCACAGAACAGAGGTCAGGCTGGAGGTAATACTCAGCCTAGCCCTAATCCACAGGGTGTAGCAGCAGCCGAGCCTCCTAAGAGGAACAGGTTCTATGCCCTGAAAAGCAGGAAAGAGCAGGAGAAGTCCGCTGATGTGGTCACAGGTATGCTGCAAGTGTTCTCAACTTCTGTTTATGCTTTATTTGAACTTTCCTTTGTAACTCCTCTGCTTGCTCTTACTTTTGAGACATTGCCTGAAGTTCTGCATGATCCTATAGTGGTTAGTACACCTTTAGGAGAAAATGTAAGAACTGATAGAGTATACAAGGATTGCCCAATAGTTGTTAGTGGAAAAACTATGTGTGCAAACTTGGCTGAGATCAGTGACCTTCCTGGGTCATGTTGGGTCCGATCAGGGCGTGGAGGTGTATCCCAGGAAGACTGAGCCTGTGAAGAACTGGCCAAAGCCTCTTACTCCTATTGACATCCGTAGCATTTTGGGATTGGCTGGTTACTACCGCAGGTTTGTAGAGGGTTTTTCTTCCATTGCTGCCCCATTGACAGCTTTGACTAAGAAGAAAGCCAAGTTTGAATGGACGGAGACTTGTGAGAAGAGTTTCCAGGAGCTCAAGGATAGACTCACTTCAGCCCCGGTACTTACTTTGACTAAGTGTGGTGAGAATTACACTGTTTATTGTGATGCATCTAGGGTTGGTTTGGGTTGTGTTCTTATGCAGGTTGGTAAGGTGATAGCCTATGCATCCAGACAGCTCAAGGTTCATGAGAAGAATTATCCCACTCATGACCTGGAGATGGCAGCGGTGGTGTTTGCACTGAAGCTGTGGAGGCAGTATCTGTATAGAGTGCATGTAGATGTGTTCACAGACCATAAGAGTCTCCAGTACGTGTTCACACAGAGGGAGTTGAATCTACGTCAGTGGAGATGGTTGGAGCTGTTGAAGGATTATGACATGAATGTGCACTACCATCCAGGTAAGGCTAATGTTGTAGCTGATACTTTGAGCAGGATGAGCATGGGAAGTACAGCTCACGTTGAGGATGAGAGGAAGGAGCTGGTAAAAGATGTACACAGACTGGCCAGACTGGGTATGTGTTTGGTTGACTCCACTAGTGGGGATGTTTCAGTTCATCCTAGTTCTGAATCATCCTTGGTAGTTGAAGTCAAGCAGGGTCAGCATCTAGATCCCGTGTTGATGGAGCAGAAGGACTCAGTGCTGATGAAGATGAATGAGTCTTTCACTTTAGGAGGTGATGGCATACTTAGGTATCAGGACAGGCTGTGTGTGCCAGATGTGGATGATTTGCGGACCAGGATTGTTGCATAGGCCCAAGGTTCCAGATATTAAATATGTGGCCAAGTGTCCTAATTGTCAGCAGGTTAAGGCAGAGCATCTTAACCCTGGTGGTCTGACTCACATTATTGAGGTTCCGACTTGGAAATGGGAGGCCATTAATATGGACTTCGTGGTTGGGCTTTAGAGGACTAGGAGGCAGCATGACTCTATATGAGTTATTGTGGACAGATTGACTAAGTCTGCCCACTTTATCCCTGTGAAGTCTACTTACAGAGCCGAGGATTATGCGAGACTCTACATTGATGAGATTGTGAGATGGCATGGGATTCCCTTGTCTATTATTTCAGACAGAGGAGCTCAGTTTACCTCTCATTTCTGGAGATCTTTCCAGAAGAGCTTGGGCACGCAGGTGAAGCTTAGCACTTCCTTTCACCCTCAGACAGATGGGCAGACAGAGCGCACCATACAGACATTGGAGGATATGTTGAGAGCGTGTGTGATTGACTTCAGAGGTAACTGGGATGACCATCTGCCTTTGATAGAGTTCTCATATAATAATAGCTATCACTCCAGCATTGGGATGGCACCGTTCGGAGCACTGTATGGTAGGAGGTGTAGATCTCCGGTTGGGTGGTTCGAGGTTGGAGATTCATCCATTTTGGGTCCGGAGATCATTCATGAGGCCTTAGAGAAGGTCAGAATGATTAGGGACAGGTTGACTACTGCTTACAGTCAGCAGAAGTCATATGCTGATAACAGAAAGCGGACCTTAGAGTTTGATGTTGGTGACCAGGTTTACTTGAAAATATCGCCTATGAAAGGGGTGATGAGATTTGGTAGAAAAGGGAAGCTGAGTCCGAGGTATGTTGGGCCATATGAGATCCTACAGCGTGTGGGCGAGGTGTCCTATGAGTTAGCATTGCCTACGGAACTAGCTTTTGTTCATCCAGTCTTTCATGTCTCTATGTTGAAAAAGTGCCTAGGTGATCCAGCATCAATCTTACATGTTGAAGGTTTGGGGGTTGGTGAAGACTTGTCTTATGAGGAGATACCTGTTGAGATCTTAGACAGACAGGTCAAGCGGCTGAGGAACAAGGAGATTGCCACAGTGAAGGTATTGTGGAGAAATCATCTTGTTGAGGGTGCTACGTGGGAAGCTAAGGCCAACATGAGGGCCCGCTACCCTCACCTGTTCATCTCTTGAGGTTAGACTTTATACTCTTAAACCTATGTTTCCTTATCGCCCCGTATTTTGTTGCTATTGATTGACTGTGTATAGTGATTTTATTATGATCTAACTGGCATTACAACGTGAAGTAGTAGTGTCATTCGGGGACGAATGTTCCTAAGGGGGGGATAATCTAACAACCCTAAAAATGAATAGGATCAAGACTTAGGTTGTCAAGAATGCTTGCGATTAGACCAAGGTCCACACGGATTGATACGCGTAGAACCAGATCTCAGAACCCTTACTACGACCAAGCCAACTAACTTGGGGATTTAATTGAGCTTGGAAAGGTTGGAACCAACCATGTGAGGCTCACGAAAACGAAGATTTAATCGAGAGAGTCTTTACCGGACTTAAAAGAAGAAATTTTAAGTTTTGAGGGTCCAAGGGTAAAATGGTCTTTTCTAGGCCAAGGGTAATATTGTAATTACCCTGAGGAATTAATTTATTAGTTAATTAATTTAATTAAAAAGAGAAATTCAGGTTGGGGCGACCCGAAGTGACCCATTTTCGCAAATGGGGTGTCACTCGGGTTCGAGCCCCACTAGAAGCAATGATTTAACTTGTTTTTTTATTTACTTGATAAATTAATTTAATTAAGTAATATTTATTAGCTGATTTAAGAAAAAGAAAAATCAGATTTTTAATTAAAGGTTTGAAAGAGTTCTAGTTGACTAAGTCCTTACCTAAGCTTAAACCACCTTGCACGTTTAACTCTCTCTTTCTCTCTCGTCAATATCTGTCACGACCCGAAAGCACCCCCTAGAAGTTAGGGAAAACTTTCGAATCATGACCGGGCGTACTTGACCCCTTTGGGGTCTCGTACAAGCCCTCTAACTAGCATTCATAACATAAAGCATGAAAAGTAGTGCGGAATTTAAAACTTTTCACGATAATAATAATAAAAGGAGTCTTTTCATAAATACTAAGAAATCTTATCGTCACAAGCCAACTTAAAGACACAACTTGGAATCCTAGGGACACGGCCCTTTGCAATAAAAGTAAATACATTTTTTTAAGTATTAATAAAGAAACTAAGAAACATAAAACTATGTCCTCGAATATATGAGGACATACCCAATCCTTGAGAGATAGAATTCCCAAGCTTCAACTCCGATCCTCCAAAAAGGCTTCCAACCTTTACTCATAAGGTATATAAAAGTATGGGGTTAGTACAACAATGTACTAAGTATGGCATATGCAAAAACATGCAAAAGGGGACATTTTAGTAAAGATAGTTTTTTATGCAATTCAAATATAACCTTCATGATTCTAGAAGCAAACCCACATAAGAATCAACAATTAACACTTTATGGCTATCTTACCAAACTTAAAGTAAACAAAAGGAACATTTCAATTAACTTTGCTAAACTTGCAATAAAATTGAATAAAGCATCATAGTGAACATTTTGAATTCTTACAATGAAGACCTTACAGTGAATGGCACGGTCCAAGTCATATGAACTCTTTTCCTTTGAAGTTGCGCTAACCCAAGGTTATCCTAAGACTCCCTAAGGTGAGCCAAGAAGGGACTCTCATTACACCTCCCTTCAAAGCACACCAAAGCGACCCTTAAAACTACCAAATCTTAGGCTTACTTCGTTAGAAATCAAATCCACGCCCTTGGCTAACATATGCAAAACACTCATGGAAATATAGGTCATACCAAGTGCAATGTGAGAGTAGCATCCCATACTACCACTCCCACTTAGTACTCCTAATGGATTCCATTTACTCAAGTACTCCACAATAATCCTCCATAACACTACACCATAGTACTCATTCACACGGATTTCATGAAGGTACTCTTCTCCCATAGTAGGTATAGGTCACACCAAGTGCAATGTGAGAATAGCATCCCATACTACTACTCCCACTCAATGCTCCTACTTGGTAACTAATGTGGATTGAGCACTTCACGACATACATACACAATTTCAACAATACACAAGATAATTAGTTTCAAAACAATTCTTTTGTGGGAGTTAGCTTAACCGACAAAGACCATGAGAGCTAGACATGGAATCCCGATATTAACCCCTATCGGATGAGGGATCCTTACTTGCCTAGAGTAAGGTCATGCTTCTTAGCGTTTACATGGCTTTTCCAATAGCTACACCTATGCGGGCACATAGTTAAGGGATAAGGAGATTGTTACTAAGTAACTCACTCTCTACTAACGAGGAGTACTCATCTCAAGAGGTACTTTGAATTACAACATCTCAACTAACGAAGTGCAATCCACCTCCCCTTCATATCCTCTCGGTGCTAGGCATAACTCCACACGGATTTCTCAACATAATAGTCTATCTTAGAAAGCTCACTAGGAAATGGAGAGGTTGTTACTAGACACTACATCTCAACTCACGAAGTGTGTCCACCTCAAGATTTCCCCCTTTTGCTCAACTTGACATAATACACATCTTAAAAGAGTGTGTGTGTACATGTGCACACCTTGCATATAAGCATCATTTCATTATCATCAAGTTCTACTCATACTTTAACCTTGATTCATCAAGCTACACACTCTACATACTTCTCATACTCATATACTTCATTTAGACATAAACTAGGTCAAACATGCAATTCAAGCTACATCAAACACAACACAAGACCCATTTCCAATATATATCTTCATTTTCACATATTATACCTTCAAGATCACATACTCAAACCATACTAAGTAACATCAAGTTCATCAATTAGCACCGCCACCCATAAGGTGGACCATACCACTCAAATAACAATTCATAATAAGAATTATACAATGAGAGCAACTCATCAACAAATCAAACCATCATTACCCATAAGCAATTTATCAATATTTCACCATATTAAGGCCCTTAGGGCAGTAGCTACACCAACATGACAAATACAAGAAGACCCAAGTTCATACCCTACTTAAATCATGCTCACATAACCCATTTTTCAAGTCAAAATTTGAAGTATGCATAAACAAAAGTTTCATGGAGTTTTAACATCAAAACCATCTATTCAAACCAAGATAAATACATTTAAACCATTAGAACTTAGTTACAAGAAGACCCATAATAGAAATCAAAGTTTAGAAGAAGTTGAGTTTAAAACCCCTTTTTGAAAACCATTTTGGAAGTTGGCTTCTTGAATGGAAAGGTATTCAAGAATGGATACCATACCTTTAGGAGAAAGAAACCCACGAATTTGATGAAGAAACAAGTCTCAATCCGTCCTCCTATCCTTCCTTGACTTCTAGCTTCCAAGAGAGTTGAGAGAGTTTTCTTGAGAGAAAGAGAGAGTTGGATCTTGAAGTGAGAGGGTCTTGTCTAGGTCTAGGGTTTAAAACTAATTTAATATAACATAAAAACACCAAAATTATACACCTAGGGTCTTATAAGACTTGGGGTGTATTTACATAAAACACCCCAAGTTGGAAGCCTTAAGTCGTGCACTGGCAGGCCTCGTCGACGAGACCTCCTCGACGGACCATCACGTTCACCACGGACCATCATGGGGTCCCGTCGAGGAACACTTGGCTCCAACTGGAGCCTGTCCAAGTTCCACTCTCTGTTACTCGCGACGCCCTGGATCAACGGACCGTCCTGAGTGCAACGGACCGTCGCCATGGTCGTCGTGAGCCACTGATGGGCAGACTTTGCCCAAGTCTTGGGCCCTTCATCTAGGGCCCCTTGTGGGTCCTAGGTGGGGTCGTGCCCGGACGTCAAACCCCTAAACTAAGTCGTCTAGGTCTAAGGAACATCCGACGCATGTTTCAAGTAAAACGAACACATAAAACTCATCCAAACTCGCCAAGACATACAAGTACATTCTAAGGCATACCATCCGAACGTCATGGATGTTTTTGGTCGATTGAACTCCAAACTTTGGACACTGCCTAAGGACACCAAACTAACTCCGTTTAACTTAAAATTAACTCAAGAAACAACCATGAGGCTCTAGTTCACCTTAGTTCATTTAGGGGCGTTATATTCTCCCCCACTTGGAATAACATTCGTCCTCGAATGACGCTTAAATTTTAAGAACAACAAGGACTCACTTAGAATCATATAATACGTTTAGATCATGATCAAAACACTAACAATCAAAGCATCCACTAGCAAGGAACATCATTTTACACTTTCAACACTTAGCAACATAGGCAACTTTCACCAATTTTCACAAAGTCAAAAAATTCAACCTCAATCTTCTTTTATGGAGGAACTACCTTCTCCAACGTTAAAAATGCTCATAAACAATGCCTTTACACACATTGAAACTAAAATTCAAGACAAAACAATTTTCTTCAAAATGCCAAAAAAAAATAAAAATTTACAGTGAAGTTGACTGCCATCTTACCAAATTTTTGAAAAATTCATTCTCTAAGCAATTCATCAAGACGACATGATCATAGGAACTATAAAACCATATATACTCATTTCATAACACAAAAACTACAATAACCAAGAGTTGAGACTTACCAAAACCATCAATCCGAATTAATTATCCTTTCTAGCCCCCATCCCATAGGAAGGGTTCTTCTTGGGAGCATTAGGATCTAGGGAAGATTGATTGACATCTCTCCCCCTTGATTTAAGGTTTGGGCAGTACCTCATCTTGTGGCCTCTATTACCACATGCAAAACAACCATCCGTTCCGGCAAGACACTTACCCCCATGTTGCTTGCCACAAGTAGGGCACCTAGCCCTTTCATAGGAATGACCACCTCCTTGAGAAGATTGATTTGGATCCCTATCCTTGTTTCCCATAGAAGAATCTTAGGGATAAAACCTCTTCTTAGGCCTTTTGTGACTAGAATCATCCGACCTAGGTCTCTTACCCTCTTTCCTTATCTCCCTAATTTTGGACTCCTCAATTTGTTGCGCATAAACCATGAGCCTAGAGATATCCATGTCATTAAGAAGCATAGCCGTACGACACTCTTTTTCCACCAAGCTAGACACGCCCATCACAAACTTGTTCATCCTAGCCCTAGGGTTGGCTACCATGTTTGGGGCATACTTAGAGAGTTGGGTGAATTTGAGAGAGTACTCTTGCACACTCATTCCCCTTTGACGGAGGTTCATGAATTCAACCATCTTCTTCTCCCTCCACTCTAAAGGAAAGAATCTATCTAGGAAAGCCTCTTTGAATTCCTCCCAATCAACCGGTTCCCTTTCTAAGGGTCTCTCACCCCTCCATTGCTCATACCACACTTGAGCAACATCCTTAAGTTGGTAAGCGTCCAATTCCGCTTTCTCCCTAGCGGTCACACCCATAGCATCTACCACCTTGAAAACCTCATCTATGAAGCCTTGTGGATCTTCATCCACCTTAGTGCCATGAAAATTAGGAGGGTTCATCCTCATGAAATCCCGAATCCTAGAAGCGGAAGTACTAGCATTTGGTTGGGGTCTATCTCCTTGGTTAGCTTGGCCCACAAAGTGATTGTTGACAACTTGAGCTTGAGCCGTCATGAGTTGGGTCAAGTTCATTAGGGCAGCCCTCAACTCCGCATTAGTCATATCACCCTCAACAAAAGGAGCTTGAGGCATAGGAGGCACTTGAGGTCCTTGAGGTTCCGTAGGCACTTGAGGTTCTTGAAGAGGAACCTCGTCATTTTCCTCCCCTAAGCCAACAATAGGAACTTGATCAACATGGGGAAGGACTCTCTCATTTTGTACACCTCCCTCCTCCCTTCTAGCGGTCGATCTCCTCGTATTCATGTCCTAAAAACACAAAAGGAGAGGTTGAGAATAGACACCTTATATACTCAACTCTAAGGCACGATACTAGAATAGAGAAGAAAGTGAAACTTCTAGCATCCTATAGCCTCTTGTCCATGGATGTGCCGCGACTCACACCAATGACCAAGATACTACTAGATGTGGCTTGTGAGACTTTCATACCTTAAACTATTTCCCAAAACCTTATGCTCTGATACCAAGTCTTGTCACAACCCGAAAGCACCCCCTAGAAATTAGGGAAAACTTTCGAATCGTGACCGGGCGTACTTGACCCCTTTGGGGTCTCGTACAAGCCCTCTAACTAGCATTCATAACATAAAGCATGAAAAGTAGTGCAGAATTTAAAACTTTTCACGATAATATTAATAAAAAGAGTCTTTTCATAAATACTAAGAAATCTTATCGTCACAAGACAACTTAAAGACACAACTTGGAATCTTAGGGACACGACCCTTTACAATAAAAGTAAATACATTTTTTTAAGTATTAATAAAGAAACTAAGAAACATAAAACTATGTCCTCGAATATATGAGGACATACCCAATCCTTGAGAGATAGATTTCCCAAGCTTCAACTCCGATCCTCCAAAAAGGCTTCCAACCTATACTCATAAGGTATATAAAAGTATGGGGTTAGTACAACAATGTACTAAGTATGGCATATGCAAAAACATGCAAAAGGGGACATTTTAGTAAAGATAGCTTTTTATGCAATTCAAATATAACCTTCATGATTCTAGAAGCAAACCCACATAAGAATCAACAATTAACACTTTATGGCTATCTTACCAAACTTAAAGTAAACAAAAGGAACATTTCAATTAACTTTGCTAAACTTGCAATAAAATTGAATAAAGCATCATAGTGAACATTTTGAATTCTTACAATGAAGACCTTACAGTGAAAGGCACGGTCCAAGTCATATGAACCCTTTTTCTTTGAAGTTGCCTAACCCAAGGTTATCCTAAAGGACTCCTAAGGTAGCCAGAAGGCGGACTCTCATTACACTCCCTTCAAAGCACACCAAAGCGACCCTTAAAACTACCGAAATCTAGGCTTACTTGTTAGAATCAAAAATTCCACCGCCCTTGGGTAACATAATGCAAAACAACTCATGGAAATATAGGTCATACCAAGTGCAATGTGAGAGTAGCATCCCATACTACCACTCCCACTTAGTACTCCTAATGGATTCCATTTACTCAAGTACTCCAAAATAATCCTCCATAACACTACACCATAGTACTCATTCACACGGATTTCATGAAGGTACTCTTCTCCCATAGTAGGTATAGGTCACACCGAGTGCAATGTGAGGATAGCATCCCATACTACTACTCCCACTCAATGCTCCTACTTGGTAACTAATGTGGATTGAGCACTTCACGACATACATACACAATTTCAACAATACACAAAATAATTAGTTTCAAATCAATTCTTTTTGTGGGGAGTTGCTTTAACCGACAAAGAACCATGAAGAGCAAGACATGGAAATCCCGATATTAAACCCCATCGGATGAGGGATCCTTACTTGCCTAGTGTAAGGTCATGCTTCTTAGGCGTTTACATGGCTTTTCCAAATAGCTACACCTCATGCGAACACATAGTTAAGGGATAAGGAGAATTGTTACTAAGTAACTCAGCTCTCTACTAACGAGGAGCGACTCATCCCTCAAAGAGGTACTTTTGGATTACAAACATCTCAACTAACGAAGTGCAATCCACCCCCCTTCATATCCTACTCGGTGCTAGGCAATGAACTCCACACGGATTTCTCAAACATAATAGTCTATCTTAGAAATGCCTCACTAAGGAAAATGGAGAGGTTGTTACTAGACACTACATCTCAGACTCACGAAGTGTGTCCCACCCTCAAGATTTTTCCCTTTTTTGCTCAACTTGACATAATACAAATCTAAAAGAGTGTATGTGGTAAACTATGTGCACACCTTGCATATAAGCATCATTTTCATTACATCAAAGTTCTACTCATACTTTTTAACAATTGATTCATCAAGCTACACACTCTACATACTTCTCATAATCATATACTTCATTTAGACATAAACTAGGTCAAACATGCAATTCAAGCTACATCAAACACAACACAAGACCCATTTCCAATACATCTTCATTTCACATATTAGACCTTCAAGATCACATATTCAAACCATACTAAGTAACATCAAGTTCATCAATTAGCACCGCCACCCATAAGGTGGACCATACCACTCAAATAGCAATTCATAATAAGAATTATACAATGAGAGCAGCTCATCAACAAATCAAACCATCATTACCCATAAGCAATTTATCAATATTTCACCATATTAAGGCCCTTAGGACAGTAGCTACACCAACATGACAAATACAAGAAGACCCAAGTTCATACCCTACTTAAATCATGCTCACATAACCCATTTTTCAAGTCAAAATTTGAAGTATGCATAAACAAAAGTTTCATGGAGTTTTAACATCAAAACCATCTATTCAAACCAAGATAAATACATTTAAACCATTAGAACTTAGTTACAAGAAGACCCATAATAGAAATCAAAGTTTAGAAGAAGTTGAGTTTAAAACCCCTTTTTGAAAACCATTTTTGGAGGTTGGCTTCTTGAATGGAAAGGTATTCAACAATGGATACCATACCTTTAGGAGAAAGAAACCCACGAATTTGATGAAGAAACAAGTCCCAATCCGTCCTCCTATCCTTCCTTGACTTCTAGCTTCCAAGAGAGTTGAGAGAGTTTTCTTGAGAGAAAGAGAGAGTTGGATCTTAAAGTGAGAGGGTCCTGTCTAGGTCTAGGGTTTAAAACTAATTTAATATAACATAAAAACACCAAAATTATACACCTAGGGTCTTATAAGACTTGGGGTGTATTTACATAAAACACCCCAAGTTGGAAGCCTTAAGTCGTGCACTGGCAGGCCTCGTCGACGAGACCTCCTCGACGGACCGTCACGTTCACCACGGACCGTCATGGGGTCCCGTCGAGGAACACTTGGCTCCAACTGGAGCCTGTCCAAGTTCCACTCTCTGTCACTCGCGACGCCCTGGATTGACGGAGCGTCCTGAGTGCAATGGACCGTCGCCATGGTCGTCGTGAGCCACTGATGGGCAGACTTTGCCCAAGTCTTGGGCCCTTCATCTAGGGCCCCTTGTGGGTCCTAGGTGGGGTCGTGCCCGGACGTCAAACCCCTAAACTAAGTCGTCTAGGTCTAAGGAACATCCGACGCATGTTTCAAGTAAAACGAACACATAAAACTCATCCAAACTCGCCAAGACATACAAGTACATTCTAAGGCATACCATCCGAACGTCATGGACGTTTTTGGTCGATTGAACTCCAAACTTAACCAAACTTTGCACACTGCCTAAGGACACCAAACTAACTCCGTTTAACTTAAAATTAACTCAAGAAACAACCATGAGGCTCTAGTTCACCTTAGTTCATTTTGGGGCGTTATATTCTCCCCCACTTGGAATAACATTCGTCCTCGAATGACACTTAAATTTTAAGAACAACAAGGACTCACTTAGCATCATATAATAC
>JABWTJ010000258.1:1489077-1501362 GCA_016801875.1 Solanum sitiens
AAAGGAAAGATTCATCCTAGAAGTTGCCCATGTGACGATAACTCCCATGTATGAGGGATGTGTCACTTTAAGGGATTCCCATGAGGAGCGGCCCATATTACCAAATGGTATAAATAGGGATATCTACCTCTTAGTTCTTGAACTATGTTGCCACCATAGGATACTAGCTAGTGGATCCACCTAGATAGCTATGTTCACGTTAGGTTCTACCTTGGCCGGTAGACCACCTTCCATCGGTGTAAGGTTTCATGACACCGGATTCCACATTCGATTATGTGGTCTATGTCGGTTAAGGCAAATGTTCCCTAAACTAAAATGAATGAATAAGGTATAGGCTAATCAAAGTAACTTGAGAGGTTGGCTATAGCTTAGGTAGGGGTATGGGACTCTACCTACGCCTTACACTAGTTTGCCTTCATAGGAACTTTGAAAGGTCAATATTATATATGTAAAGCGATGGTATGATGTAAATGGTTTGTATGTTGAGTAACATGCTTATGAATATAATGTTGTTGTCTTTGCTTGAAGAAGGATTGTATCATGACATGAAGAGTATGTTGGTAAGTAAGTTGCTAATTGTAGTCTTGGTAGGTTACTTGATTGAGTAGGAGACATGGTAATTTTACTTGATCATTGCACTTGTGACTTATTGAAGGTTATCATTAGTATACTTTGCTTTGCTATGGTTTAATTGCATATGCAGTCTATTATGTTTTCATAAATGTCCCTTTTTAAATATATTTGATTGGTAATTGTATATGAGATTCTATACTTAGTACATGTGGAGTACTAATCCTTTTCTTTCCCTTTTCCCAAACATTTTAGGTTGGGTCGTTGAGCTTGATCCAAATTGCTAGGAAGGAAGACTTGGGTATTTTGCCATCCAAGTGGTAGGTCCTCACTTTCTCGAGGACGTGGCCGACATCTCTCTTTTATGATGTGTAGTTACTATGATTCTATGTTGACTCTGTTATTCTCTTGAGATGATGTAGTAGACAGCCTATATGCGGCTTCTTTCATTTGATGTAGGGCTATGCCCAAGACTTTATTGTAATCGTAGATGGTTTTGAGATGAGAACGGGTTTTTTTATGACTATTATTTTCAAAATCTATAAGTGGTTGAAATAAAAGTAGAAGACTAAGTAATCTTCGTATATGAACAAGTCTGTGTATACTTGATATATATACTGATGTGTATGTAGAGGTCTATGTAAACCTCCAAGTAGTTTTAGTTAAAAAGTTTTTAATTCTTTCTGATTTTTAGTCGATGAATGCTATGACGAAGCTAAGAGGCTTGTCTTAGTCCTCCGAGAGGACGACGATGCCGGTTACGTCTAGGGGGTAAACCCGGATGTGACAGGAATGGCCTTGAGGGCCAACCGGATGCATAGCCAAGGTCTTGACGGACGTCCACAAAAATTTTTGGCACTTTTGACTTCGGGATCCGGATCACCCAAATAATGGTGTGCTATAGCACACGAAAAATTGTTGAAATGGGGGTATGCGCGCTTTGAGGCTATTTTGACCTTGAAAATGGGTCGGAATGGCCGTATGTGCCAACCGGATGCATATCCAAGGTCTTGACGGACGTCCACAAACAATTTTGGCACTTTTGACGTCGGGATCTGGATCCAAAAAATGGTGTGCTATAGCACACAAAAAATCGTTGAAATGGGGGTATGCGTGCTTCGGGGCTATTTTGACCTTGAAAATGGGTCGGAATGACTGTGAGGGCCAACCGGATGCATAGCCAAGGTCTTGACGGACGTCCACAAACAATTTTGGCACTTTTGACGTCGGGATCCGGATCACCCAAAAAATGGTGGGCTATAGCACACGAAAAATCGTCGAAATGGGGGTATGCGCGCTTTGGGGCTATTTTGACCTTGAAAATGGGTTGGAATGGCCGTGAGGGCCAACTAGATGCATATCCAAGGCCTTGACGGACGTCCACAAAAATTTTAGGCACTTTTGACATCGGGATCTGGATCACCCAAAAGATGGTGTGCTAGCACACGAATAATCATCAAAATGGGGGTATGCGTGCTTCGGGGCTATTTTGACCTTGCAAATGGGTCGGAATGGCCATGAGGGCCAACCGGATGCATAGCCAAGGTCTTGACGGACGTCCACAAACAATTTTGGCACTTTTGACGTCGGGATCCAGATCAGCCAAAAAATGGTGTGCTATAGCACACGAAAAATCATCGAAATGGGGGTAAGCACCCTTCAGTGCTATTTTGACCTTGAAAATGGGTTGGAATGGCCGTGAGGGCCAACTAGATGCATAGCCAAGGCCTTGACGGACGTCCACAAAAACCTTTGGCACTTCTGACGTCGGGGTCCGGATCACCCAAAAAATGGTGTGCTATGCACAATAAAAATCGACGAAATGGGGGTATGCGCGCTTCGGGGCTATTTTGACCTTGAAAATGGGTCGAAATGGCCGTGAGGGCCAATCGGATGCATAGCCAAGGTCTTGACGGACGGCCACAAAAATTTAGGCACTATTCTGAGCGTGGGATCCGGACCCACCCATAGAAATGGTGCTATAGTACACAAAAAATCGTCGAAATGGGGGTATGCGCTCTTCGGGGCTATTTTGACCTTGAAAATGGGTCGGAATGGCCGTGAGGGCCAACCGGATGCATAGACAAGGTCTTGACGGACATCCACAAAAATATTTGGTACTTTTGACGTCGGGGTCCGGATCACCCAAAAAATGGTGTGCTATGCACAAGAAAAATCGTCAAAATGGGGGTATGCGCGCTTCGGGGCTATTTTGATCTTGAAAATGGGTCGAAATGGCCGTGAGGGCCAACCGGATACATAGCCAAGGTCTTGACGGACGTCCACAAAAATTTTTGGCACTTTTGATGTCGGGATCCGGATCACCCAAAAAATGGTGTGCTATAGCACACGAAAAATCATCGAAATGGGGGTATGCGCGCTTCGGGGTTATTTTGACCTTGAAAATGGGTTGGAATGGCCGTGAGGGCCAACCAG
This sequence comes from Solanum sitiens, assembly GCA_016801875.1. Lineage (NCBI taxonomy): Eukaryota > Viridiplantae > Streptophyta > Magnoliopsida > Solanales > Solanaceae > Solanum > Solanum sitiens. Next base: position 1,492,084 of record JABWTJ010000258.1, read on the forward strand.
ATGCATAGCAGATGTCTTGACGGACGTCCAAAAACAATTTTGGCCCTTTTGACATCGAGATCCGTATCACCCAAAAAATGGTATGCTATAGCACACGAAAAATCGTCAAAATGGGGGTATGCGCCCTTCGGTGCTCTTTTGACCTTGAAAATGCGTTGGAATGGCCGTGAGGGCCAACTAGATGCATAGCCAAGGCCTTCACGGACGTCCACAAAATATTTTGGCACTTTTGACGTCGGAAAAATCATCGAAATGGGGGTATGCGTGCTTCGGGGCTATTTTGATCTTGAAAATGGGTTGGAATAGCCATGAGGGCCAACCGGATATATAGCCAAGGTCTTGACGGATGTCCACAAAAATATTTGGCACTTTTGACGTCGGGATCCGGATCACCCAAAAAATGGTGTGCTATAGCACACGAAAAATCATTGAAATGGGGGTATGCGCGCTTCGGGGCAATTTTGACCTTGAAAATGGGTCGAAATTGCCGTGAGGGACAACCAGATGCATAGCCAAGGTCTTGACGAATGTCCACAAAATTTTTTGGCACTTTTGACGTCGGGATCTGGATCACCCAAAAAATGGTGTGCTATAGCACACGAAAAATCATTGAAATGGGGGTATGCGCGCTTCGGGGTAATTTTGACCTTGAAAATGGGTCGAAATTGCCGTGAGGGACAACGGGATGCATAGCCAAGGTCTTGACGAACGTCCACAATAATGTTTGGCACTTTTGATGTCGGGATCCGAATCACCCAAAAAATGGTGTGCTATAGCACACGAAAAATCGTCGAAATGGGGGAATGCGCGCTTTGGGGCTATTTTGACCTTGAAATAGGGTCGGAATGGCCGTGAGGGACAACCAGATGAATGGACAAGGTCTTGACGAACGTCCACAAAAATGTTTGGCACTTTTGACGTCGGGATCCGAATCACCCAAAAAATGGTGTGCAATAGCACAACAAAAATTGTCGAAATGGGGGTATGCGCGCTTCGGGGCTATTTTGACCTTGAAAATGGGTCGGAATGGCCGTGAGGGCCAACCGGATGCATGGCCAAGGTCTTGATGGACGTCCACAAAAATAATTGGTACTTTTGACATCGGGATCCGGATCACCAAAAAAATGGTGTGCTATAGCACACGAAAAATCGTCGAAATGGGGGTATGCGCGCTTCGGGGCTATTTTGACCTTGAAAATGGGTCGGAATGGCTGTGAGGGACAACCGGATGCATAGACAAGGTCTTGAAGGACGTCCACAAAAATTTTTGGCACTTTTGACGTCGGGGTCCGGATCACCCAAAAAATGGTGTGCTATGCACACGAAAAATCGTCGAAATAGGGGTATGCGCGCTTTGGGGATATTTTGACCTTAAAAATTGGTCGGAATGGCCGTGAGGGCCAACCGGATGCATAGCCAAGGTCTTGATGGACGTCCACAAAAACTTTTGGCACTTTTGACGTCGGGATCCGGATCACCCAAAAAATGGTGGGCTATAGCACACGAAAAATCATCGAAATGGGGGTATGCGCGCTTTGGGGCTATTTTGACCTTGAAAATGGGTTGGAATGGCCGTGAGGGCCAACTAGATGCATAGCCAAGGCCTTAACGGACGTCCACAAAAATTTTAGACACTTTTGACGTCGAGATCCGGATCACCCAAAAGATGGTGTGCTAGCACACGAATAATCATCAAAATGGGGGTATGCGCGCTTCGGGGCTATTTTGACCTTGCAAATGGGTCGGAATGGCCATGAGGGCCAACCGGATGCATAGCCAAGGTCTTGACGGACGTCCACAAACAATTTTGGCACTTTTGACGTCGGGATCCGGATCACCCAAAAAATGGTGTGTTATAGCACACGAAAAATCATCGAAATGGGGGTATGCGCCCTTCAGTGCTATTTTGACCTTGAAAATGGGTTGGAATGGCCGTGAGGGCCAACTAGATGCATAGCCAAGGCCATGACGGACGTCCACAAAAAAGTTTGGCACTTCTGACGTCGGGGTCCGGATCACCCAAAAAATGGTGTGCTATGCACAAGAAAAATCGACGAAATGGGGGTATGCGCGCTTCGGGGCTATTTTGACCTTGAAAATGGGTCGGAATGGCCGTGAGGGCCAATCGGATGCATAGCCAAGGTCTTGACGAACGTCCACAAAAATTTAGGCACTTTTGACGTCGGGATCCGAATCACCCAAAAAATGGTGTGCTATGCACACGAAAAATCGTCGAAATGGGGGTATGCGCACTTCGGGGCTATTTTGACCTTGAAAATGGGTCGGAATGGCCGTGAGGGCCAACCGGATGCATAGCCAAGGTCTTGACGGACGTTTACAAAATTTTTTGGCACTTTTGACGTCGGGATCGGGATAACCCAAAAAATGGTGTGCTATAGCACACGAAAAATCATCGAAATGGGGGTATGCGCGCTTCGGGGTTATTTTGACCTTGAAAATGGGTCGGAATGGCCGTGAGGGCAAACCGGATGCATAGCAGAGGTCTTGACGGACGTCCAAAAACAATTTTGGCACTTTTGACGTCGAGATCCTTATCGCCCAAAAAATCGTGTGCTATAGCACACGAAAAATCGTCGAAATGGGGGTATGCGCCCTTTGGTGCTATTTTAACCTTGAAAATGGGTTGGAATGGCCGTGAGGGCCAACTAGATGCATAGCAAAGGTCTTGACGGACGTCCACAAAAATATTTGGCACTTTTGACATCGGGATCCGGATCACCCAACAAATGGTGTGTTATAGAACACGAAAAATCATCGAAATGGGGGTATGCACGCTTCGGGGTTATTTTGACCTTGAAAATGGGTCGGAATGGATGTGAGGGCCAACCGGATGCATAGCAGAGATCTTGACGGACGTCCAAAAACAATTCTGGCACTTTTGACGTCGAGATCCGTATCACCCAAAAAATTGTGTGATATAGCACACGAAAAATTGTCGAAATGGGGGTATGCGCCATTCGGTGCTATTTTGACCTTGAAAATGGGTTGGAATGGCCGTGAGGGCCAAATAGATGCATAACCAAGGCCTTGACGGACGTCCACAAAATATTTTGGCACTTTTGACGTCGGAAAAATCATCGAAATGGAGATATGCGCTCTTCGGGGCTATTTTGACCTTGAAGATGGGTCAGAATGGCCGTGAGGGCCAACCGGATGCATATCCAAGGTCTTGACGGACGTCCACAAAAATATTTGGCACTTTTGACGTCGGGATCCGGATCACCCAAAAAATGGTGTGCTATAGCACACGAAAAATCGTCGAAATGTGGGTATGCGCGCTTCGGGGCTATTTTGACCTTGAAAATGGGTCGGAATGGCCGTGAGGGCCAACCGGATGCATATCCAAGGTCTTGACGGACATCCACAAAAATATTTGGCACTTTTGATGTCGGGATCCGGATCACCCAAAAAATGGTGTGCAATAGCACACGAAAAATCGTCGAAATGGGGGTATGCACGCTTCGGGGCTATTTTGACCTTGAAAATGGGTCAGAATGGCCGTGAGGGCCAACTAGATGCATAGCCAAGGTCTTGACGGACGTCCACAAAATTGTTTGGCACTTTTGACATCGGAATCCGGATCACCCAAAAAATGGTGTGCTATAGCACACGAAAAATCGTCGAAATGGGGGTATGCGCGCTTCGGGGTTATTTGACCTTGAAAATGGGTCAGAATGGCCGTGAGGGCCAACCGGATGCATAGCAGAGGTCTTGACGGACGTCCACAAACAATTTTGGCACTTTTGACGTCGGAATCCGTATCACCCAAAAAATAGTGTGTTATAGCACACGAAAAATCATCGAAATGGGGGTACGCGCGCTTCGGTGCTATTTTGACCTTGAAAATGGGTTGGAATGGCCATGAGGGCCAACTAGATGCATAGCCAAGGTGTTGACGGACGTCCACAAAAATGTTTGGCACTTTTGACGTCGGGATCCGGATCACCCAAAAAATGGTGTGCTATAGCACACGTAAAATCGTCGAAATGGGGGTATGCGCGCTTCGGGGCTATTTTGACCTTGAAAATGGGTCGGAATGGCCGTGAGGGCCAACCGGATGCATAGCCAAGGTCTTTACGGACGTCCACAAAAATAATTTGTACTTTTGACATCGGGATCCGGATCACCCAAAAAATGGTGTGCTATAGCACACGAAAAATCGTCGAAATGAGGGAATGCACGCTTTGGGGCTGTTTTGACCTTTAAAATGGGTCGGAATGGCCATGAGGTCCAACCGGATGAATAGACAAGGTCTTGACGAATGTCCACAAAAATGTTTGGTACTTTTGACGTTGGGATCCAGATCACCCAAAAAATGGTGTGCAATTGCACACGAAAAATCGTCGAACTGGTGTTATGCGCGCTTCGGGGTTATTTTGACCTTGAAAATGGGTCCGAATGGCCGTAAGGACCAATTGGATGCATATCCAAGGTCTTGACGGATGTCCACAAACAATTTTGGCACTTTTGACGTCGGGATCCGGATCACCCAAAAAATGGTGTGCTATAGCACACGAAAAATCATTGAAATGGGGGTATGCGCGCTTCGGGGCAATTTTGACCTTGAAAATGGGTCGGAATGGCCGTGAGGGTCAACTAGATGAATAGCCAAGGCCTTCACGGACGTCCACAAAAAATTTTGGCACTTCTAGCATCGGGGTCCGGATCACCCAAAAAATGGTGTGCTATAGCACACGAAAAATTGTCGAAATAGGGGTATGCGCGCTTCGGGTCTATTTTGACCTTGAAAATGGGTCGGAATGGCCGTGAGGGCCAATCGGATGCATAGCTAAGGTCTTGACGGACATCCACAAAAATAGTTGGCACTTTTGACGTCGGGATCCGAATCACCAAAAAAATGGTGTGCTATAGCACACGAAAAATTGTCGAAATGGGGGTATGCGCGCTTTGGGGAAATTTTGACCTTGAAAATGGGTTTGAATGGCCGTGAGGGCCAACTAGATGCATAGCCAAGGTCTTGACGGACGTCCACAAAATGTTTTGGCACTTTTGACGTCGGGATTCGGATCACCCAAAAAATGGTGTGCTATAGCACACGAAAAATCGTCGAAATGGGGGTATGCGCGCTTCAGGGTTATTTTGACCTTGAAAATGTGTCGGAATGGCCGTGAGGGCCAATCGGATGCATAGCAGAGGTCTTGACGGACGTCCACAAACAATTTTGGCACTTTTGACGTCGAGATCCGTATCACCCAAAAAATGGTGTGCTATAGCACACAAAAAATCGTCGAAATGGGGGTATGCGCCCTTTGGTGCTATTTTGGCCTTGAAAATTGGTTGGAATGGCCGTGAAGGCCAACTAGATGCATAGCAAAGGCCTTGACGGACGTCCACAAAAATTTTTGGCACTTCTGACGTCGCGGTCCGGATCACCCAAACAATGGTGTGCTATGCACAAGAAAAATCGACGAAATGGGGGTATGCGCGCTTCGGGGCTATTTTGACCTTGAAAATGGGTCGGAATGGCCGTGAGGGCCAATCGGATGCATATCCAAGGTCTTGACGGACGTCCACAAAAATTTTTGGCACTTTTGACGTCGGGATCTGGATCACCCAAAAAATGGTGTGCTATAGCACACGAAAAATCGTCGAAATGGGGGTATGCGCGCTTCGGGGCTATTTTGACCTTGAAAATGGGTCGGAATGGCCGTGAGGGCAACCTGGATGCATTGACAAGGTCTTGATGGACATCCACAAAAATATTTGGCAATTTTGACGTCGGGGTCCGGATCACCCAAAAAATGGTGTGCTATGCACAAGAAAAATCATCGAAATGGGGGTATGCACGCTTCGGGGCTATTTTGACCTTGAAATGGGTCGAAATGGCCGTGAGGGCCAACCGGATGCATAGCCAAGGTCTTGACATACGTCCACAAAAAATGTTGGCACTTTTGATGTCGGGATCCGGATCATCCAAAAAATGGTGTGCTATAGCACACGAAAAATCGTCGAAATGGGGGTATGCCCGCTTCGGGGTTATTTTGACCTTGAAAATGGGTCGGAATGGCCGTGAGGGCCAACCGGATGCATAGCAGAGGTCTTGACGGACGTCCAAAAACAATTTTGGCACTTTTGACGTCGGAATCCGTATCACCCAAAAAATAGTGTGTTATAGCACACGAAAAATCATCGAAATGGGGGTACGCGCGCTTCGGTGCTATTTTGACCTTGAAAATGGGTTGGAATGGCCATGAGGGCCAACTAGATGCATAGCCAAGGTGTTGACGGACGTCCACAAAAATGTTTGGCACTTTTGACGTCGGGATCCGGATCACCCAAAAAATGGTGTGCTATAGCACACGAAAAATCATTGAAATGGGGGTATGCGCGCTTCGGGGTAATTTTGACCTTGAAAATGGGTCGAAATTGCCGTGAGGGACAACGGGATGCATAGCCAAGGTCTTGACGAACGTCCACAAAAATGTTTGGCACTTTTGATGTCGGGATCCGAATCACCCAAAAAATGGTGTGCTATAGCACACGAAAAATCGTCGAAATGGGGGAATGCGCGCTTTGGGGCTATTTTGACCTTGAAATAGGGTCGGAATGGCCGTGAGGGACAACCAGATGAATGGACAAGGTCTTGACGAACGTCCACAAAAATGTTTGGCACTTTTGACGTCGGGATCCGAATCACCCAAAAAATGGTGTGCAATAGCACAACAAAAATTGTCGAAATGGGGGTATGCGCGCTTCGGGGCTATTTTGACCTTGAAAATGGGTCGGAATGGCCGTGAGGGCCAACCGGATGCATGGCCAAGGTCTTGATGGACGTCCACAAAAATAATTGGTACTTTTGACATCGGGATCCGGATCACCAAAAAAATGGTGTGCTATAGCACACGAAAAATCGTCGAAATGGGGGTATGCGCGCTTCGGGGCTATTTTGACCTTGAAAATGGGTCGGAATGGCTGTGAGGGACAACCGGATGCATAGACAAGGTCTTGACGGACGTCCACAAAAATTTTTGGCACTTTTGACGTCGGGGTCCGGATCACCCAAAAAATGGTGTGCTATGCACACGAAAAATCGTCGAAATAGGGGTATGCGCGCTTTGGGGATATTTTGACCTTAAAAATTGGTCGGAATGGCCGTGAGGGCCAACCGGATGCATAGCCAAGGTCTTGATGGACGTCCACAAAAACTTTTGGCACTTTTGACGTCGGGATCCGGATCACCCAAAAAATGGTGGGCTATAGCACACGAAAAATCATCGAAATGGGGGTATGCGCGCTTTGGGGCTATTTTGACCTTGAAAATGGGTTGGAATGGCCGTGAGGGCCAACTAGATGCATAGCCAAGGCCTTAACGGACGTCCACAAAAATTTTAGACACTTTTGACGTCGAGATCCGGATCACCCAAAAGATGGTGTGCTAGCACACGAATAATCATCAAAATGGGGGTATGCGCGCTTCGGGGCTATTTTGACCTTGCAAATGGGTCGGAATGGCCATGAGGGCCAACCGGATGCATAGCCAAGGTCTTGACGGACGTCCACAAACAATTTTGGCACTTTTGACGTCGGGATCCGGATCACCCAAAAAATGGTGTGTTATAGCACACGAAAAATCATCGAAATGGGGGTATGCGCCCTTCAGTGCTATTTTGACCTTGAAAATGGGTTGGAATGGCCGTGAGGGCCAACTAGATGCATAGCCAAGGCCATGACGGACGTCCACAAAAAAGTTTGGCACTTCTGACGTCGGGGTCCGGATCACCCAAAAAATGGTGTGCTATGCACAAGAAAAATCGACGAAATGGGGGTATGCGCGCTTCGGGGCTATTTTGACCTTGAAAATGGGTCGGAATGGCCGTGAGGGCCAATCGGATGCATAGCCAAGGTCTTGACGAACGTCCACAAAAATTTAGGCACTTTTGACGTCGGGATCCGAATCACCCAAAAAATGGTGTGCTATGCACACGAAAAATCGTCGAAATGGGGGTATGCGCACTTCGGGGCTATTTTGACCTTGAAAATGGGTCGGAATGGCCGTGAGGGCCAACCGGATGCATAGCCAAGGTCTTGACGGACGTTTACAAAATTTTTTGGCACTTTTGACGTCGGGATCGGGATAACCCAAAAAATGGTGTGCTATAGCACACGAAAAATTATCGAAATGGGGGTATGCGCGCTTCGGGGTTATTTTGACCTTGAAAATGGGTCGGAATGGCCGTGAGGGCCAACCGGATGCATAGCAGAGGTCTTGACGGACGTCCAAAAACAATTTTGGCACTTTTGACGTCGAGATCCTTATCGCCCAAAAAATCGTGTGCTATAGCACACGAAAAATCGTCGAAATGGGGGTATGCGCCCTTTGGTGCTATTTTAACCTTGAAAATGGGTTGGAATGGCCGTGAGGGCCAACTAGATGCATAGCAAAGGTCTTGACGGACATCCACAAAAATATTTGGCACTTTTGACATCGGGATCCGGATCACCCAACAAATGGTGTGTTATAGAACACGAAAAATCGTCGAAATGGGGGTATGCACGCTTCGGGGTTATTTTGACCTTGAAAATGGGTCGCAATGGATGTGAGGGCCAACCGGATGCATAGCAGAGATCTTGACGGACGTCCAAAAACAATTTTGGCACTTTTGACGTTGAGATCCGTATCACCCAAAAAATTGTGTGATATAGAACACGAAAAATTGTCGAAATGGGGGTATGCGCCATTCGGTGCTATTTTGACCTTGAAGATGGGTTGGAATGGCCGTGAGGGCCAAATAGATGCATAACCAAGGCCTTGACGGACGTCCACAAAATATTTTGGCACTTTTGACGTCGGAAAAATCATCGAAATGGAGATATGCGCTCTTCGGGGCTATTTTGACCTTGAAAATGGGTCGGAATGGCCGTGAGGGCCAACCGGATGCATAGCCAAGGTCTTGACAGACGTCCACAAAAAATTTTGGCACTTTGACGTCGGGATCCGGATCACCCAAAAATTGGTGTGCTATAGCACACGAAAAATCATCGAAATGGGGGTATGCGCGCTTCGGGGCTATTTTGACCTTGAAAATGGGTCGGAATGGCCGTGAGGGCCAACCGGATGCATAGCCAACGTCTTGACGGACGTCCACAAAAATATTGGCACTTTTGACGTCGGGATCCGGATCACCCAAAAAATGGTGTGCTATAGCACACGAAAAATCATCGAAATGGGGGTATGCACGCTTTGGGGCTATTTTGACCTTGAAAATGGGTCGGAATGGCCGTGAGGGCCAACCGGAT